>JAQHUG010000074.1:4089502-4111371 GCA_028555095.1 Dicrostonyx torquatus
CAATTTATTCATTATATAAGAATTAAGCTAGTTAAGAATAAGATATTCTATTTTTACTGTATATAGTTTTGTAGTAGGTTTAGAACTTTCTTAGTTAAACAAAAGGGGGAGTTGCTGCAGGAGATTAAGCCCTCTTGCTTTCAGCCAATGGCTTCTAAGATACTTGCCCAATGTGGGGCGTGGTTTTCACTTAAAAAAAAAGCCGCAGCAGCTCTCGGAGCTAGCTTGCTTCTGGCTTCCATGCTGACTGCTAGACTCGGTTTCCTGTTTGTGACCAGAGGAATGTGGTTTGGGACATTGATCTGTAAGTTCTATCCCCTCCAATAAAATACCCTTTTTTTAAAATCAAATTGGTGTAAGATTGTCCTGAGACAGTAGTGTGTGTGTTTGTGTGTGTGTGTACATGATGTGTGTACAATTGTATGTGTGTCTGCATGTGTGGGTTTGTGATTTTGTTCATCATCTACTTTTGGTCCAGGCTACCAGGCAGCCTCTATCAAGTGTTCAATGTACTGATGTCTCCATTCACTATCACATCCTTTATTACCTTGGCAAATTTCTGATGGATATGAGGATGGCTTTTATAACCAGATTGAAGTTATTTAGCATTTCTCTAAAGAGGGAGAAGGCCTTTGTATATTATAGTTAGAAGAAAGGCTCTCTGTAATTGGATAGAAATAATTCATGGACTTGAGAGTAAATTTTCCTAATAATATGTAATTGTATTTTCTATTATTCCATATTTAGAACACACCTTCCTGATTATTCATTTAGCTTCCAGTTACCTTGATAATAAAAGCAATGCTCAGAATAGCTGGCACATGGTTTCACTTTCTGAAGCTCCCCAATAGGGGAATAAATACATATTTCTAGGCATGAAAACTTTAGCAGCAGCAACAGCAGGAAGTTCTTTAGTCAGTCGTTGTAAGATAGAATGGAGCTCTCTTCCCGAAACATTTGTGTGGTGAAGAGCCATTTGCCATGAGTTCAACACAGCCTTTTGTACATGACATAGGGGAGACGATGCCCAGTAAATATGGTCTGCTTTACAGTTGGTCTATGGCCTCTGAAGTGATTCATTTTAAGACAAAAACAATTAATTGTTACCTATTTGCAAAATGATGTGCTGATGCTAACTTTGGGATGCTGGTGTAGACTTCTGAGCTTTATCTACTTGAATCTAACAGCCTACTGAGATATGGTATCTGCAGGGTCTGATGTTGATTCTGAACATAAGGGATACCCAGCCACAAGGATCTGGAGCCCAGATGCTCTTTGGCACTAAAGGGAAGCTTGCTGCAATGTTATCTGTGGGTGAAATTATACGAAAAATAAATGACAGCTGTAAAACTGAATATTTACTGACTATTGCAGGCAAGCAGGTGGACAACATAAATGCTTGAAGCACATGCTAAAATTACACTTTAAGATACAGAGCAACTGCTCGTGACTGAGCAATAGCAAAAGAGCTAAGGCGAAGTCATCAAAGATCATGCAAAATCTCAAGAAACAAGGATTCTAGAAGCAGATAGGTCTTTGTTATGTTTCTTATGCTTTCTCCATGCACCTTCTTAAAGTTAGATAGCAGTAATAACAACTTCAAGTTGCAGTATGAGAATAGCTAAGTTAGTCTTTCTACACTGATTAAGTTATATGACACAGTTGAGCATCAAGACAAACTTCTATAATCCCATCACACGCAAAACTGAAGCAAGAGGACCAAGAAGAGGTCTAAGTTGGGGCTGATAAATTGGCTCAGCAGTCAAGAGCGCTCCAGCTTTTACAGATAATCCAGGTTCAATTCCCGGTACCCATGTGGTGGTGCTCAACCATCTTTTATACTCCATTTTCAGGAGATCCAATACCTTCTTCCTGACCTTGGTGGGCACCATGAACATATGAGGTACACAGACATACATGTGGGCAAAACATTCATACATATAAAATAATAAAATTTTAAAGCAAAAGAATAAAGGTTGAAAATAAGGAAAGTAAAAATTTTTAAAAGTTCAAAGTTATTTTTGGCTGCAATTTTATTGTTTGCAGTCAGCATTGCATTCTTAAAGACTTGCCACACTAGCACTTTTACTTTTCAATAGGATATACATGTGCAAATGTAGGTGAACACACATACACACACACAAATACCACATGCTAGGTAAATCCCATGTGTTATATATTTGGGTCTATTTTTATATGCATGCATATATAGAACAGAAATATATGTAGCTACATTACTTAAAATTGTATTCTTTGCATCAGCTTCACAATCATTTCCATTTCATAGCAGACATACAATCAGGCTGTTTATTCAGCTCTCTGTTCCGATGGGACTTATCATGCTGATGCAGTCTGCTTAGGAACATGATGCACTCTTGCTGTCCTGAAACCCTGGAAGGATTTGTAACCTGACCACAGTCTAAAATGAAGTAGAGACATAAAAATCACACAATGTGAAGCAGAATCTTGATTTCAACTGAGCATAATTACAAGGGAATTGGCTTAACTGAAGATCATTCTATGGCACTCTTTTCTAATGTCTGTATTACATTCATTTACGTTCCAGTTGGAGCAGAGAATTTCTAATTTGTAAAGCAACAATTTCATTCCATACTAATTTTATTTTGCGGAAAGTTTCTTGTCATGCTCATATCTGGAACCTTTTTGTACTTTGTTTCCTAGAAATTTGCTTTCTATTACAGAAACTCAGATAAATTCTGCTCTTTCTTTACTTACATTTTGCCTATTTCTTTGTCTATCCAACATGTAAGCTTTTTTATGCTTAGAAAATTCACTGATTTGTGAATATTATAGAAGGGTGAAAGGAAGGCAGAGACAGAAATGTTTATTCCCTGTCTGCCTTACCTCAATCAGTCTCATGTAGGAACCCTGAATCTGAAATCTCGTGCTGGTGACCCAAGGAAAAATGACCACATATGGTATTATAGTAGCAGATTATCAAGCAGTGACCATAAGTAAGCAGGCATGTGTTCCCAGGGACAGCAGCACAGTGGAGCAACAGTAATGGCAGAGATGAAGGCAGCACAAGCTAGGTGATTGGATACCAGTGGTGTGGCAATAGTATGCTCATTAGATTAGCTTGGCGAGATGATTTCAGATAGAATCTTGAATACTAATAAGCTTTCCTCTCCCTGGGCTTATTTTATAAGCTTAGTTCCATGGTGTTAGCAGTGATTTTTATGAGTTATATAATACCTTCTCTATGATTTGTCTTTCTATTTAAGTTAGCCAAAGTCCATTTCTATTGTTTGCAAGTAGTCACTCCGTCTGCCACAACACATAAGCTTTTGTGGAAGCTTTGTGATTTAGGAAGATTGTAGAACCTTGGTAGATGTTAACAGCTGGAGGGTCATTTGGATAAAGGACACCACTACAGTCTATGCAGCAGCCTTGTCAACTGACTTTAAGCCCTGCTGACTTAAAACCCAGAGACAATTGGATCATCTCTAAATGTCAATAGGAAAGTTTTTACCTCTTGAGGCTCTTCTGTAAAGAGTGAGAGAAGTATTTGAGGTGTATACTTAAATGTATACACCTCAGCCAGGCTACATTAAAGCTAAAAGTTGTCAGGGGGAGGGGGAGGAAGGAAAGTCATCAACAAAAGACAACTAATCCCAAAGGAATGGTTTTCTATTGATTGCCCAACAACCTACAATACCACATTAAATAAGCGATAAATGGCTTGAGATACAAAAACACAGAAACAGCATCAAGTTAGGAAACGATGGGAGCAAAATGTAAAGCTAGTACAGATATAGAAATGACATACACAACCAAACAGAAAAGCTGGACTTAAGATACTGTAATGATAGAAATAAAAAAATCACTAGAGAATTTCAGCATAAAAGAAATTGTCAACAAACATGAATACAAGTGATTTGAAAGTAGCCCATTTGATAAACAAAAAGAAAACCATCCTGTTCCACATAACTGTGTATGTGATGGGTTACATGTGATGAGATAGTCTCTTAACTTAATAGTGGAGCGAGAACAGGAATGCATGGGTAAAGAAGAAGCAGAATAAACAGAAATAACAAGGAAGACAGACATTAGTCCATTACTTTTCATTTAGTCTCGGGCAAATTCTTAGGACACAGGCAAAATGAAAAAAATTCCTTACCAAAATGTAATAGGAATAGGTTCTCACCCTGCTGCTCATGTAGGTCCCCTTGCAACCTCTAGAGCTGGGTCGCCAAGGTCCACGTCGTTCTCAGGGCTGTCTTCTAAGTTACTATTAGGACAGCCATTAAGCTCTGCCTATTGTGTTTAACTATTTTCTAGTCCAAAGATTCAAAATTTTCCATATTCCCCAAACAGCAAAGAAACAAACAAACAAAACACCTGAACTTCAATAACCAAAACATAAAACGAACAGACAAAAAGCTGAAAGTCCGATTCTTCACAGAACTGCAAAACAATTCTCGCACCAACTTCTGTACAGTTTAGGTTTGGCTGCTGTAATGAAACACCACAGCCAAGGTCGCTTGTTGAAAAAATGGTTTATTTTGGCATATGGGCCAGAGAGTTAGAGGCCATGATGGTAGAATGAGGACATCATAGCAGGACCAGGAGGATGATGGCTCACATCTTGAATCTAAAGGACAAAGCATGGAGAGTGAACTAGAAATGGCAAGAGTCGTTAACCTCTTAAAGCTCATCTTCATTAGCACGCTTCTTCCCACAAGACTACACCTGCAAAGCATCCCCAAATGCCATCACCAACTGAGGACCAATAATTCAAATGGCTGAGATTATGAGGTACATTTTAGTGAAAACCACCACATCTTACAAAATAGTAGGTTTCCATAGGGCTCATTCACACATCCTTCATTTTAGTTAACCCTTCCACTTCCAACCCACTGTCTTCATCGCCCTTGCAACTTCAAAACTTCTTTGATTAAGTCTTTCTATCCTCAGTGTTGTTGTTCTCCTTGTCTTCTTCTTCTTCTTCTTCTTCTTCTTCTTCTTCTTCTTCTTCTTCTTCTTCTTCTTCTTCTTTCTTCTTCTTCTCCTCCTCCTCCTTTTCCTCCTCCTCCTCTTCCTCCTTCTCCTTTTACCTCTTCTTCCTCCTCCTCCTCCTTTTTTTTATGACAGGTCTCTCTGTGTAACAACTTTGACTGTCCTAGAACTCACTCTGTAGACCAACCAGACTGGTCTCTAGCTCAGAGATCTACCTGCCTCTGCCTCCTGAGTACTGGGATTAAAGGTGTAAACCACCATCTGGTTTACTTTCCCATCTTTTAAGTCACTGCCGCCATGGGCTATTTTCTAGCTTTCTGGCTTCTACATGTACTCCAAGTTGAACACATGAATTAAAGAATTTAAAGCTGGAGTACACATGTGAGGAACAAAATGCAGTGCCTGTCTTTCTGTTCCTGTGATACCTCACTCCTGTGGTTAATCCACGCAATGCAATTTTATTCAGCTGTGAAGAAAAACGTAGACTGCGAAGCTTGTAGGTAACTAGGTGGAAGTGGGAAGAGGTAAAGCTTTAAAGAGAGAAACTAAGTGCAGTAGTACTTTTTTTTCCTAAAGAGGACAACTATGATGACTAATTTTGTTGACAACTTGACACAAACCCTAAAGTCACGTGGAATGAGGGAACCTAAGATAAGGGATTGCTCAGATCAGACAGGCATGTGATCATGTCTGTAAGACATTGTCTTGATTAACAACTGATGTGGGAGAACCCATCCCACTGTGCCTGAGAGATTCTGTCACAGGCTGGTTGGTCCTAGGCTTTGTGAGAAGACAGCAGATTGTAAGCCAGGAAGCAGGACTGGAAGCAGCGCTCATCGTTGGGTTTTAACTTCCCTCAGTGGTGGATCGTGACGTGGAGGTATAAGCCAAATAAATTCCTCCCTTTCCAAATTGTTTTTGGTCCATGGTATTTGGTACAGCTACAGGAAGCTACCTGGAACAGCAACATTCATATACTGTAAAAACAGAGAATTAAATTCATCTAGATCTTTAGAACTTAACCTAATTCAGTTTGATATTGGAAATCTGGGTAAAAATAATAACTGCCATGAAGTGTCTCTTTGAACCTTAAGGTTCTTATTATTTGTAAAATTGAAGTGCCATATGAAATAATCTCTCTGAAACAATTTCATGAGTTTAAAATCTTTACATGTCATTGGAGAAAACCCAAACTATTAGCTTATATTGCACTGTTAGTTTCAAAGTTAAAAAGTACATTATTATGCCTAGCACTCAATAAATAAAAACTTTTCCTTTTATAAGGTTTTATTCTTATTTGTATGTCTGTTTCTGTATCTATGTCTGCGTGTGACACATGTGGAAGGGTGCCCACCGAGACTTGGAAAAGGTGTTGGAGTTCCTGTAGCCAGAGTTCCTGGTAGTTGTGAGCTAACCCACATGGGTGCTAGGAACTGAACATGGGTCCTCTGGAAGAGCAGGAGGTACTCTTAAATGCTTAGCCATCTCTCCAACACCAAGTTTTTATTCCTGAAGTTAAAATCCTATTTATTTTATGAGCATATACTTGTTCATTGTAGTACTATTAGAGACTATATACATAAAGCAAAACAATTTCCTCAACCCAACAGCTGGAGATGATCATTTGTAATGTATGATTATATTTAATTCAACATTCTTATTAATCATAAAATGGTGAGTCACTGTACACTTTTTATATTTTTATCCTGCTTTAGCAATGCAGTATAATTTTCCTGTATTAATACTTATTGTTTGGTGGCATTTTCTACAATGTTTTCAAGATCAATTGTCAACCTCACTGCCTCTCCTCCAGGGCCATCTAGAACAAGAAAGGAGCCATCCTTCCTAAAACTTACCTCCTATCATCAGAACATTTGTGTCTTCAAAAATCCATAGGTTGAAGTCCTGGTCTCTAGGGTGATAGTGGTAGGATGAGGTGCTTTAGTAGGTTATTGTGGCATGAGTACAGAGCCCTCATGAATGGGATTGGAGAGCACCTTTGCAGGAGAGACCTTTTTCCTTCTTGAAGCTGGTGAGAAACAAAGATGGATGCCCATGAACCTAGAAGGGGCAGTTCAATAGATCAAGAGGCAGGACTTCTCAAGCCACTGCTTCTTTCAGCAAATTAATCGGACTTTACAGGATTCAGCAAAATGGAAAATAAATTCCAGCCTTTAATATGTTATCCAGTCTATGGTACTTTGTCATAGCAACCTGGTGTTGTCTTATTATCTATCTTTACCTTCTTTATCCCAGTGTCTTACATTGGATACATGTACAACTCTAAATATCTTCATGTAGAGGAATATTGGAACAACTTTAGATATTCCCTAACAATAAGAAAACATTATATTATCTCAAAATATGATGTAACTTTTAAAGTTTGGAGTTCATAAAAGCAGTTCAATGGAGCCTTGCAAACTATTAGTAGAAAATATATTTAAATATTTATTATTACTAAATAAAATTCAGAGTTCTTATTCGATGTACTTTGATGTGTAACATACAATAGTAGCATATGCTTTAACTATAGAAATTTTTTGCAAAATACCACATGAATATTAAAATAATTTAAATTAAGAGAACATATACCTCAAATTATCTTGGGTATATGTGTATGTGTTTGTGTAGAAATATGACTTTAATATCTACTGTGTATATTAATGGAACTACATCTGATTCTATATCTTTTATTTTAAATTTTCTTAGGCAATACCTTGATTTCTTGTATATAGTTATCAATTTTCTAGTATTATTCTTTAAACACTCATAAATATATTTAACTGTATAAAGGTTTTCATAAGCACAGCTAACATCTGTTACTAGAAGGGAATAAATACTCTGCATATATCCAAGTGCTAAAACCTTTGGAAAATTTTATAATTTTTAAAAACTGTGTTCAAAATTTTAAAATTGAAATATTTACAATAGTCTATGAACAATTCACAAAATTTTATAGGATACAAATGTCACTGTATAGCCAAACATAAATCACTGTTTGATAAGTCAAAGGAAACATAACAGTATCTATAAATAAAAAACATGTATTAAATTGGGAATCCTAAGTTTGAGCCTTTTATATAAAAGAAACAGTATTTTTTTAAAAAAAAATAAAGCCAATACAGACTGTTATTCTGGAATTTGTCTCATCAGTGACAATTATGACCAGAGTAGCAATCAAGGAGAGGTGGAGGGCAGATTATAAAACACTAAATAGAGCTGGGGAACTGGCTCAGTGGGTAGGCATGAAGTTTGGATCCCCAATACCCACATGGAATCCAGGCATATATTCCAGGTCAGAAACAAGGGAAGCCAGCCTAGTTGAGAAGTGACAATGAGCTGAAGATTCGGTGAGGTCCCATTTCAAGAGAATAAGATGAGGACTGGTGGGGCAAGACACATTTTATCCTCACTAGCATCGGCCTGCAACACATTCATACACATACACACACATACACATATAACACATACATACACACGTATAATTTAATCCTCACAATAGAATGCTTTCTTTCAGATAGACATCAATAATATATCTCAAATATTTCCATTGCAGTAGTTTTTCTTCAAGCTCTCATTCTTTCCAGGAGAATTAATTTTAAGATTTCACTGAAATATTTTTCTTTAAACTTTCATTTGTCAGTATAGGGTCCATATATATATATATATATATATATATATGTGTGTGTGTGTGTGTGTGTGTGTGTGTGTATATCAGGACATATATGTGTGCATATATATATATATATGTCACTTCTTTAATGCTACTTAGTGGTACTTACATCAAAATTATTCTGGAGTTTTATCTCTTATATTTTGTCAATTGTATGAGTGGGGAGTTTGTTTTATTTCTATAGCAAAAATAAATAAGTAGAATTAAATTTTTATTGATTTGACAAAAAGTCCTTTCTTTGCCCAGAGCTCTGATTTGCTGAAGTTAACTATGTACGTAAACATGTATATACACACATACACACACATATAGAAACACACTGGGTTTTTAAAAATTCCTTCTTTGGAGGTTAAAGTGACTTGCAGATTCTGTCCTTATTAGCAAATGAATAGTTCATAATAAATAAATATTTTAATAAAATTTAGTAATTTTGATATAATCTACTCTGGCTTTAAAGGTATTTGCATAAGTTAGTTGATATAGTGGATGGGACACAAAAATAAATTTTTATTTCAGTAGAGGACCTACTTTCAAAATTAGGTAGATGGAATATGGCATCATGCAGGCAGGTATGGTGCTGTACAAAGTGCTGAGAATTCTTACATCTTAACTCACAGGCAACAGGAAGTGGACTCAAACACTAAATGGTATCTTGAGCATATATGAGACTACAAAGCCCACCGCCACAGTGACACTCTCCCTCCAAGTCCATACCTACTCCAACACAACCACACTTTTTAACAGAGACACTCCCTTTGGCGGCCATTTTCTTTCAAACCACCACACCTCTTCTTTCTCTCAGGGAGTTTCAAAAGTTCCTCTCTTTTAGAAATAAAGACTTTTCTCTTGTAATTAGTGATGACACAATAGGAGACAACCCGTGTAAAACAGATTTATCATACCTTATGGGTAAACAGTTAGAGGAATTTCCTTTGAAAAAAATTTAGCGTCATAGAAAAAAAAAAGAAACATGAGAAAAACATTATCAAAAATTGTGGAGACAGGGATATTAAATAATAGATTTTGTGATGCTTGAAAAGTTTCCCTTTGGTGGAAGAGTCCTGCTTGGTGTGGTCAGATCTGGCAAATAAAGAACCAACCACACGGTTTCCCGGACAGGGCTCTGTGAAAGGCACAGGAACTGAATGGCGTGCCTGAGCTACACATATCTTCTCTCAGCTTAAGCATTAGAATTGAGTGGTTTTTCAGGATATTTGCAAAAAGTGCAGCGGTTTGTAATGTGATGAGTTTGTTTAAAATTACTATTTTCTGAGGAACCTTCTTGTTAGAACACTTCTGGAGCCATTTTGGCTTGTATTTTCTACTGTGCTGTTTTTCATTCCATGGGGTTATAGGATGTGCTCATCACAGGACTTTCCTTTTTTTTTTTTTTTTGCATGAACTCTATGCTATAAATACAGCACAAGAGGGACCCTGGTGGGTGAGGGCCAAGGGTGGAAACAAATATGTCATACAGAGAGAGCTTGAGTGCAGAGTTTTTTGAGAGAAGGGTAAAGGGAGAGGAAGAGAGAGAGAGAGAGAGAGAGAGAGAGAGAGAGAGAGAGAGGGAGGGAGAGGAAGGGGGCAAGGACCTGCTTGCCTCTACAGAAGAACAGAAGGAAGAGAGTGGGAGTACGCGAGGCTTGTCTCTTAAAGGGACCTTTCCACTTGAGTGAAGTCAAGGTACAGCTTGCCATGCACAGAGGGATGATACACTGTTCTGGGTTCCCAAAGGGCGGGGCCAAGTTGTGCCTTAGTGCTAACACTACCTGCATTCCTTCTGCATCCATACAGCTAAATGATGATCCACAGATCAAAACATGCCATGATGGGCCACTTCTTTATTTCTTTATTTCATTTTATTTTATTTCCTTTTTCATAAGCCACACAATTTCCATTTATGAGTTACATGATTCTTAGTGATTATTGAAAAGCTAGACAAATGCATACCACTTTAATTACAATCTTCTTCTAAATTGCCAGCTCTTCACTCACTTTGTTCTATTTCCTGTTTTGTTCTCTACTTCTCAACAAAGCTTTAGAAATTAAATCCATCAATAAATGCAGTCACTGTGCTAAGGTTTGGTAGGAAAGAGGTATGGAAATCCACACTGATGGAAATGACCTGGTCATGCTGTTTTGCAGTTCACTTCGTGGCCCTTCTTAATGATTTTGAAGGTTCAGTTTCTATGTTTGAATATCTTTATCGTGCCTGTTACCTTCACCTGGAAACTTGGATTTTTTTTTCCTGTAGTTCACTTTCTCCTTGACTTGCCCATAGCCATGATGTTCCTCCATGAGTGTTCCTGTATCACTCAGACTTCCTAGCACTTTATCTTCTGCTCTTTATCCATGGATAGTGAATGGACAGTTCTTGGAGCTGGTCATGGCATGTTTCCAGGTTTTAACGTTAATCTTATATTCTGCTCAAGGATTTTCAGCACACATTTGTAGGAGACAAGAAGGGGAAAGGCAAAGAAAATGTATGCAATGAAGTTATAAAATGATTAGTAAATACCAAATCATGCAATTTATTCTTCAAATTTTGCCTCCACAGTTTTAGGAATAGTTGCATTTTATTCCTTTCAGAGAAACATAGCTGGAGTCTGGAGAGTGAAGCAGTTGCTCATTCTAAACAGTCCTATATCAATGGGTCATTTTTATTAAAATTTAATAATAATTGTTATGATTCTGGGCGCCCTAGGAGCGGGCCACGCACACTCCTTCTCTGCTGTGGGTGGAGTTCCGGTTCCTTGCTCTGTCTGTCCATTGCTCTCCAGAGACACGGATGGTCTTCCGTCTCTATCCCCCACCCCTTCTCTCTCCCTCCCCCCCCTTTTCTCTTCTGTCTTTCTCCTTTTCCTCTCTCTCTCTCTTTCTGCTCAATAAATGCTTAACTTTAATATCCGTCTGGTTTCATGCTTCTCGCCGCAGCCGCCGCCGCCACAGCCGCCATTGCAGATCTGACCATGTGGTCTCGATCTGGTCTCGACCCTGGGGACCCGTTACCAGGGACCCCCTTACAAATTAATTATAACAACAGCAATAATAACAATAAATCTGGCGAGACAGCTCACTGGATCAAGGTGATTACAGCCAAGCCCAATGGCATGAGTTTGATCCCCGGAACTCACAAGATGGAAAGAGAACTGACTCCTGCAAGTTATACTTTGATCTTCACGTGCCTGCAAAGGCATGTGCACACATGCATATGTAGAGAGCCACAACAAAAACCTAACAATCCATGTAAAAGTACTGATTTGCTGCCAAGATAAATTGTCAGAAAGCAATGAAAAGCCATAAAATGAATCAGTGTGAAATCCAGACCCTGAGACATAGAACAACTCTTCCCATCCATCACCCATTCTACAATTTCATCACTGCATGTTTAATAAGTGCAGTCTGGTGCTAGAGCTGATGGGGGTATTGGCAGCAGCAGTGGTAGTGGTGGTGGTGGCGATGAAGACGATGGCATTAAAAACAGGACCAGAATCTGTGAGGATGTTTCCTTCCATTTCACTTTTATAATTTTTTAGTCTACAAGCAGTTCAAGTTTACTCTTGCTTTCTCTCCTGCCTCATATAATGCGGCAAGTTTTCGAGAAAGAGTCTGTACACTGACCAATGTCCATGTTCACCTCTGTAGAATGGCTCATAAATGCTCAATTATTTTCAATTCTAAAGCTAACTTTAACTCTTACCAGACCGTGCATGCCTCTAGGTGGCAAAACAAGGGTCAGCACTACTTCCCAGCCATGATTCAGATTATTGAAAGTAGGTTCTTGAAATGTTGGCAACACTGATTCTTCAGCCTTCCGAGTATGCTTTGAAGAAAAGCTGCGGGTGGCATTTCCTGTTTCATTTGCACATCTCTGATTTCTGTGACATCCTTAACCTGGGTCTTGTGCCCTGTCAATTTCTAATAGTTCTAATTGCCCAACTATCCGCTCTTACCCAATCATAAATCCTTTTAACATTTCATTTTTCCCCTCAAGAAAATGTATCCCAGTTTCCAGGATGTGACCTTCAGCTGCTTCTGTAAATATCAGGCAGAGGATTCATCCTGGCTCAGCAAAGAGGCCTCCTCATCACCCGCTTCCCCCCGCCCCTACACCCCCGTCATCCCCTTAATGGCCTCATAGCTGCCTTGCTGGATTGTAGTCTTTTAATGTCATAAATAAGTTTGCCCTCAGATCTGTTCACTTCTTTGCCCCCTTCCTATACCCAGTTCTTTTTCGAGTTCCCTTCCAAATAGAGACTTTTTTTCTCTTTCTTTAAAGACTTTGAATCATTAGAAGAGAAGGGGAGCCTTTGCTTTGCTGCATCATTCTAGAAGCATTCATTTATCCATTCTGATGTAGTGAAAGGCTAAACACATTTACCACTTATGGGTAAGGCTGGCATTCGGGGTGATGCTGGGTTTTATAAAACCACTTCCCTGCTATTTACCCTGACCTTAATTCTCTGGTTTGTCTTTTTTTCTGAATTAATGATTATATGCTGTATTTTACTCTCTGTCTTTCTAAATTTCCATGTTGTCTTTAAAACCTCTAGCTTCTATTCGAGATTAGATCATACGCTTAATGTGATTTAATCACCGCTTCCTACAGCCTCTCCTTCCTTTGAGTTCCACGTATTATTTAATCTTAAACCTAACATCCTTTCCTTCCTTTGTGGGTGATGTACACATTAAATTGGAAATCAGCTTGGCATCAGACTCAGCCTTATTTCTTCCACTTGGTGTAATCCTGTTCTATACTGAGGTAATTAAAATCTTCCACTATTACCACTGTGCCCTTTTCTTACATATATCCTCCTTCCTCTCCCTCCCATTGTGAGTGAATGTGCGTGTGTGTGTGTGTGTGTGTGTGAATGTTACACATTTTTACGTGCATGTAATGTTTACTAGTTCATTTCTTCCCAAACAACCTATAACATTGCTGGTATCGCACATTTTACTGGTTTATAGTACCAAATGCTTGTTGTCCATCACAATACATTTGAGAAACATATTACTCAGGAATCTTCAAAATTGCATCATAAACAACGGATGTATAAAAATTTCTGTCGATTCTTACAAATAGGAGTGCCTCCCATAGACTATCCTTTATAATGTTTATTTATTTATTTTTTTTAAAAAGCCTCAGGACTAATGCCTAACATTAACAAGGGTTTTGTTAAACAATAGTTGACCACTTTATGTGA
The DNA here is from genome assembly GCA_028555095.1 of Dicrostonyx torquatus. Taxonomy (NCBI): domain Eukaryota; kingdom Metazoa; phylum Chordata; class Mammalia; order Rodentia; family Cricetidae; genus Dicrostonyx; species Dicrostonyx torquatus. The sequence continues at coordinate 4,103,360 of JAQHUG010000074.1, forward strand.
GCAATTACACGTGGTGGAGGGAAGTTACTGTGATATCTGCACATATTGCCTGTGCGATGATGACCTTGTAAAATGGCCGCATATTTTAAAAAGAAACAGAGTTTCGCATAGAAAGGAAATTTTGAAAATCTAGACGCAGTCTTTAGATTGTTTGCAGCCGCTGCTCCTAGGCAACAGGAAGGAGATGTTTACAATCTGCGCTCTCCCCTGCCCCCACCTCTGGAAGCTTTTCATCTGCTGCTGCGGCTGCAGTTTGATAGAACTACCAGACTCAGGACCTGCGACGGCCCCTCCTCCACCTCACTTTCCTCCTGGAGCCCAGCTGTTAGAGCCCATCTAGCTAATCACCCCCTTTGCCACCAGGCTCTTTTGTGGAAGTTAATGCGATGTTCAGAAAGGACAGTGATGCAGAGACGGGGGAGGATTTGATTTTTCATTTTACCTGCGTGAAAAGCAGCATCAGGAAATGAGGAACTCCTTGTCCTTGGTGCTTGACTTCGCTGACAATCACCTGCTGCTGTGTTAGAGGGGGTAACCCAGTGAAGGGGGACCATGCTTCCCTAGCTGAGAGTAGCAGTGAAAAAAGGAACTCTTGACTCTGGCTTCTCAGAAACAGTGTTATTGTTTATTTTTTTTCCTGTCCCCCCCGCAAGAGAAGCTCACGTTTTTTCCAGAATGATAAGTAAATAGAACACAATTTTAATTTACTTTCTGAAAGCACATAACTTTCATCCGCTGAAGAACTGGAGGGTGGGAATTTAAGGAAACAATAATAGGCTGTCAGCATGTAAAGGTAGTTAGTTCATTTCTGGCCTTAGGAAACAGGCTTTAATTCTTCATTTATCTTGAGGTAAGAGGACGATGTTTGAAGCGGGCAGGAAAGATATATGAGGAAACGGGGAAAGAACAAGATGAGCGCTGAGGCTCTTAGGTCAAGGTTACCCTTGCAGTTGCCTGGAAACCCCGTGCACCTTGCTTTGATCCCACTCTGAGCTGGTGCTCTCTCAGCTTGACCGAGGAGAGCAGCAGCTGAATTTCAAACAGCTCACCTAAGCTGAGTGAGAACCTTCCAGGGATATTGTACAGGCGCTTCCGTTTCTCTATTTGAGGGAGCTGGAAGAGCTCATCTTTTAGAGTCCTTTCCTGATTACTTTCTGTAATTAATGACGGTATCAATCAAATGTAGAGATATAATGTGTTGTTGATTAAGAAATTGGAATCTGGAGTCTGATGTCTGTCTGTGTTCAGACGTTCCACCTCATTGCATGGTTTTATTGATATGTGTGAACCTCTTAAAACCCAGCCTACAATGCAGCGAGCACTTAAGAAATGTTAGCCATTGTAACTAATGAGTTTCTGGATGAATTCGAGAAAAGAATTAGTAGCTAATCTGTTCAACCTGCTCTTTGCTGTTATAGTTATCTGTATAGTTATTATCAACTGCAGCATTAGCTAGAATTTAATATTATTGGGCAAAGCACTCTTCAGATGATATCAAAATGAGAAGAGAATTCAATGTAAAATATCACATTTGTAAAATGACTGCAAGCATAGGCATTGGTGCCTGTAAGACTGCTCAGCAAGTGAGATGATTCAGCTTTCCATCTGTCTTTCCACGCCTGTCTACCTGAGTTCTACTCCTGGACCCCGCATGGTAAAGGAAGAAAAACAGTTGCTGTAAGTTATCATCTGACCTCCACATGTACATGATGAAACTCTAGAATGATCTGTTAGTGATTTGATGTTGATAAACCAACTTTGAAGCATGCTGCTCTAAGAACTAGTGGTGTTAAACTGTCTTGAGACAGTATCTACTCCCCTGGTCAATCAAGTCAATTACAATTCTTCTTGGAGACACCTTGTTCCTGTGTGGATCTATTGTCCTTGCCCTGAGAGTTGAGACCCATTTTATAGCCTAATTTCAAGAATCTAGGCTATATCATATCCGTCCCAAAATGGTGATCTAGTGGCTTAATTGCTGGTGAATCTGAAACAAAGAAACATAAAGATGATGGTAGAGAATGACACAATGAAAACCATAGCTTTGTATGAAAAAAACTGAATAATTGTGTGAGAATTTCAGACCCTTTTTCCCATTTGAGTCTTAGAATCTTAGTATCTAGGTCTGCATCTCAGAGAACAGGGTGTTCTTTTGAGTAGAAAGTGTCCCAGAGGAGCATACTCTGCAGGTCTTTTTCTAACTCGATTCATCTGATGATTTTTTTAATATAGAACCAGTACACAAGTCCACACAGAAAGCAATCAAGCAATATCCTGGTTGTCCAAGTTGCATAGCAGCAACCAAATAAACACACAGTAAAGGAACTTTGAAGAAACATAAATTCAGAAAGAAAAAGAAAACCTTAAAAAACATTTTTATAATTTAGATCTTCTTATAAATGATGAAACTGCTCCATCTTTTGAATAAGAATTGGGGATGAAAAGAAAATTGAACACATTAATGCTATGGGAAATAATGGCAGGGACAAAGCATTTCTCTAAAAGATTAAATAATAAAATATAGACAGTTTCCCCCAAAGAAAGGAAAGATACATTAAACAGAAATGTAGTAAAATTAGGAGAACTCTGTGAAAGATTATTACTCTAAAATATAGACTTAAGAGAGAGAATAGAAAAGAGAGAAAATGGTTGAACAATTTATTTATAAACACTTCCCATAATTTAAAGAGAGAAATTAAGGCTGAATGGGACTGTTTAAAGACAGCTCAACCCATCATTGGTCCCCAAAAGTTCATCCCAAAGCTTTGCAAAGAATATAAAATAAGCCTAGAGACCAAAACCACAAGATTTCCCAAAGTTGAATTTGAAAAGTAAGAAAATGGTGGGTTCTGAAGCTGAGGCCTATAATCCTAATGCCTTGAGATGAGGCAGAAGGATAGCTGTGAGTTCTCCAGTCAGCATAGGTTACAAGGGTTATACCATCTTAGAAAATATGAACTATACCAAACTAAAACAAAGCAAAGGCACAGGATAAATGAAGCTCTGAGGTGAATCATTCTGAGACAATACGCAGAATTCTGATGAGCCAGTTACAGGCTAATCAAATATATGTGTAATAAGGACAGTATTAGGGATGCAAAATCTTTAGAAATTTGCATTTTACTTATCGCTTTTCAGGACATTACCCAAGAATGCAATAAGGAGGCAAATATGGAGTCTGGAAAACCAGGAATCCTTAATACAGGAGCAGTAAGAAGGAAATAAAAACAATGTTGAACAGCACAACTACAGAACTAAACTGTGATGATCTTTGCATCGACTTAATGTGGACACTGTTAACCTCACTAAAGTTGTTACATGTCTGGTAGGAGGTTAGAATGAGGGAAGACGTGTGTGTGTGTGTGTGTGTGTGTGTGTGTGTGTGTGTGTGTGTTCATGTGCATTTATCATATAAGGAAGACATCTAGAGTTAACACAAGGACTCATAGTTTTCTCCTTTTGGAATGGCAACCAATAGATTATTTAAAATAAATGAAAATTCAAGAGACAAGGTGCATTTAAGCAGATGGAGGAAAATACCAAAAAATATGGTGAATATAATTGAAAAATTGCTTTCATTATGGAGTAGGGAGATTGCTTTCATTTGTGATTACTCTGAAATTTGTAATGTTATTTGTCTTTGTATTTATAAATTTATATTTATAAATTTGTATTTATGTTTGATGGGCAAATTTTGTATCAGATTTGTGTACTACCAGAAGGAATAGTGAAAAAAAATGATAACTGGAAGTTAGTGTTGTAGGTTTTGTTAATCCTTAGGATAGACCTAGGAAAATTCTCAGAAAGTATTATGGCAAGGAAGAGCACATTAAACAGCATTTGTAAAGTGTGTGGTGTAGGTATTCAAGTTAATGTTTATGTGCACATTGACCGGTGATAAAAATAAAGGCATTAAAAATGACATAAAACAGCCTTGTAGAACTTGATAGCTACCTAATCTATTCATAATTATTTCAAAAAACCTAACTGAAGTGGTTAGCAACACAGAACATTAGAGTAATTATTAGTAGCTGATTGCAAATCAAAGTGCTTGATATACTGAGAAAATAAGTCTTCAATTTTTTCCCATAATTTTGAATATAATTTTTGTAATAATAGGAAAGAGATAATTCTTTCAGAGTTGGTGGATGGTGTAGGAGTTTCTTCTGTTTATGTGTTGCTTTCATTGGTTAATCAATGAAGAAACTTGGCCTGATAGGGCAGAACTTACATAGACAGAGAAGACAGAATTGAATGCTGGGAGAAAGAAAGAAGAGAGAAAGAACTGCCATGGAGCTGCCAGGTCAGACATGTTGAATCTTTCCTGGGAAGCCACGACATTATAGTGATATACAGATTATTAGAAATGCATTAAATCAAGATGCGAGAGTTAGCCAGTAAGAGGCTAAAGATAATGCGCTAGGCAGTGTTTAAATGAGTACAGTTTCTGTGTGGTTATTTTGGGTGTAAGCTAGCCAGGCGGCCAGGACAGATAAAAAGAGCCCACTCCTTACAACAGATTGGTGCTCCAACGTGGTAAATTAACTCCACCTAAAACCTGAGAGAGGACTTAAAAAAGAGTTCTAGACACAAATATAAAGTTAGCACAGCTGGCAGTGTGCCATAGCTCCCTTAAGAGAGAATTTCCTAACTCAGCAGCTGTACCAAAAAATAAAAAAAAAAAATTAAAAAAAAAGCCACATGGTTTTAAAACGCTGCTTCCTGGGCTGTGCCACCAGTACAAATGCCAACTATTAAGCATTTCAATGGCATTTGTGGGCTCCGGTGTTTCTGCGCCCACTTGAGGTCGAGAGCATGCCCGTGGCTCATCTCTTCCTGTCTGGGCATATGGCAGGATCAGTCTACTAGGCTTGGGTAGGTGGAAGAGCATGGCAGATTCCCACTGCCATACAGAGAGATCTTCCCAGGCTGCACAGTGCTCTGCGTGGCAGATTTGACTGTAAAATGAGTTTATGTGCTGCACGTTCATTCTCAGAGTTAAAGTGCTGAGTGGGGCTCCTAACCAGTGGCCCCAGAGTTAGTGGAAATGGTATGTCTACCATTTTAAAATTGGAGAGAGGTGGAGTCAATATCCAGAGCAGTTGCAACCAAGCTGCTTAGCATTTTAAAAGATCTTTAAGACAGTAGAAATTACAGATTCACAATAGGACAGATTTAAGAGGTCAGACTTAAAAGACCTCTAAATGGATCACAATGTTGGATAAATGTACAGAAGCTTGGGAGACAGAAGAAAAGGAGTATAGAAAGTCATATAATAAAGTTAATGCTTTTTTAAAAAAAAAGGGTAAAGTCTTTAAAGAGACAGGCAGTACAAATATTGATAGATTAAAAGGAGTAAAGAAAAATAAGCCACATAAAAATAGAAAATTCACAGAGTCTGGATTCTACATATTAATGTGCTTTCTTTAAATTTTTTGACTGTGAAGGAGCTAAGTACAGAGAGACATTCCATTGTGTGGGTTGCTAGGCTAAACCACCATGTATATTATAAAGGTATTATGACTTCAGAATTTGGGTCTAAGGATATGATGCTTTGGAAAGGAGGTTCTTTTTTTTGTTTTCACAGGGGATGAGACTGTGGATTGCTGCTAAACCAATATGGTATGATAGAACACACCCTCCTAAAAGGTTGCTGTGAACACCCTCAAAAACTTACTTTGCTCAACTGCCAACTGAGATGAACCTGACACACAAGATACACTATAAAAGACTAATTGACAGCGCCCCCATACAGCAGGAAGCAGTTGGAGAGGAAAAAATTGCACCCATATTCCAAAATATTGCTTTTAAATATTCTTTTACATTTAAAGGGAAATATGATATAGATATGAATAACTTACATTGGTATAAATATTGATTTATTGATATAAATTTAAGGTCAATTTTGTTATATGTATATACATTTCTGATCTTGATTAAGGTATTGTGATTTTGTAGTTCATTTAAAATATAATATATATTTTGGAAATATAGGTTGTTAATGGATAATCTTCAATAATATTCAAGCTTGTAATAATGTTAGTTAGATTTTCTAGATATAGTTACATAGGCATTCTTTATATCTTTCAAAGACTACAGAATATGGTATTTAAAATATTTTAATAACTTGGGACTTTTCATGACAATGAGACATGTCTGCTCCTGGCAGCACCAATCTACTTCAAGAGGAATATGGGCATTGAGTTTGATAGCCATTTGGGCAAGAAACTGCTCTTGCCTGGACATGCAGGACCCACAAAGAAATAATTGCTGAGCATGCCTAATGATGAGATGATTTTTCAGGGTTCCTATTTCATGAAAGAGTCTGTGAGACATTCTGCAGGACACAGAAGAAAGTGAGTGAACTGTCTTTAAAATCTCCTGCTTCATGGAAGTGTATGGTGGGTACTATGGGACTGTAGGCTGAAGATAGATGCCCCAATGGTACAGAAGAACTTTGGGTGACTATCCAGGCAGTGAGATGTCTCTGTCATTTCTAGAGTTTTGGAAGTTGCTTACTTCTTGTTTACTTAGGTAATATTATATCCTTCTGGAGTCTTTGATAGAGTTGAAGAATAGATAGATAGTTATATTTATAGTATAGAACAAAAGGGCCCACTCCCTGCAACAGGTAGCCAACTTTTAATTCACAGGACACTCATATCTGCAGCCAGCATAACAAAGAATCTAAAGATGAATTTACAAAAGCTATATGTAGAAATGGACATATCAGTTTTGAATTAAGGGAGGTACTAAATATTAAATTTGCAGATGTTCTCACCTAAAAGCTCTCAGTATACCTAAGTATGATATTATTAACATAGTCAGGAATGATGTTTAAGATCTCTTTCTGACAGCTAAGCAGTCAATCTAAATCTATATCGATATGAAATAATGTAATTATATTTTTGTATATTTATATTATATAATTTGTAATACATTTATATTAATATATATTTGTTTATGTATACATGTTCTCATTTAGTTTAATTAGGATTCTTTATACAAGATGAATGCAACTTATCAATGTTGTACCACTGAAGAAAATGATTCTTGTCCCATATTTTTACTTTTACTCAATGATGTGGGATTCCCCTCTATATGTTGTGAACATATTTTATTACCTTTGGTTAATAAGGAAGATACTTTTGTCTGTGGCAGGTTAGAATAAAGCTAAACTGAATTCAGGGATTAAGAATGTAGAGTTAGGCAGATGCCATATAGCTGACAAAGGAGAAACATGCCAAAACCTTACCAGTAAGCCAGAGCTTTGTGGTGATACACAGATTACTAGAAATTGGTTAATTTAAGATGTAAGAGCTAACTAGAAATATGCCAGGGCTATTACTCAACATTTTTTTTAATTAATTAATTTTTAAAAAATTTTAAATTAATTTTAATTAATACAGTTCCTGTGTGATTATTCGGGTCTGGGTGTCCAGGAAACAAATGCACAGTCTCTGTTTACATAATGGAGTCCAAACTTTTGACAACAATATTCACATAAAGACTAACAAAGCTTAAAAAGGGGGAAGGGGCTTCTAGACACACAAAATGAGAATGAAATGGACCTTCTTGGTAGCCACATTTTTTTCAGATAGATTGTGTTTGCTGGCAGCTAGCAGAGGTACTGCTCGTTTAAGAGATAGCTTCCTAGCTGGGTGGTGGTGGAACATGCTTTAATCCCAGCACTCAGGAGGCAGAGGCAGATGGATCTCGTGAATTCGAGGCCAGCCTGGTCTACAAGAACTAGTTCCAGGACAGGCTCCAAAACTACAGCAAACCCTAGTTTCTTTTTTGTTTTTTCATGGTGAACCAATTAGTTTTATTTGAGTTATTTACCAGAATATGGGTTAGATATTACTTAGAGGAGTAGAAATGACTCAAGACTGCTGACTCACCAAAACCAACCCAGGTAACAGCTCATGAAATCTGGAAAGCTGCAACACACTATAAGGCCTGTAGGTAGATTCTTGTGTTGCAGAGTATCATTTCCATGTAGATCAGCTAAT
>JAQHUG010000074.1:4117249-4158991 GCA_028555095.1 Dicrostonyx torquatus
CACCCCCAAGGGGGCCGGGTCTCAGGAGATGTATAAATATTGGGAACCCAGGCAGGGAGCTCTCTCTGCGTGGATCGCCGACCTGTCTGGTTTGTCTGCATCTACAGAGGAGCCCTTTCCGGTACTGTACCTGTGCCCCTTTCCCAAATAAATTCTCTACTACAGAAGGCTACCTGGCTCCTGGCTCTGCCTCCTCATCCATTATGATGTGAACAGTTTACACCAATGTGAATTGAACTGATCTATTATGCTTCCATTCACTATAGTCAACTACAACCCTCTGACCTCGAGCCCAAATAAGTCCTCTCTTAAGTATTTCTGTAAGGAATTTTAGTAACAGTGGCATTACAATGGCAAACGTAACCTGCATATGTTTGTGGCATGGAAACATAAGTGTTACATCTATAGCTTTGAATGCTCAATTAATTGTCTTCAAACATAGTAATTCCAGACTGCTATAAAACATTAGAAATTATTCCCCACATCAAACTGGCAATTGGACACAAACTAATAAACCATTTCTCTTTCTTTACCATACTTACCAGTCTGGTAACTATTCTTTTATTCTCTGTAAAATCAACTTTTGGCACCCACACATAGAAGAGCAGGTGTGACTTTTTTTATTTTAATGTCTTCAATAATGCTGCCAATTACAGACTTCCATTCTTTTCATTTCTTTCACTCCATTATGTATTTATATCACATTTTATTCATTACTCATGTTACACATAGGTTGATTCTATGTATTAGTTATTTTAAATATGCTTAAGCCAGCATGCAACTATAGTGTGCCTGAGAATGATGTCATTCCCCTTGACTGTATACCTTGACTGTGGGATTGGTAAAGCATATGGCCTTAATCATAGCTTTGTAAGGAGATTCTACATTGTATTACATTATATTTCTATACTGTTTTTGCTTATGGCTTTATGAATTAATAGTCCCACCAAGAGGGGTAATATGTTATCTTATAGAGGTCTTGATTTGTATTTCTCTGATGATAAACTTTTTCATATTCTCATTAACCAGTTGTACAGAGGGAAAGTCAATTCAGATTGTTTGCCTGTATTTTGGTTTCTGTCACTCTGTACTTTCTTTAGTGATGCTCTGCATAATTCAGTATCAGCCACTGCAATGTCTCCAGTGTTGTCCATTTATTTTTAAGATCACTTTTAGTTTCATACATAAAAAAAGTTAGAGTGTTTTTCTATTTAAAATTTTTCAATGATATTTTGGCAGGAAGAGTTAATACATTGACTTGTAAACATTTTTTATGAGTATCTTAATAGTATTAATTTTTCAAGTCCACAAAACTAATGAGATGTCTATCCATTTTTTGATGTTTCTCCTTCAATTTCTCTCATCATCACTTCCTCATTTTCTTTGCAGAGATTACTGACTTCCTTGGCTAAATTTTTCCTCATATAGTCTTTACAGCTGTTACTTGGATTGCTTCTTTGATTTATTGCTTAGCAACTTTATTAATGAAGTATAAATATGCTGCTTATTTTATAATTTTATAGCCTGTAACTTTATCACATTTATTGCATTAAACATTTATGCAGGGGATGGAGATAGAAATATATATATAATTTTTTAAACAGAAATGATTTGACTCCGTCCTTTTCTATTTGGATGTCCTTATTTCTTTTTATTGTTTTATTTCTTGGTCTGAACTTCCAATACTATATTAACCCTGAGTTGTGAGAATAGAATCTTTGTCTTGTTCTTCATCTTAGAGAAACAATTTCAGTTTTCCTTTCATTTACAATGATAAAGAGCTCTGAGGTTGTTACCCATATCCATTACTATGTTGGGGTAAATTCCATCTGTTCACAATTTTTGTAGTATTTTTTAAATGTGAAAGTGTACTCATGGGTGTAGCTCTTCTGATATTCCTAGGAGACACTTTTCATAGCAAATTCCTCAGTCCTCTGACTCTTACAATATTTCTACCCTCTCTTCTACAATAATATGTGAACATTGGGTGTGGAAGTATTGTAGATGTAACTATTGGGATTGGGCTCTACAACTCTGCATTGTGACTGACTGGTTTTCTGTAATGATCTCCATCTGTTGCAAAGGGAAGTTTTATTAATGAGGGTATTTGAGAAATACATCTATCTGTGGGCATAATGATTGATTTTTAGTATGTAGCTAAAAATACACATTTTCTGCTTGTACTGAAATTATTAAAATTGTTATTTTTATTCTAGTGATGCAATGTTTTATATTAGTTGATATGGGGGTGTCGAACAGTCCTTGCATCTCTATGATAAGACACATTTGACCTTGGTACATAGTCTTTTTTGTTATTGTGCTCACTTTTCTAGTATTTTGTTGAGAATTTTTACATTGTGCTCGTTTTTCTAGTATTTTGTTGAGAATTTTTACAACTTGTTTTTCAGGGATATTGACTTTTAGTGGTCTCCTTCTTGTTTTGTGTTATTCTCATATATATGTGAGTGTATTACTGGCTTCAGAGCATTACATGCTTTCAGTACTTCACAGTTGTTCTCCAAAAAGCGATATTAGCACTTTAAAAGGTCTGTAAAAATTGTAAATGGATATGGGTTATCTTACTCAAGAAGGTTTTTTTCTAGGTTCATTCATTTGCCTGCAAATTTCAGGATGTCATTTATTTATTTATTTGTTTATTTATTTATTTTGCTACTGATTAATACTCCATTATGTATTAAATGTACCACATTTTCTTTATCCATTTTTTGGGTGAGAGGCATCTAGGTTGTTTCCAGGTTCTGGCTATTATGAATAATGCTTCTATGAACATAGCTGAACAAATGTCCGTATGGTATGAATGTGCACCCTTTGGGTATATGATCAAGAGTGGTATTGCCAGGTCTTGAAATTGATTGATTACCAATTTTCTGAAAACCCCCATACTAATTTCCAAAGTAGCTGTACAAGTTTGCACTCCCACTAGCAGAGGAAGAGTGTTCCCCTTAACTCCATATCCTCTCCAGCATAAGCTATCATCAGTGTACTCACTCAGACGTGCATATTAGACATAAAAGTTACAATCCACAATCCCTGAGAAGCTAGATAACAAGGAGGACAGTAAGTGTGACATACATGGATGCTCCTGGGAAGGGAAAATAGATAAGCTCTCCTGAATAAACTGGGAGGGTGGGGGGTTGGTGAATGGAGGGAGAAGGGAAGAAGAATATGAGGAAATGGGGTGGTTGAGTTGTGGGAGGGAGAGAGAGGGAGAGCAAGGAAATAGTTATCTTGATACAGGGAGATAATATAAGGTTAGGGAGAAATCTGGTATTAGGAAACTTCCCCAGAATCCACAAGGATGACTCGGGCTAAGACTCCTAGCAATACCGAAAGAGTGGGCCTGAAATGATAACCTCCCTAATTGTCATCATAGAACCTTCATCCAGTAACTGATGGAAGCAGATGCATAGATCCACAGCTAAACACTCGGCCAAACTCCCAGAGTCCAGTCAAAGAGAAGAAGGAGCGACTTTATGAGCAAAGAAGTCAAGATCATGATGGGGAAACCCACAGAGACAACTGACCCGAGCTTGTGAAGATCACTGACTCTGGACTGATAGCTAGGGACCTGTGTAAGACCTAGCCCCTCTGAATGTAAGCAACAGTTCTATGGCTTGAGCAGTCTGTAGGGCCACTGGCAGTGGGACCAGGATTTATCCCCAGGGCAGGGACTAGTTTTCTGGAACCTGTTCCCTATGGGGTGATACTTTGCTCAGCGTGGATATAGTGAGGAAGGGCTTGGTCCGACCACAACTTGATATGTTAGACTTTGTAGACTCCCCAGGGGAAGCCTTACCGTTTCTGAGAAGTGGGTGGGGGTTGGGTGGAGGGAAGGGGAGAGCAGGAAGGAACTTTGGTTGTTATGTAAAATGAAAAAGTCTTTTAAATAAAAAATTTTAAAAACCCAATCAAACATATGAAGAAATGAATAAATAAAAAATTGTCAATAGAGTTCTTTACATTTTGCTTATTGTTTCTTGAAAAATGTTTTATTAGTGATTCTCTCTAATAAACTGTTATTTTGATATCTTCATGCTTCGACTAGGTAGCTTGTATATGTCCAGAAATTTTTAAATATCTTTCATGCTACCCAAGTTTATTGCATATAATCTTCCATAATGGTTCCTAATAATATTTAGTAGTTATCTGCTATTAATTGTAATTTCTTCTCTTATTCTCTGATTTTGTTAATTTGGTTCTCTCTCTCATTCATTAGCCTGTAGTTTGTCAGTTTTATTAATCTTTGTTCATAAAGAAACAATAGCTTATTGGTTCACTGGTAACACACACACGTATTAATTTCTTCATTTATTTCTGCTGTGATCTATGTTATGTATATCCTTCTATTAGTTTTGGATTTTAATTCTTGCTTCCATACATTCTTGAATTTATTTCTTTTTGTATTTATGATATATTTACAATTTTGTATATAAGTGCTAATTGTTATAAACTTAGCTGAATAGCTATTTGGAATTCTAATAGATTCAGATGTTTCTTTTTAACTGTTTTTTTGATTTCTTCATCGACACATTAGCTATTAAAATGATTAATGTTTGATTGTCAAGTATTTGTAAAATATTTAAGATTTCTGTTGTTTTCATTTCTAGCTTTATTACATGGGCTGCAAGAAAGATACATGCTTGATTTCTATTTATTTTGAATTTAGGGAGACTTGTTTTGTAAGTTAACATGTGGTCCATCCTGGGTAATAATCCATGTGATGATAAGAAGGTTTATTCTTTAGATACTGAACGAAATGTTCTGTAAATGCAAGTTAAATCTACTTGTTCTATATTGAGGCTTGAAACTGGTAATACTTCTTTATTGATTTTTGTCTGGAATTTTCATTGATTAACGTGGGATATGGAAATTTATTAAAAGCTTTTATAAGAGGAGCTATCATCTTTTCTTTATATAATTAGGTACTCTAGCATTCAGTGCAAAACCGTTTGTAATTATTGTTCCCTGTTGTTATTTTGATCCTACTCATTTCATAATAATGCTTTCTATTCTTTTATATATTTGACTTTATTTTTTTATTATTTATTTATTTATTTGGTTTTTCGAGACAGGGTTTCCTGTAGTTTTAGTGCTGTCCTGGAACTAGCTCTTGTAGACTAGGTTGGGCTCAAACTCGCAGAGATCTGCCTGTCTCTGCCTCCCGAGTGCTGGGATTAAAGGCGTGCACTACCACTCTGTCATAGAAGCGTAAGCAGTTATTCTCACTTTGATGTTTCATCTGTGTGCCAGAGCTTTTTCTGTTCCTTTGCTTTATGGTCAGGTATTCCTCACAGGCATTGTCTTGTTAGACTTAGATTTTCGTTCTACTTAGTCAGTCTGCCTCCATTTACATCTAATGCTGTTGAGTAGATGTGTCATTCTATTGATGTCTTGTTTTTGGAGTGTTTGTTTTTTTTCTGGTTCCTTTCTATATTCTTTGTTCCTGTGCTTTTATTTTGCTGTTCACCTTGACTTGTTTCAGTTTTCTATATACCATGTCTCTGCAGTATTCAGGGATCGTAGCAGAAGGAAAGGTGGAAAAATTATCAAGAGCTAGATGCCCGGGAAGGACTGGGGTGAAAATGTAAGATCACTGCACTCACCAAGCCACAGTAGCTGTGACTGCCTGCACAAGATAGAGACAGTAGGCATTCCAGCACAGAGTGGAAAAGGATTCAGGAAGTTCCACCCACAGTTGAGGAGCTATTGCAGGTTAGTGGTTGCTGGGACAAGTAGAACAATTTTCTTTAAGAGTATGGTCACTGGCAGACTGATCATTCTCCAGCGGATGCCCTTATATTCTTGAGTATGGGCAGCAGAACCTGACTCAGTAGACTAATTTTTAAAAAAGGATATGGAGTTGGAAAGAGGTTTGAAAGTATAGGGGTGGATTTTAAACGAGAAAGAGAGTTAGAGGAAAACACAAGATATGAAACAAGATACACTGTGTATAATGCAAGCATGATATTCTCAAAAAAATCACTAAAAATATAATAAAAAAGTTATAGCAAATAAATTATACTTATTTAGGGCTACTTCTCTTTCCCCACCCCCTTACTGAGTTTTATGATTTCATGACTCTTAATATAGGAATCCCTTATGTGGTCCTCTTGAAGGGCCAATATGACAGTAGTGAATTGTCTGGTTTTGTTTGTATTAGAAAAACATTTAACCTTAATTTCTGTAGTATAGGTTTATTAACTGAATTTATTAATGCCATTGAGATTCATATACCTTGTTGTCTCCAAATATGTTCTGAGATTTGGCAAAATTTTAGAAAGTATCTTGAATGAAATTTTCTATTTTTTCCCCTTCTTTTCTCCTTCTGAACTTCTATAATGCAAATATTTTTTAACTTCCTGGTCCCCCATAAGCCTTGAAGATCTTTTTTTTTACTTTTCAAATTTAGTCTTTTCTTTTCTCTTCCCTCTTCCTTATTCCATCCATACCACCTTTTCTCCATTTCTCCTCTTATCATTGTCTATCTCCTCTTTCTTTATTTAAATCTCATTTGATTATCTAAAAATATTTATCTTCAAACTTAGAAATTATTTCTTCTACTTAATCAGTTCTGTTCTTCCTCAAGATTCTAGGTTGTAAATATGTATATTGCACACATAAACAGATACATATGCAGAGAGAGAGAGAGAGAGAGAGAGAGAGAGAGAGAGAGAGAGAGAGAGAATAGTGTTATGGAGTTCCTAAGCTTATTATTGGACCCTTTTAAGATTTTTAGTTTTTGCTGAATTTTTGAATTCTTAAAAAAATCTTTTTTGAATCTTTGTGAGTCAATTCATTGATTTCAATTTCTTTGCATCTTACTGATGAGAGTTATTGTATTCTTTCTTTTTTTACTATTCCCATGTCATTATATTAGTATTTTTCTACCTGGTAGATGAGTTTTCCCAAGAGGTATTTGCTTGTTTGCCTTCAGTAAATGACTTTCCTAGAGATAAGTCCTGGAATGGTGGGTAGATGTGTGACTCTGCCTTTGGGGATAGGTAAGCATTCCAGCATAGCATCTATGTAGCATTCTAAAAACAGGATGCTTTACTACTTTTGGAGGTCACAGAAGAATGAACATGACTGTCCGGATGCGCCCTGAAGAGTAGACCAGCTGAGCCACTTAGAAAAGGCTATTCAGTTGTATTCCCCTGGAGTTGTAAGTGAGCAGTGTCACTCATCCGCTTCCCCTGAACTCCATAGCCCCTGTGGTTCTGTGCATGTTTCTTGGCTATTATATGGAACAAATGCTATGTGCTTATGGCTGCCCAACTACGTCCTGAAACAGTGGGAAAGTTGGGAGCATCTTCTGGTTAGTCTAAAAGGATGTCAAAATTTGCTCATTTGCTCTGCAGGACCCAGGCAGGGGGAGTTCCATGATGACTATATGCAACAGGATCTTAGATGAGGAAGATATAATGTAGGATGGCTTTCTTTCTGGCCCAATGCATCAGTGTAATGCAGCAGCTGTTAGACAGCACCAGTCTTGTGAAGTTTTCAAGTTCCCAGTACTAAATACCCCAGGTGTCAGGTGTGACTTGCATCTTCTGATAGTCTTCTGTTTTACCTTATCCCATTTAGTAAAGTTTCACTTGTTTCGTTACTGATCTTAAATCCTCAATCAAGTATCTGGTATATATAAGGCAGGTAGATGGAGTTTTCTTTGGGCTGCCAACTCCCAAATAATGACACAAAGACTTCTTATTAATTATAAAAGATCGGCCTTAGCTTAGGCTTGTTTCTAACTAACTTACACCTTAATTTAACCCATTTCTATTCATCTATATTCTGTCACTTGGCTTGTGGTTTTTACTGCTATTGGCCATATCAGAGGAGCACCAGGTGGCAATTGAAGTTTGAGGTGTCAGGCCACCAGGAGGCAAATTCCTGATGGGTGAATCTGGGTGGGCAAGGCCCAAAGACAGTAGACCGCAGAATGTCTTGTGCTTCTGCTGTGCCTTTTCATGTTTGCTGCTAATGTCTTTCTCTGGTATCTAACATGGTGTGAATGGGTGTGGGGAGATCTCCACTGCCTGTAGCAATATAGTGTGTTTATCTTATGGAGACATTATGTCCTGGGCATTTTTACCTGAGGATTATTATGAAGATGATTTCATCTTAAGCTGCACTGTCTAATTGATAATGATATCTTTGAGATAAAAGCCCAAGAAGACAGTCTAAAGTTTTAGAACGGTATACAGTTGCATGAGGAACTTGTTAAGGTTGGGGAACAAGAACAAAGCACCCCCATTTACAATTGGCTGATGTACCTTTCTTGCATGAATTGGTTGATGACCAAAGTTGGTGATTAATTCCTTAAACCCATTGCTGCCCTCAATCTTCTGATATAAAAAAAAATCTATTGATGAGTGGGTACCTACCCTAAATATCTAAACTAGAGCTGACTAATTCTTTTGTATATATAAAAGTTTAAGTTTGTGATTCCTTTAAGATTCCTTATAAGATTATCTTTCAAGATAAATAATAAAGTAACTGGTTCCCTTCTTTGTAACTACAAAATGCAGCCTACCAGAAAAAGACTTGACTGAGATGATGACCTTGATTTCCCACACAGTTAAACTATAACAAGTTGCTTGGGTATCAATGTATGTGGATTCTTGGAATTTGATTGTAATTCCTACATTGCCTGAAATACCTTGTTGGGGTAATAATCTGGGGGGAAAAGTATACAGCAGAAAGAGAACACAGGAAAGAGCATAGAAGAATAGAGAATAAAGAAAGAAGCCATCAAGAGAGAGTGTGAGTGGTTTTATTTCCTTTACTCCCTCAGATAAAATGTATTTATACACACTGACTCTGGATTCCCTTTGAGTCTGTGCTACTGGAAGCTGGCCTCCCAGACAGTTATACTTTTCCTTTCCTTCTGCATGTCCTGCTTCCTCTGCATCCAGCTGTCAATCCTTTCTTTTTTTCCCCAAGACTTTTCTGTACCGAGAAATCCTGCCTAACCTCTTCCTGATTAGATATTTTCCTTCAGCTCTTTATTAAACAAAACACAGTGACAGGTCTTCATACAATGTAAAGAAATATTCATACAACATTACCCCCTTTGTGTATAAAAAGGAAAGGTTTTTAACTCTAACATAATAAAACTATAATAAAAACAATTACTAGGCAAGAATTACTTTCACAATGTCCAGTCCATTTGTATTCAGAATATTTGGAGAAAAATTACTCTATTGTCTATCTTATCTTGATGAATTTAAAGTTTTATACATAACCATTTTCTATCATAACTTGTATTACTTTCTTTTTAGACCTCAAAAATTTTTAGATAAGTAATTTAAGTTTTTATATCCTAATTTTATACAATTTATATCTCCTTTGTGAGTTTCTTTTATGAATTTGGTAAAAAAAGAAAACTGTAACTATAATTAAATCATCTTCAGGTCCATCAGAGATCACAGAAAGATATAATATTACCTGAGTCAGCAGGAAGTGCAGAGTAAGAAATATCCAAAACTATAAATATGATAGAAAGAGCTGGCTGCTTTGACAGAAACCCAAAATTCCTCTGTAATGTTGGGGCATCCATCTTCAGCCTATAGGCCTTAAATATCTGACAGACTTTTGCATGAAGCGGGAACTTTTGAATGACTGTCCTACCCTGTCTTAGTAAAGTATAATAGTCACTTTCTTTTGTGTCCTGCTAGTCCAGTTTGGACAGCATACTATCAGCAGTGGAGGAAAAGGCAGTTTCTTGCTCAAATGGATTGCTTTTGCTATAAAAAAAACCTCCATATAGGGGATCTTTAATACCATCATCCTTTTGTAAGTAAATTGGTGCTGCCAGGAGCTGACGTGTGTCGCCATCATGGAAAACTTTATATTATTAAAAACATTATAAATGCCATATTTTGTGGGTCTTTTAAGTGTTGAAAGATTACCTATCTATCTAAAATATATATCTCTATGACCTTGAAAACATACCAAACATGACTATAAATTTGATTGTTATTGTAAATGACTAATTGTTAACCAGTATTTCTTTATTATCCTAAATAGCTTTCAAGGACTAAAACTTTATATTATCTTTTTAAATGAGTTGCAAAGATACAATACCTTAAAAAGGTATAGAAACATATTACAGTATAAGAAAAATAATCTCAAATTTTTATCAGTATGCAAAATCCATACCAATGTAAAATATTTGAGAGTAGTGGTTGTTCAAAATAAACTCAATAATCCACCCTTTTATCCAATCATTTTTATACTGTATGCCTTTTTTTCCTTCAGAAAAAGATCCCTGAATCTAATCTCCTTTGTTTAGCTTTCTCTCTGACCATGGCCAGTAACAATTTGTAACCAACACTTTAGATGATGACAAATATCTATAAACTAATGAATGACCAAAACCTATCCACCCTACCAGTTGGCGGGAACTGTGTTATCTAGACTGTTTTCTATTGTCTGATGGTGATGTCATCTTTAGGGTCGCCTGAGAAAATTGGAGTAATGGTTAAGTCCTGGGAGAGCTAGCCATAACATTTGTTGTCCAACTTTGTGCAATGGAAAAGAACAAGGCTTACCTGTGGTAGACTAGTCTTTGAGGGTAAACCATCTCAGCCAGCAGCCTTCAAGCAGTTATGGATGCAGAACTCTGAGGAAACTGCAACAGAGTCACTCTGAGAGGCTGGATTACCTGGGCCACCAATTCAATTTTTACTGGATTCTGGTCCCCTTGCCCTGAAAATACACAAACTTTCAAAGATAACACACATATATCTGCATTAACACAAGCCAGCCAAAGATGATATTGTTTTTTAATATTTGAGCAGGTAAAACATAAATAACCTGTCTTGTAGTTTTTCTAGGTGTATTCATTTATATCTGCATCCAGGGTTTTCATGGCATCTTCCCCAATCAAACCTGATTTCTATTAACTTTGAATGAATCTGCAAACTTTTTTCCTGTGGAAATAAAAGCATAATATCTTCCCTAAAGCAATACATTTTCTGGCTTCCATTTTAAAGTTAAGGTATTTGTAAAGTATCTAGGCTGGCTTAATTCAGCAGTCCTTCTTACAATCCCATGTCTCTCAGAAACTGTCATTTATTTATCATCAATCAAACAATTCAAAATCAACAAGACATTCCAGATAGGATCCAGACTCTCTGTGTATTTTCATCAGCATATGCTTATCCTTTTTATATTATTTTATTTTATATTTAAAGACTTTATCTTATTATTTATGAACTATTTTTCTATGACTGTCTATGCCCATTTTTTTCTTTAAAACTATGCACATTTTTAAACCCGTTGCAGCCTCTTAAGAGGTTATTTTTTCTGTCTAAATCCATATTTACTGAGCACCTGCAGCTTCTTTGAACACATGAGACTAATCTTAATCTGCTATGTCAGATTCTGTAGAGTTCATCTTATTGTATGTCACACGGTGCTGGCAGTTGATTCCAGACCACAGGCAGTGGCTGGTAACTACGCCTCTGTACACTTAGCACCAACCCAACTGAAATATATGCAGGACTAGAAAGTCATATACAATTCCTAGTCTAGAAATTTTCTTAGCTTTCTCAGGCACTATGTTTGGATATTCGAGTTTCAACATTGGACACCATATTCAGCCAGGCTTTCCTTTGGGCAACCAGCTCACAAAAAAATGGAAACATTAATTATGAAAGCTCTGCCTATAGCTTAGGCTTGTCCTACTTCTCTTATAACTTAACCCATTTATATTAATTTACATTTAGCTTTGTGGTTTTTTACCTCTCCTTCATCTTATACCTTCTATTTCCTCTTGTGTCCTCTGGCATCTCCTCGGCACCTAGATTCATCTTTTCCTCCTTTCTCTCTGCCAAGAAGTTCCACCTAACCACCTCTTCCTTCTTAGGTGCTGGTCATTCAGCTTTTTATTAAACCAATCAAAGTAACACGTCTTCACACAGTATAAAGGAATATCCCATAACAAAGACACTCAGCAAATAGCATCTAAACAAACAGCCAAACAATAAACAAAAGACTATAAGGTAATATAAGAAGTCTAAAAATCATGACTAAAACAAGCAAGAGGAAAAAAACCATTATATTTTATAATACTTAGAAGTCTTGCAGATTCTGTCATATTCTTCCTGGTCTCTGAAGTTATCAACATAATAAGGCAATCTTTTTAATGTAAAAATCTAATTCTTATTTAATTAAAATTAAAATATTATTAAATCTAATTTAATAATAAAATCTTTCACATTTAATATAATTATTGTCTTGTTAACAATTCATTTTCAGACATGGACACTTACAGTCTTTAACATTGGTGACCCTCAAATCAATAAGAAATAGTGTATAGAGAAGAGATTTTTCTTACATTCTGTGGTGACTCAGAATCTACATATGTACTCTCATGATGCAACCAACTACTACTAAAATAGTTGCCATCTCAACTTGTTATTTATACATAAAATTCTAGTAATGGTGTCTATTTCATAAAACTCAGGCATATTTAACATTAAATTCAGATATAAAATTATATAACAGATTTCAAGTTTTATAGATAACTAATATTTTCAGTTGTGGTACCATGTATTTTTATCTTTAGGGACAAATTTCATATTAATCATAGATGTATATCTTACATAGATAGTAGTGTCACCTTAGAAATATTTGTAAGGTTAGAAATCACTAGATATTAAGCCATCAGGAATATTCATCCACTTGGGATTGCATGTTTAAGTTATTCATTATTAATAATTCAGTCAGATTCCTTAGAGACCCATTCTCAGCCAGCACTGGAAGGACTCAAAAGTGTGTTGTCATAGAAGCCTATACCTCAATGGAAGCCATGGCAACCGTGGCAGGGCATGAGGCTGGAGGCACACCACTGAAAGGGGCACCTCTAACTTTTCAAGAGAAGAAGTTGAAATCTCCCAGGAGTGTTTCCTGAAATGTAAATTCACGGAAATCTCAGCATAAAGCCCATATTTTGATTGACAGTATTTAACACTTTCCTTTCTTACAGAAAGGATAAAATAAGGTAAAATCAAATTGTTTACTTTAGAAAGATAGAAATGCTTATAGATAATGCACTGTCACCTTGAGGTCAGATAATGAACACTGTCCCTTGGAATAAACAGAATTTTTTATGCTTCTCTTTATGAATAAAGAGAAACATATAAATTTCTCCTGGGAAGGTGAAATAGACAAGATCTGAGAAAATTGGGAGCATGATGTAGGGAGAGAAGGAAGGGCAGAAGGGGAGAAGTAGGAGAGCAGAGGAGGGGGGGAGAACTTAAGGGAATGGGATAGTCAACATGGGGGAAGGACAGAGATGAAGAGCAAGGAAAGAGATATATTGATGAAGGGGCCATTATGGGGCTAGCAAGATACTTGGCACTAGAGAAATTCCTAGGAGTCCACAAGGATGATCTCAGCTAATACCCTAAGCAGTACTGGGAGGAGGGGAGGGAGTGGGAACTGGGATTGGTAAAATAAAAAAAGATAGGATTTTTATCTATCTTTTATCTATCTTTAAAAAATGTCAAATATACCACAAAAAAATTAAAAGGGAGGAGAAGAATAAAGATATGATTCACTTACTGCCCTTACTTAAGACTTGAGTTGGTTCCCGGCATCTATAACACCAGTTCCAGGAGACCCAACACCCATTTTCAGCTTCAAAGAGTACCCATATACATGACATACACTCATATTCAGACAGACAGACAGATACTTCTCTCTCTGTCTCCTTCTGCCCCCCGTATACACACACACACACACACAACACACACACACATTCCTATCAGTTTTAATATTCTGAATGCTGCATTAAATTGTTCCTTCCTTTCCATTTCCATGACTATTGCTCAGCCATTCTGCCAAGTACCTTTCTTATATTGTGTAGTAATAAGATCCTAAATTAGGGGACAAAGATGCTTCAGTAGTTAGGGGCACTGGCTTCTCTTTCAAAGGTCCCAGGCTCAATTCCCAGCACCCACATGGAAGTTCATAACTGTTTGATTCCAATTCATTGCACCAGGCTTCCTCTTTGGGCTGCCAACCAGCTCCCAAATAAAGACATGGAGGGAGCAGAAAAGCAGGATGGACAGTAAGTAGAGGAGACAAGTGAGCCTCAGGAAGTACATAGATGAATAGAAAAGAGTTAATTTAAGTTAAGAAAGAAAAAAGAGCTAGGTAGAAAAAAAGCCTAAACTAAGTTAAAAATCCAAACTAACAATTTTATTCTTCTCTCATATATTTCCACAGTTTTTCCTCCCCCTTTCCCTCAGACTCTCACCCCATCTCCTCAAGATCTACAGTCCCTCCATCTCCCCTCAGAAAAAGAACAGGTCTCCCAGAGACATAAACCAAATAAGGCATAATATGCTATAATAAGACCAGGCACACACCATCACATCAAAGCTGGACAAGACAATACAGTAAGAGGAAAAGGGTCCCGCAAGTAGATTAAAGAGTCTCAGACTTCCCCTATTCCAACTGTTAGGAGTCCCTCAAGAACACCAAGATATTTAGCCATAACATATATGCAAAGGATCTAGGTCAGACCCTTACAGGCTCCCTTATCTCTGTGAGTCCCCATGAATCCCAGTCAGTTGATTCTGTGGGCTATGTTATCTTGGTATTCTAACACCACTGGTTCCCCCATCCTTCCTTTTCTTCCTCCACAGGACTCCTTGAGCTCTGCCTAATTGGCTGTGGGATCTGCTCCCATCAGTTGCTACATCAAATCTCTCTGGTCTCTATGATGATGATTGAGCTAGGCTCCAGTCCCAGAACACTCCTAATGCAGCACAAATTGTAGGTCAAATGTTTTGTGGCCCGGTTAGTGTCCTAATTCCTCCACTTGAGGCCTACCTGGTACCAGAAGATGGCGATTTCAGGCTCTGTGTCCCGATTACATGGGGTCTTTGCTTGTGTTACTCTCAAATTCCATGGAGTGTCCATTACAGTAAGTTTTCACCTTACCCTCAAAAGCTCCCCAGTTCCAGTTGTTTCTCCTAGTATTTTCTCCCTCTTCCGACTTCACTCTCCTGTTTCAAACCCAAACCCACCCACTTCCAGTCTACCCACAAAATTTATTCTATTTTCCCTTCACAGGGAGATCTTTGTGTACCCTTGTACTTCTTGTTACGTAGCCTCTCTGGGTCTATAGATGTAGCATGATTATCTTTTACTTTACAGCTAATATCCTGTAGTTATCTTTACTTGTCGGGACCACCAGCCTCAAATAACAATGTGAAGACTTATCCTCCTTGTTGGAGGATATGTGTCACTGGAGTGGTCTTAGGTTTCAAAAGTCCATACTATTCCCAGTTATCTTTCTCTGTCTCTTGCTTGCGGATCAAGATATAAGCTCTCAGCTTCTGATCTGCAAGGATCTTGCCTGCCTGCTTGGTGTCATGGTCCCTACTATGATGACCATGGACTTCTAGAAGTGTGAGCTCCAAATATACACTTTCTAGGTGGCCTTGGTTATGATGTCTTATCACAACAATGGAAAAGTACCCAAGACACTTGTATATGTAGTAGGAAAAGAAACATTTATCTTTAATGCCTTCCTAAGATGTTCACAACTAGCCCATGTCACAGCATGATTCAGTGACAAGAGTAGGAGGTTTGATGTCACACAGATCTTATAATCATCACATAGCTCACACCTTAAGTTAGGTGCTTCTTACGTTTAAGTGTGTATGAGATTCATCTAGAAAGTTGACTGCTATAAAAATTTCCCAGAAATTCTGGCTTACTAGGATTGGGTCAGGCTCTGGGTCTGCCTTTCTGAACAGTTTCAGCACTGATAACCTTCAGATATTATATTCTTTTGTTCATTCTGCCTCACATAGTATTGTGCTTATTCCTTCTTTCTACACTAGTCTGTGTTTTCTGATTGCCTGAATGCTTGATTACCACCTGTCTTACTGTTTAGATGCCATGACATTGTTGCACAACAAAACTCTTTTTAACTCTGTGTACAGTAACAAATTCATTATGATCCTCCCCTAATAAAGCCAAGCATACTTCTATGAAAGCAAATTTTGCCTGGAATATTGTATAAAGCAAATTTGGGATCTCAGATCAGGACTTACTGGTAGAACTCTTCCAGTATCTATATACTTATCAGATAGATTTATAGATGATAAACATATAGATAGAGATAGATGGTAGGGAAATGATAGATAGGTAGATGATAGGTAGAAAAGAGATGTATAATAGATTTATAATACATACATAGATGATAGATAAAAAGGTAGATAAAAGATGGATAGGCACTTAATAAATAAATGAAATAATTTATAGATGATAAGTGATTGATAGGTAGTAGATAGATATTAGGTTTATAGACAAATGATAGATGGGTAGATAGAGTTGTTAAATAATAGGTAGACAATAGATAGATAGACAATAGATGGTTGATATATATATTTTTTGATAGAACATATTTTTCAGAACATATAATGAAGACACAGGTTAAAAATAATTTCATATTGAGACTCTAATATTGATGAAATAGTGATTGTTTTAGTTGTATCAGAAATTGTTTATGTGATACATTTACATTTATTCCTTTCTTATGTGTTTCTTTAATAACTACCTCAGATTGACTCCACATTGCATGCCAGAGTTCCTGTCTATTCAAAGACTAGCAGTAAAATTTAATTCATATAAATACTGAATTTTAACACTCTCACATTTAATTCTCTTGATGCCAGTCACATTGGTGACTATTCTATATTTTGTGAAACTTTGTCCTCCTATTTTTCTGAAAATTGTCATCTTTTGATTTTCTTCTATCTTTGTCTATTTTTTTTGATGTTTTCATCCATGTACAGTATTTCTTGGTCATATCCATTCCCCACTGTCTTTCCAACTCCAGTGATGTTCTATCTTGAGTATGTTTGTGAAAGTCCTCTGCACTCATTCTCCTTCATTTTATTGAGAAGCAGTAACAGCTATGGTTAAGAGCAAAGGCCACTGCTTGGATGTGATTTACCATACTTCTGTAACATTGGGACAGTTACAATCATGTCCTTATTAGACTTCTGTGGTTTATGGTATACTATATTCTTGTGGTCCAGATGGCCTACAAGATAAAAGCATTCACCACACAAACCTGAGGACCCACACTTTAGTAGTCCTGCCTCCTCACCCCAAGGTAGAAGGAAAGAACCAACTCTCAGAAGTTGCCACTGACCTCCACACAATGCTCACATATATACATGCAAATAATAAACATAAAAATAATTTTTAATTGAAAAGTTTAATTTTAAACTGAAATAATGACAGAACCTTCTTAAGTTTGCAGAGTGTATGCTCAATAACTACTCAAGAATTCTTTGACCTTCTATATTATGGATGGTTATAAAGAAAGAGGGAATATTTCTGTATATGCAAATGAGTCAGCCTAGAGATGAGCTTCATGGTGGAGACTTTTTGCTCTGGCATCTCAATGAGAACTTAATGGTTGGCCTTCCTGTCTGCTCAGCTCCCTTAGGTGGGCTTCTTAGATGGTGTCCTTTCTCATGACATGCTTCTCCCTCTGACAACTAGGTTTTATATTTACTAACATAGCTGGTGTTGAACTGTAATTCATTCTCATTGGGAGAATTGGATGCAGGAA
Organism: Dicrostonyx torquatus; assembly: GCA_028555095.1. Classification (NCBI taxonomy): domain Eukaryota; kingdom Metazoa; phylum Chordata; class Mammalia; order Rodentia; family Cricetidae; genus Dicrostonyx; species Dicrostonyx torquatus. Next base: position 4,134,882 of record JAQHUG010000074.1, read on the forward strand.
AATTGCTGAGTGCCAAACTGTCTCATTTGTAATAATAAGAATTTCTTAATAACTAAGAGGTTTTAGTTAAATAAAATATATTTGCAACGTAAAAATTATTTCAAAATCATGTGACTCAATTATTGTTTTGAGACTATCTTTGTTGGAAGAGTCTACTTGTTTGTCCCCATCTGCTCAGCCCTGAAATAATCACACAGAAACTGTATTAATTAAATCACTGCTTGGCCCATTAGCTCTAGCTTCTTATTGGCTAACTCTTACATATAAATTCAACTCATTTCTATTAATCTGTGTATCACCACGTGGCTGTGGCTTACTGGCTAAAGTTCTGTTTGGCTCTGGCGGGCCTGCATGGCTTCTCTCTAACTCCACCTCCTTTCTCCCAGCATTTGGTTTAGTTTTCCTCGCCTATCTACCCTATCGAGCTAAACCAGTTTCTTTATTCACCAATGGTATTCACAGCATACAGAGGGGTACCCCACATCACATCTTGTTGATGATGGAAAAGATATTCTCATTTAAACAATTATTTAGATTCTTTCAGTGTTTACATTATTTTAATCTTTGCATTGCAGAAGAACTTTCTATTGTTTGTTTTTATTTTTGTTTGGTCAACTTCAAACAAACCTAGGAAGAAGATAAATACTTCATCAGATTGCCTGTAGGCAAGTCTGTGGGGGATTTTTTTATTATTCATTAATTAATATCAGAAGACTGAGACTGAGACCACTGTGGGTGGTACAACCCCTGGGCAGGAGGTATAAGAAAACAGTTTGGGCAAATCATAAGGAGCAAGTCAGTTAGTTTCTGCCTCTAAGTTCCTGCCTAAAGTTCTATGCTGATGATAGACTGTAACATAAGAATTAAGATGAAGTTCCTTTTGGCCATGCTGTTTATCTGTTCCTAACTAAAAAAGAGAGCCAGGAAAAAAAAACATTTATTAATTGCCTATTTACTTTAAACAAAACAAAATAATTATAAGTAACAAATAGCTATTTATTTTCCTATACACAAACCAGAAAATAAAATCACACTTCTGATGTAAGAGTTCCCTCTGTATGCTGTGAATACCATTGGTTAATAAAGAAGATGTTTTGGGCCTGTGGTAGGGTGGAGCAGAGCTCGGTGGGGAAAACTAAACTGAATGCTGGGAGAAAGAAGTTGTAGTCAGAGAGAAGCCTTGTAGTCCTGCCAGAGACAAACATGAGATGGAACCTTGCCGGTAAGTCATAGCCACATGGCGATACACAGATTAACAAAAGTGGGTTAAATTGAGATGTAAGAGTTAACCAGTAAGAAGCTAGAGTTAAGGGGCCAAGCAGTGATTTAATTATACAGTTTCTGTGTTGTTATTTTGAGTCTGGGCAACCAGGAACAAACAAGCAGCCTCCTACAACACACTTCAAACAACTATTAAAATTAGAGCTCAAGTGAAATAATGGAAAAGACAAGTGAATTCCATGGAGGTATTATTTTAAAAAATCACAAGGATGCTTTAGTTGCTTTGCAAATGGAAGTCAAATGGAGATTCTTGGTGGCATTAAGAAGGCCAGCAACATAATAAAGCCTACACAAATCTCTATAGCCCTTTAAACCAGGATGGCTATGTCGTATTTTAAAGACAGCGTGGGTTTATCAATTAATTTTACATGTCGATGGAATTGTTCACAACTGAAAAAAAGAAGCCATGATGAATTGATGCAGCAGACAGATATATCTGATTTTAGTAATTTGAGATAGATACTTAAAAGATAAAATTAAGTTGCATGCAACTTTCTCATGCCATCAGCAAAGAAAATTGATAGAAATACAAATTAGAAGTAATGATAAAAAAAAATCTTATTTTATTTTGAAGAACCATCCAACCAAGCCTAACAGGGATTAGTGCTAGCTATAGTCATGTTTAATATCCACATTAATCACCTAGAAATGAGGGTAAACAATATGTTAATGAAATTTGCAGATGGTGCTAAATTGAAGAGTAACAAGTTAACACACATAGCAACAAGGCAGATAAATTATTTTCATGATATAAATCCAAGAAAAGGAATGACTTTTACTTTAAAAAGTCAAGCTAACGCAATGGGCTTAGATAATAATCTTCAACCTTTATTCAATATAAGAGGAAAGCAAAGCATAAATAATGGCAGAAATGATAGCTGCTTACAGCAGATTTCACTTCAGCAATGTGTCAGGAAGTAAGATCTAATACAGCATTTAAGCATTGGAAATAGTATATCTTCATTTTAGAGCAAGAAAAGGAAACTACTTATAAATTCTGACTAAACAAATACCTAAATAATGGGAAATATTTGGATTTTACTATTATGCCAAAATATAAGTGTATTGACTGTTTGGGCTCTTTAAGAAACAAGCCACGCCCACTCCTTTCGCTTGCCCTCTCTTCCTGTTCCTTCTCTTGGAGAGGCAGCTGCTCTCTTCTCTCTCTCTCTCTTTCCTCTTTCTCTCTCTCTCTTTGCCCCCCCTTCCCTCTCCTTCCCCCTCCATAATCCACCTTAATAAATGTTCAACTTTACTCTGCATGGTATATCTTTCTCTCTCCCGACCTCTGCTGTCCCCTGTTGCCACGTGGCTGGGGACCATTGGGGACCCGCTGCGTGGTCTTGACCCAGCAGCAAGCTGCCCGAAACCTGCGACAAAAGAACAACAATAAGACTAGTACTAAACATATCTAAAATGAAATGGCCAATAAGAATGATTAGGGAGTAATTCTGATAAACTTCTTAGAAAAAATTAAGATAATAATCTTGTAACTTTCAAACAATGACAAAAGGATCATAAGAGACATATGGAGTAATAGTCTTCATCACAGAATGCTATTGATACTCCTTCACTCAAAGCATTGTTTTGTGTAATCAAATTAAGATCATTTTGTAATATTTCTGTTATCATGCCATCTCTGGCCGTTCTCTTCCAGTGAATGCACACAAACACCATGGATCAACTCTAATAAAAACCAGGGTACTTTACTTTCCAAACATGTTACACACATTCTGTTTCTGCTTCTATCTGGAAAGTATTTGGTGGTTATTCTGGGTACAATTCAAATGCCAGTTACTCTGTCAAACATCACAATATTATTTTTATTATTTCAAATAATCCTTATTCTGTCTTTTTAAAAATACATATAAATTATATAAAAACACTGGTCAGTTTTATCTTGATATTTCCCATCTGTATGTGCATTCATCATGTACTCCACCCTTGTCTCCCCCAGCATTGTTTCTAGTCCTTAAAAACTCTTACTTCAAAAAAAAAAAAAAAAAAAAAGGTCTCCTTTCCTCTCTTCTAATAAACACTCTTCCACTCCATGATTTTTCAAGTTTCACCAGCTGAGCAAGAATTTGTGCTATTTGTCTTTTTTTGTTGGGCATTTCTCTTAAAGCAACAGTGACCCCACAGTCCCATCTGGGTTGCTGCAAATGATAAGATTCCATCTTTCTGACAGACTACTCCTCCCCTGTGGAAATATACCACACTTTACACACTAACTGACAAGAAATGGAAATTATTACATAGTTTTTTGTGCACAGTGTAAACAAGGGAGTGCAAGCAGTGTCTTTGCTATAAAGATTTCACTTCTTAAATCAAGGAATTAGTGGATGGTTATAAGCCTAACTCACAGGGGCAGGGGGAAGGGTAGACAGAGCAGAAGAATTATTAGCTCTTGTAAAACTTGGGCTACATAGTGATTTCCAGATCTTTCTTGGCAATACAGTGAGACCCTACCTCAAATTAGAAAGGGGGGAACTGGGTTGAGTACAGAGGGAAAGAGGGGAAAGGGAGGGAAGGAGGGAAGGAGGGAGGGAAGGCAGGCTGTCTCTTTGGATTTGATCATATGGGGGTTCTAGCTTGCCTTTTGAAGAATCTCCATGCTGTCTTTCTTTATAGTTGTAATAATTCACATGGATACCAACAGTGTCTAAGACCTACTTTCTTTCTTTCTTGCAAGAATTTATTATTACTTTTTTCTCATAGTAGCCATTCCAATTCAAGTGAGATGATACCTCATTATAATTTTGATTTATATTATTCTGAAGATTATGGAATTTGGGGGCTTTTTCATGTGTTTGTTGGCTACTTTTATGAATCCTTTTGAGATATGCCTGTTTAATTGTTTAGACTGCTTCTTAATTTTATGGTGTTGCTCATCATTTTTTTTAGTTCCTCATATTCTTGATATCATCCCTAGACATGCCATTTGCAAGCATGTTCTTCTAGTCTAGAAGTTTTCTGTTGATCCCTACTGATTGTTGATTTTGCTGTACAGACACCTCTTATTTTTGCTAGATTCTTGTTTTCTATGTTTACTTGTATTGCTTCTGTTCTGTTGACCTAAATAAAAACCCCGTCTACATCAATGTCTTGAAATACTTCCTCTACATCTTCCTGTAGCAATTTCAGAGTGTCAGACAGAAGATTTATGACCATCTTTGCTAAATGTCTCCTATGCTCACTCTGGATAAGAAACAGGAACTATAGTCTTTATGTACAGTTTTTTTTTCTATCTACTAATGCCTGGAAGTAGACCTTGTTCCCTCTGTGAATAACATTAGAGATAGATGAGCTGAAAAGTGTAGCCAGAGTCCTGTGAGAGTTGACAGAGACTCACTCATTCACCCTTTTATAGGGTTGTCCTACCTCATATGTGTGTCCTGAACATTGCCCTTATAATTGTGACCAGTAACTGCTGTGGGACAGTGGTCTGTAACCTGTCAATTGTATTTTAATAAAATGCTGATTGGCCAGTAGCCAGGCAGGAATTAGAGGTGGGGCAACCAGGCAGAAAATAGAGGCGGGACAATGAGAACAGGAGAATTCTAAGAAAAGGAAAGAGTCAGTCAGCAGTTGACACAGAGGAAGCCAGACACAGAGCAAGCAAGATGTGACTGCCTCGTGAAAAAGGTACCAACCACTTGGCTAACACAGACAAGAATAATGGGCTAATTTTAAGATATAAGAATTAGCTGATAAGAAGAGCCTGAGATACTAGGCCAGTTTATAATTAATGTAGACCTCTGTGTGTTTATTTGGGACTAAAGAGCTGTAGGACCGGGCAGGACAGAAACCTCTGTTAACAAGTAACTTTTGGGTTCATGATATGTCAGGACATCACTGTCTTTGGGGATCAGGCTACGGAATCATAGTGCTTTCTTTTGAACTCTAGGATTTTTACTCATAAGTTGTATATTAAGTGATTTATTCAGTTTCCATTTATGTCCATTTCTCCTCTTTAAATCGTGGGTAAAAATCCAAATTTATTGCATGGTTGTGAGGGTTAAATGAGTTAATAAATATAATAGCACTCCTCCATTTTAAGTATTCTGTGTCTGTTATCCATGATTACCGGGCTGTGCAGACTGTGAACTCCTCAAAGGCAAGATTGTGTCCTACTCATCTTTTCAGCTCTTCTAGCCAGCACAGTGTAAACACAGTACAGTGTCTTGCGTATCCTGGCAATGTAACATTTCAAAAGTAGATCTGTGCCATCAGTGAATTGATACACAGGATGAGGCAGAGAAAGATACAGAGAAGAACCCTACATATGAATCAACACCCTACATAGGAATCATAGGTCATTACAAGTCATGTTTGCCTGATAGAGAAGAAAAGAAAGAGCCTGTCATCCGTGGTGGACTCCAGCAATCAACGATTGCATTCCTCCGGCTGGGGAGCTGTGATAGCTGCTGCAGAACCAATTTCCCCTTGCAAAGGAGAAAGGAGAAGATGGTGGAAGCTCTGAGCTCTCAGGAGGCATGCTAAGGTGTCAGGAACTGCTCCGCAGCAGCTGGTAGTGTTCCCCTGCCCTCTTGGCTCAGGGCTGCCAATTCAGCGTCTTCATGCTGTGTGTAGACCTGCAATGCAGTGTTGTTCCTCATACATACAGTGGTTAAAAAAAAAATCCCCCGAGGAGGAGGGATCTGCTTCAGTGATTAAGGTTGACGGACACCATAATGTACTCTGCTCTCCTGCTTGCTATTGTTCTGACCCTTTCTGTTTCTATACATTTCCTGAATTCTGGCCACTGTCCAAGAATTTCACATTGCTCTCATTCTCCAGCCCTGCAAATAGCCCCTGCACTCTTTGTTTCCTCTGCTCTGTTATCTTTGCTCTTGCCTATGGCTGACTTTTGAGCACACTGACACATGCTATTTATCTTTGTCTTGTTTCATGCTTGGTGGTGTTACCTACTCTGACCCTGTGTCCAGCCCTACAGGACCGGCGATCAGCATAGCTCTAGGGAGCTAAATTAGTGTCTCTCATCAAGTTGAAGATTTTCTTAGTGATGTTTTCTTAAGAGACGAGCTTTCTAGAATTACAGGTGACAGCCACAAAAATGGGAGTTGGAACAAGCTCTGTTATGCCCACCCATGCTGTCAGCCATGCTACTTATCTTTGTAGAGCCTAGATTTTTTTATGTGTATAATGGGGTACAGAAACAGGATAACATTTGCTCCTGGGGATATGATTTTGAATATTTAACCAATTAACAAAGCCTGAAATAAACTAGTACCATCAATTCTGGAAGAACTGACACTGTCTTCTAGACTCCTAGCTCACCTGCATACATGTGCACATGCCCACACTTAGACTTACACAAATATATACACTTTAAAAATAAAATAAATCTTTCCAGTCTTCGAAAGCAAGACATAATTATTGAAGTATCTTATGTTAGACATAGAAACTACCTCTAGTGTTCTGTCATCATTAAGAGATCACAAAACAGTTGAGCAAGAGGAATATTTATAGTTTGTCACCAAGCAATGAAAGCAAAAGTCTTTATTCTATGGCACAAAATAAAGATTTGAAGTTTGCCTAATTTTCATAATTGTAGTTTTGAATATCATCAATTCACTTATTCTCCTCTCCATAAATCTATCCTTTCAGAAAATCTTTGCTATAGAGTATCCACCATGAGGCAGATTCCCTCCAGAGCTCTGGGAAGTTTTAGGATGGGCATCTCCTCATCTTCATGAGCTTGCGTTATTTCATTCTTGCTACTTCTCATATCACTCTAAGTTTCTTTTATATTCTTAGAAATTCATCTGTGTGGAGCTGGAGAGACGGCTCAGTGATTAAGAGCTTGTTTTCTTCTCCTTGAAGTTCCACAGCAGAAGGCTCACAACTTCAGCTCCAAGCGGATCTGATGCTTCTCGCTTCTGTAGGCATAGGCACTCATCTGCATACACACACACACACACACACACACTTAAAAACAATAAAAACTAAAAAGAAATGTGTCTGTGTGTCTCCTACATGCCAGGTGTCACCTGTTTAGAGAGAGGTAAGCAGCAATAAATTCTTAGGAAAGAATATTGTGGTTGGTAGGACTGAGTCCTGTAAACATTTTTTTTATCAGAATTCCACAGGGAAGGCTCTAGAAAAACATTCTCTTCAGTCATATATTGGGGACTCTCCTTGATTATCTCTTGTTTGCCTCGTCTTGCCTTTGGATTTCTTTCTAAATTATTAGCATAACTAGTTTTATACAAGAACTTTGAGCTAGTGTAAAAACACTAGCAATGGTTGCCTTTTAAAGTATGGCTGAAACACAACATTTGGTAGATCCTTGATAATTGTATTGATAATCACTAAAAATGTCAAATGATACTTGGAAGCTCTACTGCAAAATTGTTAATTATCAAAAAAAATGTTGCAAGCAGAAATGTTCACCTTCACTCTTGCTTTTGTCTAAGGTGTGTATGCTTGGCCATCATTAGCAGGGGACTCAGCACCACCTAACTGGAAGATAACAGTAATCCCTTCAATTAAAAAGGAGCAGTCCCTTTCACCATTTTTTTAATGTCTTGAGAACGCTAGCTATTTAGAAGCCTAAAAACATTCAAGGTGAAAATAATGAGACCAACATGGGAATTTTGGCTATGGGAACTATTAGAATGAGGCAGAGATCCCTGGATGGCTGCTAAGTTGTTCTGTTTGATGTATTGCTGGATGGGCAGTACCAACCATCCAGTGGGGACAGTGGTCCAGCATGACACAACTACATCCTAAAAAGACTGCACCTAATAGTGGTGTAGCCCTTCATCCTGCCTTTGACATAATTCTGGCAAATGAATCATATTTGATTCATAATAAATGCTTAAAGTAACACTTGGAAAGGTTGAGAATTTGCTCAGTGTTGCATGATGTTGGGTAAAGTCTAAGCTCATGCTTGATTTAAATCTCTTCTTTCCTACCAAAAGTATATTGCTCCCTTTATCAGACCACAGATTCAGTAGTACAGCTGATGCACGCCCTTTTGGTGTAGACATTATGCTATTAAAGGGGGTCTATAATCTAATCAGAGGGAAACAACACCGGTGAAATGAAGCAGAGAAAAGAGCATTCCTAAAGGTCAGTCTTGGCCGGAGGGACTTGAGACTGTTTCATGGAGGGGAGACTTTCGGAAACAACCTTGGGGCAGCCATATGTAGGGCAAAGGGAAGGACAGTCATTTGCCCAGCAAGGGTAGATGGATGGATGCCTGGGACCAGTGTTCGCAGAACTCATGGATTTGTCCACAAGGCTGACTAAAACATTCCAAAGAAAAGACCAATTTAATAGGGAAAAAGTATACCTCTAATTATCTCATGAAGAACTTCTAACAGTTTTGATATTCAAATGGGTATGGGTTCTTAAATACTATTAAGTATGGCTGACTTTGAACTCAATGATTTCAGCATAAGGACAACTTGTTTATTAGGATAAGCCTCAGGAGTTTTAGAATCCTTTTCTATTTTTCCACATTTCTCACTGGATAACCTTCATGTACCAAAACCCACAGGTATTCTTTCCCTTAGCTAGATTTGGATCTTCGCTGAGAACATCTCAAGGAGCACTCCCTAGTTAGGCTACTCAAACTTGTAACCTGCCACTTAAATGGCCTCTCTTATTCTACTTCCCCTACCCTCTGCACATAACATCGATTTACTATGCTCTCTGCTTAGCTTTTGTCTCTCTTCCCACTGAGGATGTAAAGTATGATGGAGACAGAGTGATTATCTGTTTGGCCCACCACTTTACATGTAGTGTCTAGAATTGGATCTGGAAAATAGGCAATCCTTTATAAGTATTTGACTAAGAAGCAAATGAATAACTTTGTTGGGAGGTGTGGTAAATCGTTTACCTTGACATCTTATATAGCTAAGGGCTTATTGGCCTCACTCCCATGGTGGGATGTGTTTTCTATAGTTGGTTGCAGCAGTTTCTCCTATGAAACAGTGTGCTTATAACTGTTTCAATTAATAGCATAAAGATGAAAACAAGGGGCTTTCAGTGTAACCCTTGCTAAGACCTTATCCTTTCCCGCTGGCATTGGGTTTTGCTGTGTACCCAGGCTAACCTCCTACTCACTAGCTCATCCTCCAAAGCAGCGGAGACCAGTTAAGACGTCAGAGATATTAACACTGATACTTCAGAGACACTTTAAAACAGATGAAATCCTTTCTGAGGAAATCAATCATACCCCCAAAATCTCTTCTGTCAAAAATTAGTGCTGCCAAAACTCTCGAAGCCATCATTCCCACAGCAGCCTGACAAAGAAGCTCTTTAGCTCACTCATCATGAGATTAGAGGGGAGGAGCAGAACACCGAGGATCAGGCTGAGCCACACCTGGACCTGATTTAGGTAATGAGTCATTGGACTTCAAGCTGATGCCATAATAGAGGTCGGAGAGGAAGGGGAGTATATTTCTCATGTGTGGAGAATGTGAGCGGATGAGGGCTGAAATGCCAGGTCATATCAGATTTTGTAACATTTCATTGTTCTAAGACAGCTGCAATAATCTATTCCTGACAATGTGACTTCAGCATTCTGTTTTCAAGCAAAGAATGCTTTCTCCTTGAATCTGGGTAGACTTGTGTTTGCCTTAATTAAGTAGGGAGAAATGAATGTCGTGTGGCTTCCAAGGCTGTCAGGAAACACAATGCAGCTTTGTCTTGGAGTTCTGAACTTATAGCTACCGCCTGAGGAATCTGATCACCCTGTGGTTACCATATGCTGTGGAAGCCAGCCCACCGGGGGAGCCTCAAGTAGGTAAGTTCCTCCTCTCTATGCTGTAGTATTTGAATCCTGTTAGCCCTTGGTCCCTGAGGTGAACAAAGGAATCTTCTTGATTAGTAACTTTTCTTATTGCCATGAATATGTATTTCACAATGTAAGAAAGGCCATGGGAGGCCTTTCTCCCAAACTGTGGTTTGAAAAGTTTTAGTCCAGTATGGCAGGGAAGGCATGGTGGAAACACACTAGGGCTGTGGTGACCACAGGAACAAGAAGCAGTGCACATGACAACGGGCAGGAAGAAGGGAAAGCAGGCTGGAGATAGGGAAGGTATAACCTTCAAAGGCCTGCCTCTAGTGGCCTTCTTGTACCAGTCAAAGTCCACTTCCCAAAATCTCCACGGCCTTTGAATAAGCTCACAAGATAAGGACAGAGAATTCAAAACATGAATACTTTCTCATCATTCTGATTCCTACCTGCCATCCCATTCCTAGACTTCAGGTTTTCCTAAAAAGCAATGAAGACCTAAACAATAGCCTATCCATCCTGTCTAAATTTCTGATCTGTTTGAATTGAGTCTGTTTTAAACATAAAATAGTTAATTGAAAATACAGTGTTTTAGACAAGTTGCTTCCTATGATAGTAGCCATAATAGATCACCTTAGAATGTGTCTTTGCAGTTTGTTCTAACAACATGGGAAGTCCATCTTTCCTTCCTGTGTACCCTAGTCCACCTTCTGTTGCTGCAACAAAATCCGTGAGACTGGAGAATTTGTAAGGAAAAAGTCTAATTTAGTCCATGGTTGGGGAGTCTGTAAGTTCAAGATTAGGCAGCCACATCTGACAAGGACCTTGGCATGTATCTTAAAGGAAAAGGTCAAGTATGCTCATGCAGAAGAGAAAAAGGATTAAAGAGTGTCAACCTGATATAGAAAATCACACCTGTTATAGCTTAGGCCAGCTGACAATCAGAAAGAAATAATAAAAAAGGCTCACTGTTAAGTCACTGAAACTTTTTGTCGTGATGGAGAAGGCTTATGGGTAGGGTTGTTACACAGTAAAATGTTAAATGGTACAAAATGATAAACCTGGTAAAAGAACTTGGGTATAATACCTACATGCAAAAAAAAAAGGTTAAAATGCTGGAAATAGTGATTACTGTTTGTCTGCAATCGAGAAATTAAGTCTTCTTTAGTCATCTTGTATTTGTGCTTTTGAGCTCATGGTACAAAATGATAATTAAGAACTGTTTTCTCTGCGTCATTCATAAATGGAACAAAGCGAACACGTTCTACTTACCCTAGTATCATGCTTCTTGTACCATATTTATTGCTTTGATTAGCTTTATAGCTGCCCACTGTTTGTGCAGGGTCAGAATCAACATTTGCTCTGACATAAAGTGCTCTGTGAGCAGCATGGCCATGCCCAAAAGCCTCAGTGGAGGAATATGAGAAACTTTGAAAGGGCAGCTCGGAATTAAGATATTATCAAAGCCAAGTTGAAAACCAATTTTTTTTTAAAAATTCTAAATATAGCTGCAGTGGTGTTCATGCATGCTTGAAGTGTAGAAAACGAAGTTAGAAAGGCCGTGTGAACAAGAAAGGGAAGAAGGGAAGGACCCTATCAGTCTCCCCATGTTATAATGAAAACTATATATATATATATATATATATATATATATGCTTACACCATCCAAGTGTCAGGAAGAATTTAATGTGATATTTTGTATTAAGTTTTAAAATAATATTTGCCATTTTCTTTGAAAGGCTAAAGCTGTCATTTTGTACAAAGAAATAATCAGTAGCTTTTTAATGCAGAAAAACATTCCTGAAAGACACACGTTTTTCTCTCCATAGAAGAAGAATGGTACAGTGGTAAATGGTAAGTCTGTAAACCTTTTGCTGTGTTAAAAGTAAGGATGATGCAGAAAACTGAAATAATTCAGTAAAAAGATGAAAACTCAAAACTTGCCATAGACTTTTTAGGTGTCCTTAAAATGATTTTGTAATGAAAACTTTATCAGGGCATAAGATTCCTTCAACCAACTCCACCCTTGTTCTTCTGTGTTCTATCACTCAACATAGAGCAGAAAGCTGAAGAGGAATTTGTGGCCTGTTATGGCTGTACGTTTGCTGGGTGCACTTACGAACCCACACCTTCCAGAGAAAAATTGGTTAGGTAGAAAGGCATCATAGTTCTTGTTAGTTTTGATGAATGCTATCTAGAACATTAAAGAGATGTTTGGTCTAGGATTTAGAGACATAAGACTGTTACAGAAGTATGAATTGTGAAGTTTTCCTGAGAGAGATCAGAGAAGCTGAACTCGAATAGAACATAGTAGAATCCATGTTTTAAAGGTATCAGAGGAGAACACAAAAGTGGTGACTAAGAAAACACCTAGGATGCATTTGTCATAAGATGGAGGCACAAAAAGGACTGATGAATGAAGTCTTTCAGATTTTACAACTTCCTCACAGTTTTAAGATTATCAAGTGTAGGTCAGGTAAATAGTGAAGGTAGCAGGCATTTTGAGGGCTCCAAGATGTGAATATTGTTGATGAAAAAGTCATGTTATAAAAAAATTGCTAAGAATATTTGTTTGAGAAAAAATGAAGGAATTATTGAGCTAGTTAGTTTTCTGTCAACTTGACACAAGCTAGACTCATCTAAGAAGAGGGAATCCTATCTGACAAGTGATACTGTCAGGTTTGGCCTGTAGGCAAGTCTATGGAAGCATTTGATTGATGATTGATGTATAAGGGTCCAGCCCATTGCTAGCAGTGCCATCCCTATGCAGGTATCCCTGGGCATATAATAAAGCAAACTGAACAAGCCAGGCAGAAGAAACCAGTAAGCATGGTTTTTTTCCATGGTCTCTCTCAGCTCCTGCCTCCAGATTACTGACTTGAGTTCCTTCCTTGATTTCCCTTTATGATAGAGTGTGATTAAGACATGCAAACTGAAGTCAACCCCTTGTTCCCCAAATTGCTTTTGGTAATGGTGTTTCATTATAGCAATAGAAAGCCAGTAGGAGAACTGGTGTACCCATGATCAGTAGCAAGAAAAAATGCCATTGAACCAGTTAAAGAAATGCAAATTGACAAACTAGCTAGTGGTATCATTGTCCATTTTTTCTTACTGCAGATACAAGATCTCATTTATATTATCATTCAAAACACTGGCAAAATGCCTACCGGAACAAAGACAACAGAAGGAATCTTGAGAGAAGTCGCTGAAGTCCCAATCACTATTGAAATACCTTCGCACATGTCCATGCTCTATATATTTTTTTTCTTTTTCCTATTCTGAAATTCTCTGGAGTGATCTAGAGTCTGTTTATACTTGTCTCCTTTTCCCTTTGTTTAGATTCCTGTGCCCTGACTTCTTGGGCTTTTCCACAGCTACGGAGCAGCAGAACAGCCTATGCTTGGTGCTTTTTTTCCCCCTTCCAATGTTTGTCTTTTAAACCAAGGATCCTTCTACTTCTACTTTTCCATATGGCATTGTAAAAGTTCACTTCCTTAGCTGAAATCACAAGCTAGCTAAGTTTATTCCATATACCAGACGTTTATAAACCAGGCTGTGCTGTCACACAAGCCCCAGTAAATTTTCCCTTGATTATAAACCTCTTGGCCACTGATAGCCCTAACCTCATGGTTACCAGAGAATAGGTTATGCTTCAAAATTTTCTCTTGATCTCTTAATTCTAAGATTAGAATTTCTCCCTTCACTGTTTGTGATTAAGAATACATATGCTATCCAAGTTCTCTTATTGTTTGGGTTATAAGTTTCTTAATTATAGTTCATTGCTTACTGCTTAAATTACTTGTATCTCAGGCAGACAATGAATCCTGCAATGGGGGTTAGCACACAGGAATGTGTCAACAGAACAGGAAGGGGGAAGAACCAGTCTTTAAAACTTTCTCCACCATCACGTGGCTGAGTTGGTGTTCTTTCCTTTTCTGTAGATAACTGCAAAAATACTTCTGGAATCATTTTATTGAAGATGAATTGGTGAAAGCCTTGCTTTCTCTAATAATTCAAAGACTGCCAATGATAAAACCTTCATTCTCATGATTTCAATAAAGTGGATCGACATGTTCCTAATCTCATTCTTAATGCTGGATACTTCAGAGCTTTGTGTTGATATGGTCTCTCTCTCTGTCTCTCTCTCTCATTTGTTTTTTTTTGTTTGTTTGTTTGTGTTTTGTTTTTGTTTTTTTTCGAGACAGGGTTTCTCTGTGGCTTTGGAGCCTGTCCTGGAACTAGCTCTTGTAGACCAGGCTGGTCTTGAACTCACAGAGATCCGCCTGCCTCTGCCTCCCAAGTGCTGGGATTAAAGGCATGCGCCACCACCACCCAGCTCTCATTTGTTTTTTTGAGTTATTTTGCTTGTTTTGATAGCATTTTAATATGCAATCAGGAATCTTAAAACTAGCAATGCCCCTGCCTCTGCCTTTGCCCTCTTTGCCTGGGAGTACAGGACTTCACTCTGCTGAAATATTCTAATCACACACACACACACACACACACACAAATCTCTTTGTCATCTGGTTGTTTCCTTCTTTGTTGTTGCTGTTTAATCAGCAAAACCAACAGGAATGTTTGTTGTTTGTTTCTCTTGTCCCTTTCCTAGGCAACTGCAATGGCAACTGCGCTGCCAGGTTTGTCTCATCGAACACTGCGGTGACATGCATTTGACAGAAGCCCTGGCCGGAGATATGTCATTGAATCTGAGTTAAACTGGGAAAATCGTCTGTATTGACTGAAAGAAGCAGCTCGAAAAAGGCTAAAGTTTGGAAAGACTTGTGAATAATTAAGAAGAGTGAGTGTCAAGCCAAGTAAGCATATTCTTAGTTGTACAGTCTATAGAAATCGAGAGTAGGAAACAGATGGAAGTTGAGGTATAGACTCAATATCTCTGGGAATGTCAGATCAGAGATTATTTTTGGAAATGTAAAAAGGAGGTTTGTGTGTAGGAGGAGCACAAGAGCTGGGATACAGATCCTGGCGAGGTGGGGGGGGCAGGCAAAGAATGAAAAATCCAGTATGGAGGTGAGGGGTATTTAATTTGTAGAATAGCTACTTAACCCCACTCTCCTGCCAATGACATATATTTTCAAAAAGCCTACCCTGAATTTTCAAATTTGAGCTACCACCAGGTAATTTACAGCTATTTTCCAACAAGAGCAGGGTAGTTCTCCGTGGTTTATTTTCAGTTGTGTTTTTCCTCCCTCCGCACCAGTCTTCTAGAGGTATCACGTGCAGATAACTCTTATGTGGATTTTTAGCTTCTAGAGATCACAAAGTAGATGGAGCAGCTAGATGGGTGAGGCAAAATAATGAAAGGATTTAGCAGACTTAAGGACTAGCGCAAGAGACTGAGCGCAGGCGAAGCTGCAGTGTGTGCGTGCTTGACAGGACTTGTAGTGCTCATTCAATCTTGGGGAGGAACAAAGGCTGGCAGGTGAAAGAGAGCGGCAGCCACAGTCGGGCCAGGTGTTCAGCATTAAGGCTCGCAGGGCTTAGAGATCCCAGATGGCTGGAAGGAGAGGTGCGAATGAAAGGACCCAGAGAAGTCGGGAGATGCGCGGGCTGAAGGCAATAAGCTACATTTAGGTCCTTGCAATTAGAGGGACTGCAATTGCTTGGCAGTTACTTGAGTGATAACGAAGGTTTGAATCGCCATTGAACAGGGCACAGATCTGTTTCCTTGAAGAAGTATTGTCCAGTCTTTTTAGTGTCTAGATTTCCCCAGCTCCCTCTTTATTGTTGGTTGTTTCCACTGAAATGTACTAAGGTTATGTTTAAAACAAGATTGAAAAAAAAAGAGGTTTTAGTTAACAAGAGTTTTAAGTTAAGCTAGATAATTGTATGCATCACCAAAAGAGAAGCTATGAAAATACTGAAAAATTCATATTGACATATTATAATCTGTATATATTTGTAAATCCTGTACATATTATATTCTATGTATATTATATCATCTGTGTCCAAATGTGACTGACTGTACAGAGGATATCTATTTTTTGACAACCTAAGTGCCATATTTTTCATGTGTGTGATTTACCAGCATCAAGAATTTATAAAATGTGTGAATTTTAATTTTGTCTAACAAATTACCTGAGACTTTTCATGAGCAGCATAAAATAATTTGTGTTAGTTTTTATACAATGACAGGCATGTATGAATCTCAATTTTTTTCATGTTTTGATAGAGAAAAGTGGTTGAAAATTTATTTGTTGATTATTCTTCAGGAACGTCAGTGGTTACAATATGAACACAGAGTCATAAGTTAGTTCTAAGAATTCCCTAGACGGTGACAGACCTATTTACTTTGTGTTTTTGAAAATTGAAATTTTCCCATAGTGAAAAAAGAGAGTAACTAGTTGTAAAACAGGCAAAAGATGTTCATAAAATTAACATAAATATGTACTACTGATTTTTAAAAATAGACTCCCCTTAGTGGATATTCTTTTAAAGTAAGCAATTTTATTAATTCCTTCAAGATTTCATCTTCATCCCTGGCTCCTCTTGTCAACTCCTCCTAGGTCTACCTCCCTACCCTCCATCCTCAAGTCCTTTGTATTTGTTTGTTTTGTTTGATTGATTTCACAACTCATCCATTCCCATCTCTGTTCATCATTTAGTTTGGGTGTTGGGCTATCCATTGGTGTACATTTAGCCTACCAGGAGCCATACTCTCAAAGAAAACTGCCTCTTCCATCCTCAGAAGATATTGGCGTCAGAGCCTATGAACACCTACCCACTCAGTGCTTGGATGTTGGTTGGCTTTTGGAGCCACAGCTGCCATTGATTTTATATAGTTAGAGATTATCTCTTAATACAGAGATAAACTTCCTGCAAAGAACTGTGGGAGACAGTTCTGCATCCTGTTTTGTACTGTAGAGGTGCTAACATTAGATTTTTATTTTGAGCCAAATTGTTCAATAATTTTTGTATAGCAAACACGCTTGGAACATACTGCTATCCTCCAGAGCAGGGGGAGATGGGATAGTATTCAGAAGTCACCATTTCAAGCATTGATCTTCTCTTGAGTGATGCAACCCCTAAGCTGTGAAGTTGTCAACTGTCCTTTTGAGCACTGATTGGTAGAAAATGGGGATTAATAAACCACCAAAAGAAAATGCAAACCCTACATACAAGTAGAGAACATTTTTACTATGGGCATACTTAATCAAATGGGCACTACATGATAATCAAAGAGCAGGCATGTTAGTTTGAACGAGCTATAGAACCTAACACACTTGTTGCACTGTAACGTGTTATCCTATTTTGGTAATTTGAAAGTGAAAAACGTTGTGTGCTATATATAGAAAAACGCTCTAACTTTTACATTCTATGAATTATTTAACACAAAAATCGGGCAGAATTTATATTTTAGATACTTACAAGGGTTATCAGACATAAAATATATTTAAATAATTGTAGGCCTACTCAATTGTAGGTAACAACTCAATAGATATGAATGATAGTCAATTAACTAGGTGATTGTGCCTTCAAGTAGAGGCAATACTGGATAATTAGGAAATAAAGGGCGTTGCCCTTTTCTTTGCAGTAAACACCATTTCCTTTTTTCTTTAGCTTGTGGACATTTCTCACACTAGTTCTTGTTTCCTTTCATGTTTATTAATTAATGCTCAAGTGTCCTCCCCTACAAGGAAAAGCAAGTTGTGATTTTTTTTTGCCATAAAGTGTATATTTAAAGTGGATATTGTGCAGAAACAAGGTGGGAATGGGTATCTAATAAACCCAAGACGCTGGAATTAAGATGGGCAGAATGTTTCTCAGTATACACTGGGCTCAAATCCTGTCTTACCTTGGCTCACATGAATTGCTTGTCTGTTCTCAGGCTCTTAATTATATAAATTACATAAAAATTTCAACATAATAGGTACAGCAAATCATATCTGGCATCAAAACTCAGTGATTAAATTTGGGAGAGTCACTGAGTTGCTTTGGGGCTCTTGCTCCTTATATAGAAAAATGTACAACAGGCTAGAATCCCCCTACACTTGTGACAAGACTCAAATTAACTAGGGTGCATGGGTGTGCTTATAAATCATTATTATGTACAAATACACCATAACTTGGAATCATAAAGTAGGTACATTTTTAAGTCTTGAAACAGAATTGAATAATGTATCTCAGTACTTTTGCCAAAGTCCTTCTAAATTTATGTTGCTTCATGAGTCTGAAGACTGCTTATCAGCATCTACACATTTACTATTACTGTTTTACACCAAGGAAATCCAGCTTTATGGCTTTAGAAGAAGATGCCAATGCCTGCTTTCTTTATATTGCTGGCCCTGGATGAACTGGCTCTAACAAAGTTTGGGCAGTCAGTTCTAGACATAGGCCAATAAAGTTGTTAGTTCATAGATGAAGAGAAAAGAAGCAATACCTATAAATAAAAGCTGAAGCATAATTTCATACTCTTGCTTCATGAAAGTAAATTCTGAAACATAAGCTAAAATATAAAGTTATCATAAGACAAAGGTATGACCTAAGAATTCTAGACCAAGCCGTGTATTTGTGTGAGGAAACTGGGAATACATCCTTCAACATGTATGGTCTTGGGAAACCATCTATTTTACCTCTACACTAAATGGTCAAAAAGGTGAAAGGTAGTTCAGTATTAGAACACTTGTCTAGCACATACAATGTCCTGGACAGTGCATGGAAAGGTATTACAGAGTTAAATTCTTATTTGAGTTTAAAATAAAAACTTAAACATGAAAGCAAAATAGCATTAAGCAACAGATCACTTAAATAAACCAGCATAAATTTAAATAATAGGATTTGGCTATAAAAACAAAAATATGTTCACTAATAACATCGGTCTGTATAAATGATGTTTATAATGCCTATGCAGAAAGTCATTGTGTATATCAAAACTGAACAGGGGTATCCTTTTATTTCTATTTGATATATTAAGCATGTAACAGCAGAAGTATCGGATGTGAGTGATAACCACTAGGTGGAATATTTCTGCATGATTTTCACTTTGAAGTTGCTTTCGTGACAAGGTCTAATTTCTAGTTTTATGTTTTACTTTTATAATCAGGAAATTAAAGAAAAGATGGAAGAGTTTCATTCACAAATTCTGCATGAAGTGAGTGCATGCAAAGCAGGCCTGCAAGAGAAAGACAGAGCAAACACAGGAAGATCCACTAGCAAGAAAACCAGAAACAGGCTGAAGCAGGAAGTAGTCTCAGCGTTCAGTGAAGTCAACCTGGGAAACTGGGAGTGATGGGAACTCTCAATCTCGGTTTCTGGCGTGGTCCAGAGCCTTCTGCATAACACTGGGCTCCAGTAGTTTAGTGAATAAAGAAGTCAACATATTCTTTTGAGAAGTTTGGATTTGGAAACAAGAGAAGTTGGGTTTTGTGTAAACTAATGAATGTTCTATGATACAAAGGTTTTTCATTTTTGGTTGGTTGTTCTGTTTTGTTTTCAAACCTAACATTCATAATGTTAGCACAGTGGTAAAGCAAGGTCTTAGTCACATAAGTCAGCATCTGAACTTAGATTTTCAGAGTGTGTAGATGAGAACATACAGCCCTGCTCACTGTTGCTGAAACAGGCAGATCAGCTCACCTGATTTTAGAGTTAAGTCTTGACGTAGTTCTTTTCTTTTTTAGATCACACTTACAGTTCATCCTTTAGTATTTCCAGTTGTGAACTCGTTATGGCAGAGATAAATTTTAAAGCCCTCAGAGGGGAAAACACAGTCTCCACCCTTTCGGGCCCTTTATTCTTCTACACAGAATTCAAACACAATTCTGACCCAACTTTATCAAGACATTTCAAAGCATTCAACTTCATTTTCACAGAAATATTCTCCTCTGGTTTGTTTCTCCACACATAAGCAGTTTGCAGTAGATTTATTCAAAGTTAAAATGGCAGTCACTGAAATGGAGTGAATGACTTCCATGGCAGCTCCAGGTGATGCATAGTAAATCTACCCCTCACATGATCATGGTGTAGGAGGGGCTGAGCATCTGTGAGTGTGAGGAAGGCTACAGAACTCTCGAGTTCTACAGAGAAACAATGTGGACTGAGTGGAAGCAAGGGGAGATTCTACTCCAAGATTCACATTCTCTCTAAAGAGAATAACAAATAGACCAAAGTCCTATATTTAAAAACAGAACCAAAACCAAGCGTGCATGCACATACACAATAAACTGAAGTAAATCTATACACCAAACTCTACATGGGACAGTGTTATACTTCTTATAAAGGATCTGATGACACCAGAATGGCACAAACTCATACCCCTTGATTGAGAGCATGACACTTCTTGAACTTTAAAAAGATAAAACACGAGAAGATAACAAAAACCTTGAAACCTCATTAATCAGAGACTGAACTATTATTGTCACTAAAGATCTGTCTCAACAGAGCCAAAACTCTGAGTGTCTTATTTGACTAACAGTTAAAGACACACACTTCTAGTAAATGTCCTTAAAACTATGGGTTGGGAATTAGGTTTCTTGGTGGTTTTCCCCCCAAAATTTCATTTAGTTCTCCTTTGAAAATACCCAGAAAGCTAAACTATGCAGTAGAAATCAAGCTGTACCATTTTGTACAGTAATTGAAGTCAAGATCAGTTTCTTAAAATTGGCCCATTAGTTGAGAAAGATGGGCCACGATTTCTGTGTCAGTCCTAAGGGCTGGCGGCTGACATGTGCACACGAAGCAGGCCTTCTAGCCAAGACTACAGGGTCAGTTCCTAGAATCATTTCGGAAGCCAGCAGAGACAGAAATGAAGCCATCCGCTGTGGGATGGCAAGGAAGAGGACAGAGCCAGAGAAACTGAATGGTTGCTTTGCCAAAGTGAGAAATCTAGAGCAGGCACCAGATTGCTGAGAGGAAAGGGGATCAGGAGGAGACATATGGAGGTGGGGAGCAAGGGCCAGTTTCCAGCTTCATGAGCTTTTAGCACTGTCACCATGTCTGCCTTCCACACTTTGTACTTCCTTTCTGGGGATCATCCCACTGGGTCTGGAGGTGGGCTTGTGTCCTTTACTGTTTAGAGACGTGTCTTCCTTCCTCCTCCCTGAGGGCTGGGGCCTGCTGTTATCCTGCCTGTGCGCTTCTTGCCCTCTTTCGTGCTGTCCTCAACTGTTCCCCGAGACATGCTATTTCTTTGTTGGAGTTTACCTTCTGGTTTCTTTGAATCTATCCAATCACACTGCTTTCTTGTATAGACCATTTCAGTCTTCATGCACTTGACTAACCCCAACCTAGAACTGGGGAGCCACAGCAATGACCAGTTTCGAGGGGCGTTCACCCTTAGTAGCATCAGCATCTTTGACTGCCAGTGTCTTCCATTACACAGAATCCTCGAAGTCCCAGCATCTCAACTCAGTCCTCTAAGTCCTTCTACTCTCGTGGGTTTTCACTGCTCACTCCTCTGTGTTGTCCACCAATCCTTCCTTTTTCTCTGATCACCCTGCTTACTTCCCTCTGTTTACCTCTGTTCAGGACCACCATAATTACCTCTTTGTGAACACATATGACCCCACTTCCCATCGCTTTCTGACTTAATTGAATTCACTTGAACAAAAAATACAAACAAGAATAAATCCAGGTTCACTTTACACTTCCATCTCTGCTACAGAATATGACTTAAGAAAACACACAATTATTGTAGCATGCAAATTCAAGTATATGTTTATTAAATAAATTAATGGGTGTGGTTACAAAAGGTACCCTAGATTTCCCTGGATATTATGCTTCACACTAGTAAGTTTTAAGTTATATATATATTTTAAAATCAAAGTTTGAAAACCTTAAGAAAATAGAATAGGATGGAGGCCAGGAGATAGTTCAGTTGATAAAGTGCTTGTCATGGAGACCTGGGTGAGGTCCAATTATCCCTATGAACTAGCATGAATGTCACCTGGGCATGACTACTGCCTATAATCCCAGTGTTTTGGAGGTAAAATCAGAAATCCTGTATAGCAGGACTATCATACAAACCATTTCTAGGTTCAAATGAGAGCCTCTACCTTAATGAATATTGGAGAGTGATCTGGTATGATTCTTCTCTGATGTCAACCAGACCTCAGTTCACATTCTCACATATGTGTTCACTCATGTGCATCCACATATATGTGAACACACACACACAAACATACACCATATGTATACATGAGAAAAGGAAAGTTGGTTTTGTTTCCTTTTAAAGAAAATTGAAAAGTATGTGTTTGACTTTGGGCTTATGTATTTTTATCTAGGTTAAATTTTTCATTGGAAAGCAAATGGAAAACAATTATGAATAATCCAAAGAGATTAAATAAAATCTTAAACTTCTATGTGGCTGGGCTTTATAAATGCAATTTAAAAATAAGCTCACAGAAAAAGTGTGTTTTATTATGAGAATTTATTTATATATTTATCATAAATAGAACTTCAAGGAATTAATTCTTGTGACATAGTTGAAAGATAACCACAGAAAGAATACAGAGATATGAAATTTTTTTACACCTAGAAAAGCTATGAAATTATATTAATTTAAGTAATAGAAATTTACACATTTGCTCTCTATTAAAATTAGCAGAGTAAACCATAAAATAATGTTATATGTAATGAAAACTAATAATTACATAAATCAGAGAGTAAGCAATAGTATAGAATAGATCAATTCAACTTTGAAATAAGAGCAGTTTTCAAATGTGAGCTGCAATAAACTGAAAACACTTTTTATTCAAGACAAATTTCTTTAGGGCTATTTTTTATTTATTCATATTCTTTGAAAATTACATAGATGTATCATAATATTTCCACTGCCGGTCCTTCCTACCAACCCCCCCCCCCAATTTCTCTCCCAAGCATAGCTCCCTTCTAGCTTTAAGTTTTCTGTCTACTTTTTGTCTACTTACTGTGAGCACATGTGAAAATTATACAAAAAAAAATTTAGAGTATTGTTCTTTAATTCAATAATTTAAGTTTGGAAAATAATTTGTATTCCAAAAGAGAGTAGCAGTTTGAAATACATAGATGTCTGTATGTATATGATGATTTAAAAAGAGTAATTTGTCTAAAGCAAAAATTAGTAAAAAAAGTCCAACTTTGTGAAAGAATTTTTGAAAAGGAAATTTTGTTTAGTTGCTGCATAATAAATCATACATTTATTTATTTATTATTTATTCCAATAGGAATATTACTTTAAAAATTTTAAGCTTTATTTCAAAAAGTTGCAGATAATAATAATAATAATTAGACCTGCCTCGTTTACTGGCTTTTGGGACCATACTCCTCATGGGGAAGTGCTTAAACCTACTGCAAATTGATATGCGATGTTTTGTTGATACTCATGGGAGACTTGCCCTTTCTTGTAAAGAAATGGAACAGGAGTAGATTGGGAGGTGGGAACAGAGAGGACTGGCGGGGGAAGGGGAGCTGGGAGGAAAGGAATGAGAGGATCCTGCATCCAGGCTCTAAAACTAACTAAATAAATAAATAAAGTCATTTATAACCCAGACCCAAGGCTATAGTTCCCAATGAGCTTCTGCACAGAGTAGCTAGTCGGAGCAGAAGCTGTGGCGCTGCACAATAGATTTTATTCTTTCACTATTGAATATATATTTTTTTGCACTGATCAGCCACCAAAAGCAAAAATTCCACGACAGATTCAGAACTAGGAAAGCAAATATCTTTATATCCTCTTCTGTAACTCGAGTCCACCGCCTGCATCTTCCTTGGGCCCTGACCCATCCCTGTTCCCTTTTCTGCCTGTCATACTGTATCCACCTTGCTTTTAGTCTGTTTTAATAGTAGGAGAAAATAGCCATAGACTCTTCCAAGAAAAGTTAATTCTATAAAGTGAAAGTTTTCAATTTGAAAAGAAAAATGTGTAAAAAACTTGAGGAAAGTCCCTCATGGTCCTGACTTCCTTTCTCATTTTCTCTCTCCTTCTGCTCTTCCACTGGACCTTGGTAGCTCGATCCCTTGTTCTGATGTGAATGTGGGTCTCTGGCTCTATCTCCATTCATCATGCAAAATTTCTACGGTGACGATTAGGATATTCAACAAAGTAACTATGGGACAAGTTCAG
>JAQHUG010000074.1:4159338-4228698 GCA_028555095.1 Dicrostonyx torquatus
GGTGGGGTAATGGGGGAGCAGGAGGGCCGGGAACAAGGGGAGTAAATGTAAATTTTGCTTTTAATAATAATAATAATAATAAAAACTTGAGGAAAGAGTCATTACGTCTGAATGGGGCACCTCTGTTTGGGTTTTTCTAATGGTGTCCACGTGATTTTCAACGTTTCTTGACTAAACACAGATTACCCTTACAATCAAAAATACGCTTTTTTTTAACTCAAGAAAATAATAATAATAAAAGCATAATTAGTTGAATGCTAGAAACAAATCATTGTATGTTATTCATGGTCAGAGTTCATGGAGAGTGGAATCTATGCGTGCATGTGTGTGTTCCCCTTCAAATCAAGTTAATTAATCCTGGTAATCCACATTTATAAAATATATTACAGACCATTTTCTCACATATCCTCGTTCTTTCCTCCTAATGATTCTATTTCTATTTCTAGACCCTCGTCTGACAATTTGCTTGCTTTCTCTGGCTACCTTCACATTGAGCGATACAGGAACGCTGTTTGACGAAGCCTTCTGGCAGCCTCTTCTCTTGAATCTGCTTCCTTCCTGAGTTAGCTCCACTGCCTGTGGCTTATCAGCTTCCTATGACGCATGTTCCAGGGTTCTGTCTCTTTATGCTTCCCCATCATGGAAGCAGAAGAGTCTGTTTCGGAGAGAGACAGGCAAGTCAGGGCAGACTGTCCCTACTTCTCATCTGCCTGGTGCTTAGCGCACTCCCTTACTGCCACTTCAGGCCTGTAATGCTTGTTCCTAGCCACTTTATAGCTGTGCTGGTGCCATTTTAAGGCTCTTTGAGCTGAATGGCAGGATAGCTTCCTCAGTCCTGGTGAGCAGAACTAACTCCCCACCCACTCAGCATCTCCCTTTCCTTGCCTTCCCCTTCTTCTTACCTTTAGGGATCTGCTTGCCATTCCTTATCACCAGTCTGCCCGGACAATCTGCTGCCTAGATTTCTCATCAGGCATCTCCCCTTCGTAGGTACTCCTTCATCTCTGGGAATTGTTCCTTCACAGTAACATTTACAAGGATCACAAAAACATTAGCATTTAATTACTGCTCAATTCCCCTGCTTTTCCTCAGACCAGAGGACAGCAGAAGGATTTGAGCAAGTGAATACTTAGCCAGGCAGTATTTCTCCATCAACACTGCATTTGTGTGTGAGTATGAAATCAATCATAATTGAGCGTTTCACAATCGCGAGGGAAAAGTGATGTTAATGTTTCTGTTACTGTTACATTTGAAACTCCGGCATGCATTTGTCTTTCTATGTTCTTCAGTAAGTTGTGTTGATCAATAGGGTAAGAACTGTCTGTCCTTGAGAACAGTGTCACATTTCTGTGAGCATAAATGCCAGGTTCTGAATTTGTGAAATCATGGCTAAGGAAACTGAGCTCTTATTGATGCAGAAGTTAGCCTTCAGCAGCACATACAATGTTATTTTTTTTAAACTTTTCATTTGTTTTATTCCTTGTGCAATCCTGCAAGTTTGTGTTCTCTCTGCATGTTCTTGTGATATTGCTTTTTAGTGAAAAAAGCATCAGCAAGTTCTACCACTTCACTGAGTTTGGACAAGAGTAAGATTACAAATACACTAATAATCCGATGACTTATTTGGTCTCAAAATTTGGTCCATGTATCTTATATCTACTGTTTCACAATTCTAAGTTTGCACCTAAGTCAAACTTACATATTATTATGCCATTGAAAGCATGTAATCTCAGAAACATCACAAAAGTTCACTAGTGGCTTGAACAAAGACAACTGTGGCTTCTATCATTCAATTATTTCTTTTAATAGTTGATACATATTTTTACTGAATTTAGCTGAGTTCTGTGATTGTATTCTTAACCAAACAATGTGTTTTGAACCGCCAAGGTCTCTCTATAAAAGAGTGCTTATAAAATGTAGAGCTCAATAAAAATCAATAAAAAATAAATACAAATTATGTCAACTGGAAAAAAAAGAGTGCTTATATCCTTCCTTCACAATATGGGAACAAGACAGGTTGACGTTGTGGATAGCCAGCTAGGTTGTGGACAAACAAGCCAAAACAAGTTAAATCCATGCAGCAAGATGGAAACACAGTATAGGTAGAACGTGCTGACCAATAGTATTGTGTCCTAAGCAACTGAACAATCTAATACAAGAGTCAGGATCAGCGGCTATAGAAGAAAATAATTATCAGGTGACAAATTCAACATATGCTTCCTGTAGTGTGTTTTGAACTGGATAAATACATATGTACCTGCATGTGTTTATGTGTTGCATAATTATTAACCCATACTTCCCAAGAGGCAAGACTTACCTAGTACATTACAGTGTCCAGTTCTTTTTGTCTTTAGAGTATAGTCAGAATATTACCTTGTGCGGTTATTTACATTAGATCTTTTCCTCAGATCCTCCAATCCTGTTGCAGCATTTATTCACTTCTAACGCAACTTTCTGTTTTGCATCTCATCATATTTTTGTGTTCTACAGTATGATCAATTTTTTCCCCATCCCTTAGTAGGTTTTGCTTTTGTTTTTTAAGTCAGTTATTCTGACTCTGAGACTAGAGTTTCTTGCTCTCCTTGTCACTGGGAGCTAGTGCTAGAAATAACTTTGAATTAAGAATGTTGCTAGCACTGCACCAGGTCTCAAGTCTCCATGCTGGATAAATATTCACTAGTTCATTAATCTGGAGGAATTAAACCTGGCGTTGACTGCAATAAATCATTATACTGTGGCTCATGAAACCTTGTCAAATCCTTTTAGGAACAAGATGGAAATATTTTTGTTTGGGATACGGTGTCCAAGGTAACGTTTGATAGTTACAAGTGTTGGCTTAGAAACTCTCTGTGAAATGCAGGTTCCTGCCTATTCCCACTTACAGCGTGGAACCAGTCTTTCCAGATGCTGCAACAGCATTCGTTTCCCATCACCACAGATTTTAATAAGGCTGCGTAAGCTAGATAAGATACAGAATTTCCCACTAATAAGAACTCTCTAGGACTTCAGCTCCTACTGAAATAGCCCCCAGTATGACACTTTTAAAATAGCCTTTAGTGTTGATATGATTCATGCTACTATAAGTTATTTTTCATAGTAAAACTGTAAATGAGGGAGGTTTGATTTCCATGGTCTAAAAATCATAGAAATAATAGAAAAAGGGGATTTTGAGTTGAGTATTGTCTATGTTGATAAAATAAAACCGCGGTGGTTGACTAACTCACTGTTACTGTGCAACACGGTGCCTTATGAACCAGTTTAGCATGTTATTTATATAGTGAACCTGGTCTTTAGATGGAGATTGCTATTCAAACAACACAAGTATTTTGATATGAGAGAAGTTGAAAAACTAGTGTCCATTAGAGGTCCAAAGTCCAAGATGCCTGGTCTGTACATTGGTGTGAAAGGAGACCAGCTTTTTAAAGTGATAATTTGTCCATGGCATGCAGTTCCTTCAAACAGCCCTCCCCTTACTCCACTACACTGGAGATAGCTCTCGGCTTTTCCCTGCCTTCCCCTGTCTGGTGCTGGCAATTGTTTTCTGAACGCTCTCTCCATCAACGTTTTCTTTCTGTTAAATATCTCTCTCGTCTTTAAAATTCTCTACACACCATTGCTCTTTATATTTTATGAGTTTTGTTTCAGAGTGCTCACTTGTTTACCTAAAGAAAGAGCTAAGATCCTCAGTGACCAGAAAAGACTAGTGACAAAAGAGAGGGGGTTGCCTAGCAGCACAGATGCATGGAAGGGAAGCTTCAGTCAATGGAAGGAAAATTGATGTCGTGAAGTCTAAGGAATTCTGAGAGATCGGGAAAGAAAGGTGGATAGAGAGAGGGAAGGAGAGGCTGTTCTTGGCTTTGTAATATGCAAATGAGTTAGAATAACAAAAAATACAAGTTGTCCTACATAGCTTTTGTTTTCATTTTTAAAGTCACATTTACATATTTGTTTATATATCAATCATTTGGATTTTCTAAAGTGCTGAATTCTGAAATACTATAAATGATATCAATCTGAGGGAAATTATGGGTTTTTTTTTAGCATGTCAATGGGGTTTTCTTTCAGATAACTTTCTCAATGTTCACTTGCCTGAGGATTTTGAACTTTTTCTCAGTTCACACTCAAACTAATTTTGGCAAACTAATTTAATTGTTTTGGACTCATTATTCAGATTGATCCACAACTGAATAACCTTAGAATCACAGTGGCATGTAACTGAGAACTAGAAAGACAGGAGAACCCAGAAGAGCTGAATCCAAAGACAGGTGGTCTCCATGCTCATGTGAAAGCCACAGACACAAGGCCCTGGACTAAGGAGCAAGGTAACACACTACTCACTCCAAAACATGTGCAATCAAAATGAGGCCATGTCATCCCACGTCCACAGTGAGCAGAAACCTGTTCCAATACTGAGGCCCTGCACTCAGCACCACAGTGAAAAATTCGGAGTCCTGGACACAGGTCGTGCTGGGTACCACAGGAACGTCTCTGGAAACAATCTTTTTTTAAACCTTCTTGTTCCACTAGAGAGCACTAATGACCAAACTCTTACTGCTGAGTTTTAGCAGAGACAATTTTACTTTTACTATTTATACATCTCTTTAACATAATCTAACTATCTCAAAAGGCTTGTCTGAAGAGGCCAAAGTTCTGATATCCATGGTCCTGAGCATAGCATCTACAATCAAGAAGGGCTTCTGGAATTTGTCATAATGCCATCTGAACAACAGCAACGGATTACAGAAGTAGATTGCCAAGTCATTGATAGGATCTCTCTTCCTTTTATCTTAAATTTCCGTACAGTTCCAAAGGGCTTTCAAACTGCATATGATGTCAGGCCTGGGGAAGGGTGAGGAGCATTGGCGAGTACGATGTTTTAGGGTGGAGCATCATTTCACCACTCCAGTGTAGCTCAGTGTCAGTCAGAATTAGGTTGTCCTTTCTCCCTTATCAAATAGCAGTAATGTGTTCCCTGAGGCTCACAGTCAATCCTAAAGGCTCAGCTAGTTGTGAGGTGCTGACAAAATCCAGAAAGCAATACCAGATTGTTATGTCACTATGATCATAGAACCATGAAACCACTGAGTGAGAACCATGCTGGTGAGCTTTGAATGTACAACATTTCTACAACAAATGAAAACAAAGTAGCAACTGAAAGTTTTTCAACTAAAATAAAAAAAAATTCAAGGACTTTGTCTTGCCATGGGAGGCATGATCTTCTGAGGAGTGTTGTCTATAAATCTATTTGACTGCCAGCTTCATGAGTCAAAACCAGAGCTAGCGAGGAACTGAAACTCCCTGCAGATCAACTGTTTGAGGTTTGGTTGTACCATGTACTGACTCACCATCTCCTCGGCTCTGCCTTCTCCCTCCTCCATATCTCACACATATGTAATAGTTGGCTCCACACTTCCTCCTCAAATCTGTTCTCTCTTGCATGTTTTCATTGAGACACATCAATCCACTGAATACACTGAGTACATTCAGCTAGAAAAGCGTGCGTATCATTTCCTTCTCAGCCAATCAGTCATGTCTAGTGATTACCATCGTTTACCTCAGTCCTTCCCTTTGGTTTCTAGGCTGTCTATGACATTTTATTTCAACCCTTATTTCTTTCACTTGGACTAGAGGTTATCAGTTATCTCTCTTTCCAGTCTCTGTGCTTCTAGTTCACCTTTTCTATTAACACAAATATTGTCTGTCCTAAGTCTAAGCAATGAACCATCCTTTAGTTAAATATACCTATTGTTGCATAAATTACCTCATATTCTTTTAGTATAAAATGTTTTACTAAGAACTAGCATGGCTATATGCAAGACATGTCTGCTTTGCAATGACAGAGAGTAGCAAATAAAATGCTGCAGCAGTACTTCTGTCTGCCTGCTGATTATAGAAAAGATAACATTCCAAGGACAAGACAATTTATGCAAACTAGTAGATGAGTAGATATTTAACTAACTGAGACTGGAAGACAGGGTTGGGAAACAGAAAGTCATGAATTCAAATTTTCAATTTATCATCAACAAGATACAAGTGTCTGGCTATGTCATTATGCCTTTTAAGGACGAAGTTTACCTATAAAATGGAGAGGTGACACTGCCTGTGTCATTAAGAAAACTGACCTTATGCTCCTAAGACACAGGGCCCACTGTGAAACAGGTATCATAGATGTTAGTAATTGTCATTGAGATTTAATTGTAGAAGAGAATGGCTTCCGGTGAGAATCTATTTCAAGCAGGCCAAAACACTGTCTCTCTACAGATAGGAAGAAGCAATGGCCTATGTTAGAGGGTCATATGGATACTTTACCTGATGATTTCTGCACGTCTGTTTATGCCAGCGGTTCTCAACCAGTGGGTGATATATATACATACCAGTGAAAAATGGTACACACACACACACACACACACACACGTGTGTACACATATATATATTTCCTCCTTTAGAGGGATGCTGAATTTGGTCATGGCAGTGTGACAGTGTTGTCAATATGTCAGTTCTATACTTTGTCATAGCATGATGATTTTTCCACCCTCGCCACTGGATGCTTCTCCATTGAAAGTTTTCAATGGGAAACTAATATTCTTCAAACCCAAAGCTGAAAACAATCTTCTAGAGCACATGCACTCCCATAAACTTGTTGATGGGTAGAAGACGAAAGCAGAAGAGTTCCAGCCAGCCTGATACCATGTGAATAAGACAATAGTTACTATTTTGAGCTGTTGTTTCCAGGATTATTTTTTTACATAGTATCTTTGTAGTCATGACCAACTGGAATACCACCAAAGTAAGTTCATTTTGATTTTTCATGCTTGATTTTCTCTGAAATAGAAAACTAATATTGATTGACAGGCAGATATATAAATTCACAGATCTGAGATTTTGGTGAAATTCAAAAACCCCACAAGTCTGCAAGTCTAGGAGGACAGTGAGACAAGAACGTTTCCCCCTCACCCAGGAATCTAGAACCGAACTCTGGGTTGATGAGGAGGAGGCAACATAGGAAATAATTCTGGGTACTAAATGACGAGGGTGTCTCTGAGCCAGCAGGTGAAAGTTTCAAAGGTCTACAAAGAAAAGACAAAAAGTGATTATATAGAACAGTAGACTCTGTATCCAATAAAATCGACAGTAGCATATTCTGTGTGTTTTGGTTTCAGCAACTAGATTGCAACAAAACAAAGAGTAAACAAACAGAGAAGAATGGAAACAGCCTGACCATTCTTGCAAGATGTCTGAGGCAATAAACCTTAGTATGACAGATTTCTGTTTGCTTTTAGAGTGTGTGAATCTGCAGATGACTCTGTTATCAGAACACGGGAATAATGCTGGGAAGATCTGAGTATATATGTGATTCAGAGAATTGGTGCAGTGTGTGCCTTGCCTGATTTGTGAAATAATTGCATTATGATCTTTGTAATTTGCAAGACAGAGAATATAGTAACAAGTGCAGGTAAATTTGTAAGTTTGATGCTGGGCTGTCAGGAAAAATTTGACTTCTTTTACTTCTTCACTGGAGAGTGAGAATGTACCCATTCAAGAGGAGAATGGGTACAGATAGAACAGTGCCTAAAGACAGGGAAAAATTTAAGTTACAAAATAAAAATATTTCAACATATGAGATTGAAATATGAGAAAGAAAATGATTAGCCTCCCAGGACTATTAGTATACCTCTTCATAAGTTTATTACAGATTTGAGATATGACCTTTGGCTCTGGTGAATCACAGATGATTATCTGCTTATTTTAACAATGTGAGTCATAATTTTCTTTTGGATTTTGTGAGTTTTTAATATTAGCGCATAACACTTGCTTAGTTTTATTTCTAGAACTATTTCTCCGTATTGGAGATCATCTCATACTTTTGTTCATAATTTCTGACATAGAGAATATTTTTGTCCTTTTAAGGTCATGAAATCTATTTTCCTCCTTCCTTAGTGTAATTTTATGCTTCCATTGTACTTACAGAGAAATTCAGGAAAAAACAGGGTTTGAATTCTGAGGTTCATTTTCACTTAACAAATTTCATTGAGACATTGAGTAGCTTTACTGAGTCTTCTCAGTAAGCTAGTAATATACCTACACAGAGAAGCAGGCTGTCAAACTTCCAGGAAACTTGTGATATTATTGGTCCCAATCCTTCCATTTCCAACAATAACTAACATTCCAATGCTATGTAATTGTGGATTTCATTTTGCATAGGCAAGAAGCAAACAGAGACTAGTTGGTTGGTTCTATACATTGTCTAGAGAATCAGACTTTTGGGAACAAAACCCAATACTACCAGACAACAAACTGTCTATGGAATCAGCCCCTTGTGACTTTTTTGTCTCTATGATTCTGTATTTTTTGAAGTTGCACCCCAAATTGGGCTAAAGTATTAACTAGGCATTTAGTTAAATATGAGAAAGAAATCAAACATTGCTAAAAGTTGATTTAGCAGTCAGAGTAATATAATCTGCTATAAATCTTATTTTAATATTTAATGAGTAATTTTTGAAGTCTATATTTTTTGCATTGAGGCTCTTACATGATAGAAATTTCCTTTATCCATGAGTACTAAAAGAAAAAGGAGAGTAATTTCAAGGAAAATTTTAGAATGTAGAAGTTAACACATAAAAGCCAGACGTGGTGGTAGACAACTCTATTTCTACCAGTCAGGTGACTGCAGAAAAAGGATGGTGAATTTGAGGTCAGTATGGTCTACATAATCAATTCAATGCCAATATGAGTAGTGACAAGATTTGGAATTAAAAAAGAAAAAAAAAGAATGAAAAGGGGTACCCATGTATACATTTAATATAGTCATAGAACCAAAAAAAGGACTTTCTACTGCAGTGAATTTCAAAATAACATGAGAAATATCCAGATATTAAGTACATATTCTAAGTAACTAGTCACTTGGAAACAAAAAAATAACATGAGAGCTAGCTCACAAGCCTGCAGAAGCCAAATAGCAAAGTGAACCCAAAGAAAAACATATAAAGATTTTCCTGGAACTCGGAAGCAAACAAAACCTTCAGACAAAAGTTGGAAGCACGGGTGTGGGGATGGGGGTGGGAGTTGGGATGGGGGGAGGGGGTAGGTGAAAGAGAGGGGGTAGAAGGGAGAAAGGAAGAACCGCGGAGAGCCTGGGTTGGGGGAGGGTGGAGATGCAGGAAGGATGGTTATTGGGGAAGGGAATAAGATATCTACATTAACGGGAGTCTTTTTAAGATTTGCAAGGGACTTGTCTCTTGAGGGGATCCCAGGCATTCATAGGGAGGTCCCAGCTAGGTACTTGAGCAGCAGAGGAGTGGGTGCCTGAACTGAACTTGTCCCATAGTTACTTTGTTGAATATCCTAATCGTCACCATAGAAATTTTGCATGATGAATGGAGATAGAGCCAGAGACCCACATTCACATCAGAACAAGGGATCGAGCTACCAAGGTCCAGTGGAAGAGCAGAAGGAGGGAGAAAATGAGAAAGGAAGTCAGGACCATGAGGGACTGGCCCACCAACAGAGACAGTGTGCTCGATCTATTGGGAGCTCATCAAATCCAGCTGGACCAAGACTGAATGAGCAAATGACCTAACTGGACTCTATAAATGTGACTGCCAGTGGGGACTGACTGAGAAGCCAACGATAATGGCACTGGGACCTATCTCTTCTGCATGTATTGACTATTTGGGAACCTATTCTATATGAATGCACATCTTCTTAGACTGAGATGGAGGGGGGAGAGCCTAGGGCTTCCCATAGGACAGGGTATCCTGCCCCATCTTAAGAAAGCAGAGGGAGGGTGGTGGGGTAGTGGGGGAGCAGGAAGGCTGGGCACAAGGGAAGTAAATGTAAATTTTGCTTTTAACAATATAAAATAAATAAATAAATTAAAAAAAATAACATGAGAAATATCCAGATATTAAATATACATTCTAAGTAACTAGTCACATGGAAACAAAATGTTTAGATGGTTATAAAATCTGAAACCTTAAAGGAAACTTGCTTTTACTCAAAAATGCTCATCACAGAAGAATGGGTAGCATGGACACCTGTGAAGCAGTCCCCTGTCCCAGAAGGCCATGAAATGCTACTCAGAACACTGCTGCCTCACACCAGCAGATGCAATCTTCAAACCATGATGTGTCTACATCTCTCACCACTCACAAAAGCCTAGGAATACTTTCTCAAACAGCTGAAAACCTTTTCAGATGGATAAAGGAAGTTTCAGCCAGTGTGATCAGTGTTTGCTGTTCATGGTCCTCACCCTGCATTGATGGTCCTGCACCTCTGAGCCATCTGTGTCTGAACCTGTGGATGCCCAATGATGTTTCAATAAATCCTTATTTACATGTTTATTAAAATTCTCTTCAAAGAATTTTTCTTTTGATAAAGATAGTCTGTTTTTCTGGGGTTAATAATTTGCATGACAACTTGTGTATATACATGTGTTTATGCTTGTCTTCAGAGATATATCTAAGTCTTCTGAGAAACCTTTGGTCTAAGGGACATTGTGTCTCTGAATTAGGAAAGTTTGTGTGTGTGTGTGTGTGTGTGTGTGTGTGCGTGCGTGTGTGTGTGTGCGCGCGTGTGCTTGCACATGCACCTGTGCATGCTTCTGAAACAAAGATCCATCAGCTGATGATGAAGTGGAAGGTAGCTGACTCAGCTAGGCATTATTTGTTTTTGTGACTTGTATAAAAAAGCTATTTTGACCTTTCTCCTTGACACCAAATAGACAGTTTTGAAACGTACAGATTTTATTTGCACAGCCAAAGGTGGAGGCAATAGTGCTGCAGTAACTGCTGCATTTGTTAAAGGTAGCTCATTATCGGTAATATGTAAAATGGAAGGTCGCAACTGGCTGACAATCTGTCTCTATCCATGCGGCTGTATTTCTCAGTTGGAGCCTCGATGGCAATCTGTGTAAGATGATTCTTCATTGGACTGAATTTCAGGAATTTCAGTTTATATCTTTGATCACTGCCATCATTATGCAAGGTATATTTGTATCATTGTAATAGTAAAAATGTACCTACCTATTTTAAATGCCCCAAAGTGGTTGTGAACCATCAAATAAAAGATAGTAAGCACATTATTGAATAATACATTTAATATAAAATTGTTAAGTGAATACCCATTTTACTATTAGATAATCTAACAGCCCACCCCAAATTTCTATTGCTAGACTGCCTACTGTGTGGTGAATCTATTTCTCTGGGTTGTTCTACAGAGGCCTGAAACACTGGACCACTGCTAACCCCCTCCCAGATTTACCTTCTGCTGCCTGGAAGATAGAGTGAAGATTTTGAGAGATCTCTTTCAGAATTTTTTACCTCCTTTGTATTTTATCTTAGAGGCTTTCTGATACTTCCATTCCATCCACTGTTTTCCAACTTATGGTTTAATCTCCCAGAGGCAAGAGAGTCCAGGCTGAGTTGCATCTACTTTTACTTGAAGAGAAGATGAACGATGATAGGAGACAGATTGCCATGAACCTGAGTTAACAGCGTTGCTAGGCAAGTGGAAGAACTAACACAAGAAGAAAGCTCCAAGGAAAAGTAATAAAATCAAAGGTTAAATGCCGCCATATAGAATATATGTAAAACAGAGAAGAAAAAAAAACATGAAGTATTGGAATTATACAACATCTGAATATTAATTATGAGGCACACAAGGATCCACGGAAGGCAATCAACAACAAAACAAAACCTTTATGTTTCTGCTACAGTGTTAAAGAAGACTCATGAATCCTGACAGCTGAGGAACTTGATTTCTGGGCAAGGAAAAGAAGAGGAAAAATAGTACTAATTAATTCTGCATCAAAGCAAGAACCCTCATTTAGATGAGAGCTGACTCTTAGAGATTATGATTTTTTTGTGTATACACAACTGTTTCTGTTTTATTCCTTTCTGTAGCTTAAGGTTTGGTTTAAGTCAGAGGTTTTACCTATGTCTACTCTTTAATTTGGTGTAGGACTATGTTCTGTTGCTGGCCAACACAATGGAAGTTTTGTAAGGAGGTATATATCTTTAGTTAGGTATCATGAAGCCCACATATGATACAGCTCTTTATTCTCACAGAGCAGAGTAAATGTGGATTTCTCTCAAAATTAACAACTTTAAGGGGGAAAAAGTGAGTATAGTGACACACACATACACACACACGCACACACCACCAGAAAGGAAATCCAAGCATATGAAAAACAATTATAGTCATTTGTAGGTCATCTTCTCTGTGTAAAATCCTTTGCCAAAAAATTGAAGTTATGAAATCTTTACATCTCACTCAATCCCAGCAGGCAGAGCTATTTTACAAACCAAGAAGCTCCAAACTATTCGAGTTTCTGGTATATTGGTGATACAATATTTTGTATAGTCTAGACTTTGATCTATTCTCTATTGTTTCAAATTTTAGAATTTAAAGTGCCTTTGAGTGCATGTGGACTGAACTTGTGGAAGAGAAAATTAATATTATATTTATCCCAGATAAAGAATAATTTTGATAGCATACTCTCTTATATTTCACAAAATCAGAATAAGAAAAAAAATGGCATAAAATATATAGAGATTTAAATCTATATGTCTCAGGCAAGAATTTCTTAAGTTATTGATCTGTGTTGATAGTGGAAAAGATGGCATAAGAAGAAATAAATGAACTTCTATGGATTTCATCAAAAAATGCAGAACTTATTAGTGTAAATGGTAATAGGATCTTTGGAAGTATATTTGTGCTTAAATTGGTCTATGATGGGAACATTTATTTATTTCAGAACTTTTGTTCTAAAAAATTGGAGGGTCTTGGAAGACAGAGTTGGGAAAGTTTGCCACCCAACCTTGAGGATCTGAGCTCAAGATAAGAATTCATGTAAAATCAATGGATGTGATGAAGAATACTTCTGATCCCAGGTCTCACTGCCCATCCAGCCTAGCCTAATCAGCAGTCCTCAGGCCACTAAGAGGTCCTGTCTCAAAAAACAAGGTGGTGGTGTTTGAGAAAGAATGACTCCATAGGTTTTTCTTTCGTGTCCATGTATTTAATAATGTGTGTACATACACTGAAACACAAACTCAAACACACATATACAAAAACTGATTTAAAAAACAACTTAGAACCACTAGAATGAACAAATCAATTCAAGCAAACCTTAGAAAATCACATAGTCATCAAAAAGAAATTAGAAGATCTATGTCCATTGCCTGACACAGGGCCTAACAGTAAGATTCAAAAATAAACATATAATATTAACTATTACACAGCTTGGGGTCTCTTGGAAGCAGAACATGAGATGGAGTTTAAGTTTTGTGAACTTATTAGGGAGCATCTTGGAATCTACCTTGGGAAGTTAAGACTGGGAATTAAACAAAATTCAGTTATTAACCAGAATGGAGAGGCATCTTATCTGAAATAATCATTACAGTCTTCTTACATTGGGGAAAAGAATTTAGTAAGTCATTTTATATGGGTGGGTGCTCTGGGAATGGTGTGAAATAGCTCTTGGCAGGTAACGGTCACCCAAAGACCCAGAGCACATGGCAGCTGTACCTTCAACTTCTATGTTCTCTGTTGAGGAGACATTTGAGCAGTGCTTCTACTCACGACACACCTAAAACAAATTATGTCCAAAGCCAAAAGGTATAAACATATTTATAAATAATTATAGATTTATAAAGAGAAATATAGAATCTCAAGGTCATGAGGTGAAAGATTAGGCTAAAAGTAGTATAGGGCAATCAAACGAATCAAAAAGCTAAAACAAGCAAACACAAAAAGAACCCACAACTTGTTAAGGCCAACTTTAAAATGCACTGATGCAATGCTAAGAAGCATCAAAGAATGATCATGGATTGTATTCATCTCTGGGTTGTGACATTGCCTTCCCATTATTCTTATCTCTTGGAGCAGAAAAATCATTTGTATGTTTCATGTGATTTAGAAAATTATAAAACTTTAAAAATGAACACCAATTCTCAGGATGATGACTGGATATATTTTAAAAGAGACCTATAGTTTTCAAGAGTAGATTTAATATATTTTAAGCCACACAGAAGATGCTATGAAAGGAAGGTGGCTTTAGAGGGACCATAGTGTTGTTAAACTAGACATAATTTTTAAAGTATTAAGCTAATAAATAAAACCTCATTTAAATATTTCTTTAATGTTTTTGATAGGCAGGGATTTGCCCTGGCTTGGGGCAGCATGTATCTAGAAAGAAAGAAAAAATTTTCACTCTCAAGGATCTTGTAGTATACAAGTAAGAAAGAAAAATGAGGCATAAAAATAATAATGAATAAATGCAGTGTTAAGTTAAATGTTGTTGACGGCTTGTTCCCAGGAAGCAGGGTTCAAGACTGAGATTTTTATTCAGGAGTATTTTGAAGAATTCTCCTGGAAAGAATAGCAATGGTAGATCATATAGACATTAGCACAAACATAAAGTACTGACACCTCGTTTAAATAAGGACTAAGAGAAGCTTACTGAACCCTGCAGAAAGTGCTCTTTTGAGAACATACCCCCACTTGACTAAAGAATTAAAGCTTAAATGCCTTCAATCTTAATTCAGGACAAAACAATTGAGTACTAATTCAAGATTGTCAAAATATACTGTTGCCCATTGAAGGGAACACAACATGTTTCTTGCATTTTTTCTTTTGTGGTGCAGATTGAAAGAAAATGCCCACCCCCACCCACCAAGGAAGTGACTCTATTAGGAGGCGTGACCTTGTTGGAGGAAGTGTGTCACTGTGGTAGTGGGCTTTGAGGTCTAATGTATGCTCAAGCTGTGCCTAGTGAGATAAACCACATCCTGTTGCCTGCAAGATGTAGAACTCTCCAACACTATGTCTGCCTGTATGCCACCACATCACATGTGACATGGACTAAAACTCTGAAAATGTAAGCTACCACAGTTAAATGTTTTCCTTTATAAAAGTTGCCGTGGTCATAATATCTCTTCACAGTGATAGAAACCCCAACTAAGACACACTTTATCTTAAAGAAGTGTAAAGTACCCATGTTCCCACTCCCTCCACATACCCTCCCACCCCACCCCTATCCACTCCTCAGAGACAGTTAGGCACAATGCTTTGGGGAAGGTTCAAGGCCCTCCCTACTATATCTAGACTGAGCAAGGTATCCATCCAAAAGAGAATAGGTTTCCAAAAAGCCAGTACATGCAGTAGAGATGAATCCTGGTGCCACTACCAGTGGCCGCCTCAGTCTGCCCCAGCCATGTAACTGTCAACCACATTCAGAGGAACTAGTTTGGTCCTATGTGGGTTTCTTCCCATCCAGGTGGAGTTGGTGAGCTCCCATTAGCTCAGCTAGACTGTTTCAGTGGGTATCCCCATCATGGTCTTGACCTCTTTGCTCATATTCTCATTTCTCCCACTCTTTTTTTTTTTTTTTAGAATTCAACAAGAATATATTTTATTTTTCATAAAAGTTTAACAAAAATATATTTTTCATTAACTTAAAAATAGTTTCAGAAAGCAAAATTCTGATTGTTATAATTCATTACACATCTTGCAAACAGTAGAAGAAAGCAGTCAATACAAGTGTGTAAAGCAATGGTGTGCTCACTTCAGAAGCTTGACTCTGTCTTTCAGAACCTTGAAGGTGGGGTTCTTGTTAATTTTCTTGTTGAAGATGGCCAGGAGCTCCTCCTCTGACATGTGATGGTCACTCATCACTGCATGGTACTGAGCTATGACCTTTTTCTTTAACTTTTTGACTGATAACTCGTTGTCTGGAGCCTGTTTCAGAACGGCTTTAATGGTCCCCTTCCAGTTGAATTTACCTTTTGCTGGAACCTCATGATCCTTGGCTTCTCCCTCCTCAGGCTGTCCTGGCAACTTCATCTTTTTCTTCTTGGACTCATCTTCTGAGTGTTTTTGCTGCTTCTGTTTTCCTTTCCCTGTCTTGGTCTGCCCCTCATCAGCATCTTCCCCAGGGCCCCAGTTTCTGTCTGCATCCTCTTCTGAGGCCTGCCCACCCCGGGCCTTCTTCTTTTCTGGCGGGCCGTCAGCCTCTGCGGTCTCTTCCCCACCAGCCTCATGTCCTGCCTCCTGGCCCTTTTTGCGTTTTTTTGGCTTCAGGCCCCTCAGGTTTTCCTGTTGGTTTTCTAACTTCAGTTCTTTCTTTTCTTTTTTTCTATTCTTCTGTCGTTCCTCCTTCCTTTCTCTTTTATTTTTCTTTGCCTCTGTTTGTTCTTCCGTGGTGCCATTTGTTTCCTCAGATGAAACCTTAGTGGGGATCTCTGCATGAGGCTTGGCCACGTGGCTGGGTAGTTGCTGATCTTGCTCACTGCTGGACGCTTCGGAAAAGATGCTCCACACCTGCTGCAGAACAGCGTCACTGTGCACTTTCAGGCTGTTCCTCATCCAGTTCTGAAACTTAGCCCTTTTTCTGGGAACATTGTCAAAAGCACTGATTTGCTGCAGAAGTTCTCGAACTTTAGGGCTGACTTTGGGTTTCTTTATTAATTCATTAATTTTCTGAATCCATGCCTGCTGCTTTGCATCCCCTTTGTGGGTCTTGGCTTCATAGTCTTTGCCTCCATACTTCTGCCCTTCACTGATGCACTTCACATGGCTTTTATAGTCACCGCCCCAGAAGTCCTTCCCACAGTCAATACAGGAGAGACAGTCACAGTTTCGACAGGCAGACACGTGCTTTTCCACCTGTGCTTTCTTCACCGATTCACCGCACGTATTGCATGTAAAAAACACCATCTTTGGTTAAATTATTAAATGTTCTATCAGAGACTGGTTTGAACTTTTGCCCTCTCAGCCGACTTCGTCAACGGTCTTAACCGACTGCCGGGAGCACGTGGAGCCGCAGACACAGCGCCCGCCACCGGCTCTTTCTCTCTCATTTCTCCCACTCTTCAACTGGACTTTGGGAGCTCAGTCCAGTGCTCCGATGTGGATCTCTGCCTCTGTTTCCATCAGTTGCTGGATGAAGGTTCTATGGCGATATTTTGAAGGTTCTATGGTAATATTTACGATGTATAGTGAAAAAATAGTTTGTTTTCTTTTTTAAAAATAGAAAAGAAAAAATTAAAAAGTTTAAAGTCGCACCTAGTCAAATGTTACTAAGCCCCTTGGACATGAACTATTATTAGCTTATACTAGCAAAACAAGTATATGTTAGCTTTTAATAGGTTATTGAGTTTTCAGTAAACTGTAAACCTAGGATCTGCCTAGATTTTATGGAGAGCTGACTAAAGAATTAAAATGAAAATACAGTGTGGGTAAATGATCTTGAGTCTATTATATGTTTGCCTACTCTGCCTTGGTTTCAGTGTCAGCACATCCACTACCACTATAAATGGTCAGTGCAGCAACTTTGCCTTTGTCTTCAGCAGGATGGGAGCTTTTAGCCTAGAGTCCAGAGATCCATGAGAGGGCGTTCCTCCATGCCTATCAGATTTGCTCCAGTCGTGCATTCCTTGATCAAACAAGTCAATACACCCAGTGGTCTCTGTGAAATCCACTGTGGGCCATTGCTGGATTTTGACTATCAAGCATATTCTATTCAAAACAGGGTGGCTGTATTGATGCTCATGGCCCTAGGTATCTGTGTCAACTTGGATCTGGGTCTAACAAACCTTTTGAAACACTTTTCTTTCTCTTCTCACTTTAGAATAGACTAAGGGAATCATTGCTGTCTTTTGGTGGTGTTTCAGCTTTCTTTCTTAGGGACGAGTCATACCTTCAGCCAGCAGTCCCAAGGCCTAAAAACAGACATAGATGGAGAATGTAGGTAAGGGATGGGAACATCTTTTGGTATTGGTTTTGTTTTTTTTGATTAACTGCCCTCAGCTTCCATCTTCCTTTATTTTTCTTCATGCACTGTAACTTAATTAGTTGACATGCACACACATCTTACTCTTACATAATTTCCATGATACTCTCTACCTCTATAAATCTCCGTAGGCTTTCTCTTGCCTGCTATTCTGATATTACCCCTCATTACAATAATTGTACCAACTGGAGTCTGACAGTTCAGCATTGCCACCTTGTCTCCATTAATTAGGGCCCCTATGAGTTCCACTGTTATCAAAGAATCTGGTTATTATCAGTGTGGCTAATGATGCCATTTTTCCTTTGGCACACAAAATTTTCCCTCAGAGATCATAGTAGTCTGGTTCTCAGACTCAGCCAATGCCCATTTATGTGAGTCTTTGATGTCTCACAACTGTAGCTTTAAATAGTTCTGACACTTCCACCTCAGAGTAGAGTCCATCAATTTGAGATGTGGAGTGTCCTTCTATACGCTGCAAATATGTGTTGCTTTTACTGGTTGATGAACAAAGCTACCTTGGCCTATGGCACA
Organism: Dicrostonyx torquatus; assembly: GCA_028555095.1. Lineage (NCBI taxonomy): Eukaryota > Metazoa > Chordata > Mammalia > Rodentia > Cricetidae > Dicrostonyx > Dicrostonyx torquatus. The sequence continues at coordinate 4,177,661 of JAQHUG010000074.1, forward strand.
GCAGAATATAGCTAGGCAAGAAATCCAAGCAGAGATAAAGGTGAAGAAGGGCAGGGTCAAGAGACTTGCCAGCAAGCTGCCAGAGCAACAAGATGTATTAGAAAACAAGCCACACCAGGAATCCATGTGGTGATACACAGATTTTTAGAAATGGGCCATTTTAAATGTAAGAGCTAGCCAATAATAAGCCTGAGTCATCAGCCATACAATTATAATTAATATTAAGGCTCTGAATGATTATTTAATAAGTGGCTGTGGGACTGGGTGGGACACAGAAATACTTTCAGCTACAGATTTGTCCAGGCGTCTATGAGAGAGCCTTATTCTAGCACCTTATCTTACCTTCCATGTACTTTGTACCAATTTCAAATCCTGTAACTGGGGAGGTCACTCTTGTGTGGATAAATACTTTTGATTCAACAATCTCACATTGGTATTCCATGTTTATTGTCCTGGGTCCTTATGACATATATTGACTAGCTCTTCTTTAGGTTACAACCCCTTTGCTACTTTAGTAGATTATCTACATGAAGTAAGTTATGACTTAATCCTAGTTATTGGCTTAGTGTCAGACAGAGTTGGGGCCTAGACATGACTGCAGATAGAAGAGAATGGGAATGGTTGTGCATCCTGTGGAAAGCACATTTAATCTTGCAAAGAAGAGAGCACAATCAAAGATAGACTGGCCGACTAATTAAGAAGGAGTGTCTCCAGTGACTCAGAAAAATCTGGAGATTTAAAATTTGGGAGTGCTTCAATCCAGGTATCTATGTCACAGTTTTCATAATCTTCCTCTTTCCTGTTATTGAGCTGGAGAATTCTTTTAGCATTGGGAATTCCATGTCCACAGCACTCAGTTCCTAAAGAAAAACATAATCTTCAGCCTTTGCATTTCACTGGCCACAGAAGACCCTCTTTGTATTAGTGATTGCTTCCCCCACAATTTTCCAATATAGCAGTGGCCCCTAGAAATAATCATCCTATTCAAAATTCCTTAAAATTACCATTGTCACAATTTCTCAAACTCCTGAGATGGTGAACATGCCATCTCAGGAGTCATCATTTTAGTGTCTACTTTCAGCTTTGTGCCTCTGAATTTTTTCTTAATAATTTCACTGCAACTAAATGTCAGATACTGACAGTGATCCTTCTGTGCCTGCTGAAGAGGTTTTTATTGTAATCTGACTGACAGGTGACCTAGCTCCATACATGTACCGTAGAGTCTGCTTCTATGATGATTTGAGTTCAAAGGTCACAGGTAAAATTTGATGATACTTTGGGTAGTTACTTCTCTCAACAACAATTGGACAGTATGAGAAGAGAATCCAAAGCTTTGACAAAAGAAACAAAATCATTCTGTAGTTACAATGGCTGACTCAGGGGATTTTGTAAGACACTCTACAGTTTGCTGACACTTCATAGTAGTTCTAACTTGAAAAATGGGGATGCAAGCCATTCATCCTGAGCATACATTGTATGTAGGAAGCATATTAGAATGAGAAATAATACTGAAAACTGCCTCTTAGTGAAAGATAAGGGCTAGGCAGAGCTCATCATAGTTCAAAGTCACCACCACCATTAGAGGAGTGAGGATTTTCTTCATTAGAAGGTGAGAAAAATTAAGGTAATGTAGCACATTTTACTAGAAAAGTTAGTAAACCCTAAAATTGATCAACTATATGTGGAAGATAACAGTGCCTACAATTGGGTGGGGCAAGGAGGGATCATCTCAGTATTGAGAGGTTATCTAAGCAGACGATAAATAACTCCCTTACTAAGCCTTAGAAGAGGCAAAAGGAAGATTTGCAGACTAATTTGGCATAAAGAGTAAAAGATTGTGTAAGTCAGGATTCTGTCTGAAGATTGAACAAAAAGGAGGAATGTTTTGTGGAGGATCGACTGATATGATTTCAGAGCCTGAGGAGTCCTATAACCGTGTTCAAGCTGAAGGCTCACAACCCTGGGGAGCCCAATTGTGAGTCACAGCCTGAATTCAAAGTGCCAAGAATGCAGAGATGTGTGAAAGCAAGTACTAATAGATCTTCCAGACCACAGTGAGAGAAGTATTCTCCCTGTTCCATACTTTTCTTCCTTCTGGACCTCCGCATGCTGCGTGATGTCCACCAACATTGATAGACATGATCATCACAAATTCAAACACTGGGCTTTCCCCAGAACACCCCAGCACTGTTCTGAAATAAGGTTTTGCCAGAAAGATGGATATCCCTTTGTTCAGTTTAGTTGACACAGAAAATTAATCATCATAAACATAACAAGGAATAGAGAATGGCATCAAGATTCCTGACATAAAAAGTTGAAATTTCTATTAACTACACATTCAGTTTGGGGAGTATTTCAGAAGAAAGATGCCTGGTAAGAAGTTATATGTAGAAGTCCAGAATGGAGATTTGCCTTCTGAACTCTGTAGCATATGGATGAATTTCAATGTCACTAGACTGGTTCAAATGAAGTAGGGGGTGAATAGAGATAAGCAAGAAAAAGATAATCTGAAGTCCAACCCAGAACCAGTTCATCACTGGGAGATTAATCACAAGAGTGATATTCTAAAAGCTATGGAGGAAATGTCAGGTGCAACTTATGGACAATAGAATAGGCAGGCTGAAGTCATGTTTAAATCTAGCAAAGAGCAAGCACTGGAAATCTTTATCCACGGTTAACTGAAACTGGTTCAGTGCACAAAGTTGAAAAGAAAACATAACTTTTCATATGTGCTTTGGAGAAATTTCACTGCAAAAGAAGTGACTGGAGCTATAGTTGGGGGAAAAATGGGGTGAGCTAGGAAAGCAAAGCAAATGGGTTTTATGTCATAATGGTAATGATTGAGTTGATGGGAATAATTTGTGATGGAAAGGGGCGCTTTCTATGGTGAATTCCTTGAGCAAAGTTCATAGTGAAAATGCGGTGTGTTTGGACATTAAATAGGAACATCCAGTGTTTCCTCTCATAACAGGAAAGAAAGAATGTTGAGCAATGATCATTAATGGCTCACTATTAATGTGATAGTGGGGCTTATGGAAGTTTTCTTCCTCTGGCTTTTATGAATTAACTCTGTAAAGTAGAAACTGGAACAAAGAGTAGGGAGGTAGTGCCATAGGCTTGAAGACAAAAAATACAAAACAGAGAAGAGAGAAAAGAATTGTAAATGTTGTATCATTAAAATCCTACCTGAACAACTGTAGCAAAATTAAAATGAGACATAGATTCATAGAATATATTTCCTAGTCATAGACACAAGAGTGAAGGAGGCTATTAAGTTCTGTGTTTTCAAGGTAAAGGGTTTTCTCTAACTGTGCTAGCCATGAGAAAGCAAAGACAATGAAGCCTATGAAAATAGGGTATTCAAATTGATTGATTATGTAAATTTGAAAATTGTTGCAAGAGATTTCTTAAAATAAAGATGCAGGGAAGCAAGGGTGTGGAGAAAGTGTGAGAATGGTGAGAAGTGTGAAATGAATTATACATTCTGAGATGGGATTTAGGGAATCAAAGATTTAAGGGAATTGATGTGGAATTCCCTCTTTATGCTGTGATTACCATTAATGAATAAAGAAACTGCTTTGGACCTATAGCAGGGCAGAACTTAGTTAGGTGGGAAAACTAAACTGAATGCTGGGAGAAAGAAGGGTGGAGTCAGAAGTCATGGAGTAGCTGCCGGAGACAGATGCTGGGAACTTTGGCCAGTAAGCCACTGCCACATGACGATACAGATATTAATGGAAATCAGTTAAATTAAGATGTAAGAGTTAGCCAATAGGAAGCTAGAGCTAATGTGCCAAACAATGATTTAATTAATATAGTTTCTGTGTGATTATGGGGCTAAGCAGCTGAGACAAACAAGTGGTCCCCTCCTACAAGGATTGACCTAGAAAGATAGATGGTTGATCTAGAGTGTGACCATAAAATTTTGAAAGAATAATAAATGATCATTGTATTGGAAACATTATACACCAAGGGCTTGAAAACCATCAGAATCTAAAATTGTGGCAGAGTAAGCCATGAGCTGAAGGAGCATGTTTCAGTGACTTAAGAGGAGCCCAGAGTCTGATGACTTAAATGAAGTGCAGGTGGTGGTGGTGTGGCATGATGTTCATAATACTAGAGCAAGGGAGTGAAAATGTGCACAAGGAATAGGATACTCTGGAGTGGTGATGAGGACGAAAGCACAACTTTCTGTTTAATTCCTCAAGAAGAGTATGCAACCTCCATAAAGGAAATGCATTGCAGCCAGTACAAGAAGATAAAAGGACTTCCACAGATTTTGAGGATTTCGGTGATAATGGATAGACAATCTCAGGAGCTAAGGGCACATGGATGGTTAACGGTAGGTATATAGAGCCATGTGAAAACTACAATGTGGAAAATAAACAAGGTCCTGGGAATTGAGAATTTCTGGTGAAACAGTGAAAAGGTGCATTGACAGAAACATCGATGTTGTCACTGGTCAAGAGTATAGGAGGTGAGTGTGGCAATGAATGTGCAAGGGTTAGAATTTTCAGCTTGTTCTTGACATCTTGACTTCTGGAGACCAGAAGAGAGATGACTATGTGGTTATGCATGGAACCACAATGTCTTTGAAACCCTTTCTGTGGAGGCAAAAGTCTACATTATTGGTACAATTATTGGCTTCTAAATGACCAAGTTGAAATGGGCAGCAAGAGCCTCTATGTTAAAATTTTCACATAAAATAGATAATAATTTTCTATAAAATAAATTATGAAACAATGATAGTTTGGGTATTTAATGAGATGAAATGGATTATGGAGTCATAGCATAGGAAGACTAATGGGAATTTGCCAAAGTTGACCTGCTGGTACAACACAAGTTCTGAACCTCGGCTTCTTTGAGGACTGTGAAGCACCACTGTCTGTGGACCACTTATACATGCAGGGATACCTTTCCATGAGGGACTGTCTGTCATTTCAATAACTTTTCTGAATCACTTTCCTTGTGCCAGGAAGCTTCTGTGTACCTTAGATCAACTGTAAGCACTCACTGCATTGCCTGTAGAGTCTCCTTCTTGTTTCTGCTGAATCTAAAATGTCCTTCTGGGACAGAATGCCCCTTCTGTCCCAGTCATCTTCTGCAAATCAAGTCAGCAGGGTCCTTTCAGAGCAAACCAAGCAAGTAAAAAGTGCAGCTGACTGCAGAGATCCTGAAAACTTTAAATCCCCCTTTCTCGTGTGACTTTAAAAACTTATATACAATGTAATTCTTTTCTGGTGCCTCAATCACGATCACTGTTTTGCTTTTTGGAAGTTCTTATCACTGTAGTCATATTCACCAGCATGGCCTTTGTGTGCTTGTGTTTGCTCAGCTTCCAATGGCAGCTTCCTTTTTACCATACTCCTTTCCCTTCCTCTCTCGTTAGTCCATCTACTTGAAGAAGACTTTATGAAGTCATCCTCAGAAAGTTACAGTATGGAAGTTTCCTGAGTGTTCTCCTTTTATATTTAACTTATTGTCATGTAAATATCTCCAATACTTCCCTTTATAAAGGAAGAGAGGTGATTGTTGCTAGATGTGTGTGTCTGTTTTAATGTTGTCTGAGTACTGTTTATTAAGCTAAGAGCAATTTCTCAGCACTTGACAGTATATCACGTATACAGTAAATGTTCACAAAGTATTTGTTTGATGAAAATGTGCAAAAGAACAATCTTGTCTGGAAAAGTAAGTGGCTATTAGCTGAGTGAAGAGACAACAGTAAATAAAAATTCCATTGGCATAAGACTTTTAATTCATTGCATTTTTTTCAGAACATGGTAAAATTTTATTGAATGAAAAAGATTAAAGTTGAGTAATTACACTTATATTTAATACTCAATCTCAAGAGACCTTCAGGTGCTATATGTGTGTGGAGATACCTTACTACTCCAATTCAAATGCACTTCTGGTAAAACTACACCAGCAAAAGCAGTGACTCTTTTCTCAGAGTAAACCTTTAAAATGTCTGAATAGACAAATGTTTTCTGAAGTACAATATAATCCATTTTTCTTTCCTCTTACCAAGCTGCTTAATTTTAAAAATGCTCATGTTACTGAAATCTATTCAATTTTTAAAAATCAATCACTCTCATGCTGACTATTTTAAGTGAGCATGACACTTTGCAGGATCCCATAAATAAATAAAACGTGCACAGCTTTGTTTATGTCGGGAACCTTCTGGTAAGCGCTGCTTCTATTTATTTACTTTTAAATTATGCCAGATTTTTGCAAATTTGAGTCAGTTTGGGGATCAACTTGAAAATTTAAAGACTGGCTATTTACTTTATTTATGATACTTTGCAATTACATTAGTACAGTAGATTTGAGGGCTGGTAGAAGGCATTATGGGAAAATGTTCAAAATTGACCAAAGTGTTAATCTAGATATGATACACTGCTAAAATTTTATGATTTCTCTTAACCTAATTTCCTTTAACTTTTTCATTCTTTTTTCCTTTTCTGTACATCCAGAGAATTTTAGCTCCTACCCCTTATACTTCAGACACTTGGTTAGTCAGTCCATGGTTTGTATAGCCCAGTACAAAAGGCCTTGTGATCATGAACACAGATAGGACTCCATAAAGATTAGTAGAGAAGTCAAAACTCCTCAGAAAGCCATGCTATTCAAATAAAGCCCCCTGAATAGGTATTCATAAGTGATACTATGATTCACTAATTTGCTCACAATAAAAATCTAACTCTTATTACTTCAAACTAACTGTCTCTTATACATAATTTGGCATGATTCATGAAGCGTACTTAGAACTGAGTAGCCTTTCTGAGGTAGTAAAAGTCAAGTGATAGTCAAGGCAGGAAACAATGGTATTTCTAACCAACGATAATGAATCTCTGAAAATCTCCTTGGACCTCAACAGTAACATGGTTTCTATCCTCAACACTGTAATGTTCTTCAGGGGAATCCCATCTTTAGTCCCATAAATAACACATTCAGAAGTCTCATTGTCTTTGACAGTGGATGGTTTAATATGTGGACTTGTGGTCTAATTTTACCTCGGAGGAGTTAAACAGTAGTGCTTCTAAGCAATATTTTCATGCTAAATATTTAGACACATAACAAATCCTTTCTCTTTCTTTGAATATCCTTTAGGTATGAGGCCTGAATGTGATGCAGTGGTAACTTTGAGGAAAATATTCTGATGGAGGTGCCAAGGTGAAGGGATGACTCAGTGAGACACACAAAGAATCTTGTCACCAGCTCTACTCTGAACTCATAATTTCAACCAGTCAGTGTAAGTGTCTCTTCACGGGTTCAGTTTCATTCTGACAGCCTTTTGTCTGTGCCTGAAGAATAAATGTACTAAAAGCTTCCACATCTGGGCTTCTCCAAGAAGGGTACTGGACAGCTAAGCATGCAGATATAGTTCTTGTTGGCACTATTCAAATTTCGGACTCTTGAAACTTGGTAAAGAAAGGTGGGTAAGTCAATCAGTGCTTCCCCCAGAAAGCAGAATTGCTTGCTCTTCGTTAACATAGTGTGGTCCAGAGTTTGCAGGTATAAACATTTTAAATATAGAAACATTCCAAAGGGAAAGCTATCTTGTCATCAACTAAGGCACGTTACAAACAGGAAAAAACACCTTCAAGCAAAGATACCGTAACAAAATTTTAGCAATGGACACAGACTGGGCTGGGACCAATCCAATAGGCTCTCTTTCAAAGAATTGTTATTCCAACGAAAAAAATGCATTTATATGACTTTTCAATCTGTGTTCCAGTTTTAGTTATTATTTTTCACATTCCAAATGACATATTGCCCCTATCCTAGCAGCAATAAATGAATACAACTGAGAATTTTATGCCGTTTACATTGTATTTGAAGTTGGGATACACGATGGAACATGTTTTAGGTGAAATGGGTAAAGATATACTAGCATATGATTTTAATCTTACCCTATATATATTTCTTCAGGATATTTAAAATATGAGATACTATTTTTAATACTAGTAAGTGTGAGTATGATTACTTTCACACTACTAACTAACTTAGGTTACTAGCCAGACCATTTCTGGTCTCCATTAGTGCCCTTGTGGAAAGTAGACCCACAAGAACATGGCACGGCTAGTAGAACAAGGGACTGGATGCCAGTCTCCACTGCTCCATCTGGCCAGGCACTGCTGTGCAGGGATCAGGCCGTGCAAATGTACGCAGACCTTAAGTTGCAAATTCTCAGGCTTAGATGGACAGGTGTTAAAATAATAAAGAGCACCAAAAATGCTGGTAAACTTGAGGCTCCGTTATTAGAAGTGGACCCAGGCACTATTTCCAGAATGCAGCAAACAGATCTCCCAATCTTTTACTCCTTGGTTCCAAACAAAAGATGTTTTGAGAACAAAATTCAAATTGTTGGCGGGCAATGTATGATTCTGATTGAAGAGAGGAATGTGATGTCTCCTTGACAGAAAGGACTCTTATTGCCTAGCCTCCTGATTCAGGGATTTTTCATCCCAGGCAAATTCCAAGAGGAAAAGAGCACAATATGGAAGTGGATGTTTTAAAAAGGGGCAAGTGAAATATCACGCTGAAGACACAAAGGAAAGGAGTGTAAAAGTGAGAACTCTGAAAGGTGGGAGGCTGTATTTTCAGGTAGTTTGCTTCTATAGTACTGTTCTACTAAATAGCTTTAACACTTTGCTAACATTAATTAAGCCTCACAAACCCTGTGAGATAGGTAATTACTATAATTAAAGTGATATTTCAGACTGGTAAAATGAGACTTAAAATACCCAAGGTCAGAGGAAAACCGTAAGGCCTAGTTTAGCAGCTCAGTTACACATTCTTCCATCAATGACTATACCCTATAAACGTCCCTGTTTGTTTTATGTCTTTTCCTCTCTGTATGCTTAGACTAAGATACAATGATAGAATAAGCAAATTTGATTATTGAGACATTCGACTGCAAGTTGATTAAGGAAGCTTGAAGATGATATGAAACAATATCTAAAAGAATGATCCATATTCCATATGTATATTATATATACCATGGCAAATCCATTTTAATTAATTGCATTTGGTTTTATTTTTTTAAATCGCTGAGTGCAACAAAGAATCAAGAAATCAAAACATTTAAACCTTTCTCCACATTACACAACAGCATATAAAGGCTGTCATTACTCTGGAAAGAACAGAACAGACAGACAGAAGGAAATCGTCTTGTTGCTATAACTACAGAATAGCAAAGGTCATCGCTGCAGTAGAGTGGGGATCCTGCCTGGATTGAATTTTAACAATTCGGTGATATTATCTAGAATTCTTCCTCTCAATGGGGGGTAATGGAAATGTGCTGTTTATTTTCTTTTAAGGATAATTGGAAATAAACAATGGAAACATCCAGTTTTAGAAATAAAGTCTTAAGACAAAAATATTTACAAACTTGGATTTTTGCAAATGAGGCGATCTAGGTTATAACAGAAGCCTAAAACTTCAAATCTAGGAGAAAAAAATAAATTCTACTGCAAACATTTTTATGTAAAAAAGATCTTCATTGGATTTAAAAGTAGGGGAATCAAGATAGGGATGAAAAAGCCAGTCATAGTGGTACAGGCCATTCATCCCAGCACTGTGGAGGCAGAGGCAGGGAGATCTCTGAACACAAGGCTAGCATGGTCTACAGAGCGAGTTCCAGATACAGAGACATTTGATGTCTGCACAGAAGTTATATAAAGCTCGCCCCTTTCTCCTCAGTCACAGAGAGCACTAGAGGACACAGACTGCACTGGGGATTTGACTGAGAACCGCACGGCGTCTCAGAGGGGCTGTTTTCTTTCCAGTGTTCTGCACACCCCATCAGATAACCAAGACAGGATCTGAGGGCACAAGCTGACTCTGCTCCTGGGACCCAGGCTGCTGTCACACTGTGTGTTTGTTGACAGAAGAGTGCCAGGAGACGATAAAGTCAGTTTATCATTGCAAATCTCCCCACTGTATTTCCATACCTGGTGCTGCTTTTTATTGACCATTTGAAGAGAGCTCCTTTCAGAGATCACACAGCATCAAGTCTGAGGTCCATTTTCTGGGAAAAGGTCCATGCCAGGGGGTCTTGATAACTTCAGGCAAAAGAAAAGAGCGACCTCAATGGACTGCTAATTTCAAGGTTGCTTTCAGATCTGTTATTTTTAGAAGTTACACACCATCATTGAGAGTTTTCACAAATAAATGGCATTTTCCTTTAAAACTAAATACGTTGAAATTAACCCGAAAAGTTTTTCTATAACTCAGTGAGCAAAGCATCCCAAATATTCATGGCAAAGCACAAGGAAGAGCTCTGTAATCCTCATCAAGCTAAGTGAGCCTGGGGTAAGATCAGCTCTCTGGGGACGTCCCCTTTTTAGGTTATTGTAGAAAGTATGCAGATTTTTGTGCTTGGGGATAATTTCTCCTGTGTTGCTATAAGCATCTTATAATTTTGTAGAAACAGGGAATTATATAACAGGGAGAAATCCATAATAAGTAAGCATGGAGCCAGACCAAACAATTCAACAGATGCAAGGAAGCCCAGGATAGCTCTGCCGTGCGTTCCTCTGGTGTACAGACTCTATAAGAACATGTAAGTGTGCTTATCTTGCTAATGGCAAGGTGTCCTATGCGACCTGTGGAAAATGGGTCTGAATAAGCAGCATTCTCAGAGGGAGTAATGGAAGCTGACATCACCTAAAATTTATCTCTATGCCATTTTAATTCCGATTTATGACATTTCCATTAATTACATTCTTATTGCTTTCTTTGTTGTTTAGTAAATTTTTATTTGGGCAATCTAACTCTGTTTTATCTGTCCTTAGGTATTTAAGGAATCATAATTTTTTCCTAGTTGTCACACTTTCCATAAAGCCACAGAGAAACCATCTCTTACAGTGGTAATCTCAAGGGGCGGTAATTAGTAAAATAGCCCCCAGGAGGAAAAGGAATCTCAAGATGAGATTCAGAGCTGTATAGTCTACAGGAGCTTATTCTCCTCGGGATGCTGTGGGTTGGGAGCTGTCAGCTGTCCATCAAGATATTTTTCCCTTCTCAGTAATAAAGTTGCTTCCAGGAAGTAGCCATCCAGGGATCTTTGCATTCGCATGAGGCAAGTTCCCAGTGTTTGGCAAGTAAATGGCAGCTTGAGTAGTGTTGTATTCGACTTGAAGTTCAGTCCATCTTGCCTCCTCTGTGCTGAGGAGAAACTGATGCCAGAGCCTCGGGACAGACGGAGATGGGATTCTGAGTCCATGAGAGCTGAGCAGCCCTCTAACCTGGAATGACTCTAAGAAGGACAACCAGTGTGTGTCTATGGTTTCCCACGGATGTATTTGCGGGTTTATTTGTTATAACAGTGGTAACCACCTTTTCATGGATTCTGCGATAATGACAGCAATATGGATCAAAGAAGCAGGCTAAAGATACAAACAACTTGCAACTAGTTGGAAGTTATGGCAAACATCGTGTAGCACAATCCTTAAGTTTTAGCATTTCGTGTAATTATAGATCCTGATGAGAATCAACTGAAAATTAAAAGAGGCAAGTAGTTTTCAAAATTCTGGCTTTTTTTTTTCTTGGAAGCAACAATATAGGCATAGACTAATGTTAGAGATTGTGGACATACAAGACCTAAGATCATATCAAAATAATGAGGTTAGAAATGACCAAGACATTTTCCATGATTGCATCTGCTGAAACCTCCAGTCAGTCAGCTCCCTGGCAGAAAGGAGATGGACGCCATATTGAGTGAGTATTGCTTATAATTTACCCTGTGTGTTCAGCTGATGTCATACTAGCCAAGGCCCTGCAATCATAATTAAATCTAAGATTCTAATATCTAGAGAGGGTCTGCTGATCAATTAATTATTGATCATGAAGCTCAGGCAGATGTTATAATCAAAAGACTTTGGAAAGAAAGAAACAGGATTTGGTAGAAATTCTAGCTCTGAGAGTTAATGTAATTTCTTGGCTTTCTCTAGGACTCCATCCATCTTCTTATTTTTAAAATGAAAATATGGGAATAAAATAAGATACTGCAAATTGCTTAACACGGTGCCTGAAACAGATAGGTCACCAATAGTAGTTATCAATAGTAGCTCGAAACGTTAAACCGGTGATTTAAGTATTTGAAACTTTGGAAGCGAGATGTGGTGGCACATACCTATGTTGTTAGTACTCATTAGGCAAAGGTACATTTTAGGCAATTCTGATGTACACAGCAAGGCCTTGTCTCAAAACAAACAAGCAAACCCTATCTGTACATCCATATACTTGAAGAGATGCTTAGGTATTTACTCATTAAAATTAACTGTAATTTGTTGATAGATTTCATATGATGCTCAGCTCAAAAGCGAAAGAAAGAAGAAAAAAGCATTGAATGGAAAGTTCCCTCTCTTGAATATGTTAAGCATTTACACAAATGTAGTAATGTCTCTTTAATTATCCAATTATTTTGTCTTAAGAGGACATAACTATTTATAAACAAACTTAGCCTATGTCTAAAAACATGACAAACGCACACAGAGTCACTAACATATCTGCCTCTACTTCAGCCACTGCTATCTCTTGAAAGGACCCCCCTGGAGCGTGCACGTCAGCTTTCTCATTATCTTATCCACTACCCACAGCGAGCATGTGACCAAATCTTGACAAGGTCAAGGTAAATCTTTTGAAAACTCAAATACAAAGTGGTCTATGCTGTCTGTTAGCAATTTGTTCCCACAAAACAAGTAACTCGTCCTTTTTTTCTTCTTTCCCTGAAACCACACTACTACATATTCTACAATATAGTTTTTTTGTTTCAGTGTGTAACTTTTCTTTACCTTACAACAAGCTTAACCTGATTCTTTTTTCCTCTTTAAAAACTCATTTCGAGTCCGATGTTGTGGTGCACACCTTTAATCCTAGCACTCTAGAGACTGAGCCAGGGGGAACTGCCAAGAAGGGACCTAGGCAAGCCTGGGCGATATATAGTAAACATATATAGTAAATTCCAGAAGCACCTGGTCAGTGTGAGACCCTTTCTCAATGTCCCATCCAAGTGGAGAGGGGAGGAGAAAGGAAAATATTTAAAAGGACTCAAATTTTACATCCTTTTTTATGACTGCTTTCCCAGTGTGTGTGTGTGTAGTTCAATAGGCAGAGAGCATGTGTCCAGGTTATCTCATTTTCTTTGAGGCAATAGTGAAGAGGTTAATTCATAATTGAATTTCTCTGAGTTTTATTTATATGTGATGTGTGCTAAATATTTATCTTTCAGTTTGAAGTATTTTCCTCAGGTGATGGGAAGTAAAATGTTCATCCCATTAATATTAGTTAAAATAGATAATTTAGATATAAAATAAAGTTTGGAATCAAAGTCAGGGAGGTGGGATAGACATCTGACTCCTTGGAACTACCGGATGAAATAGTAGTGGGGGAGGGGAAGCTTTCTGGGGCAGGGAGACCCGACCCAGACGCAGTGGGAATGGAAGACGGAGAGGGAGAAGAGAGGCAGCCACAGACTGAGATCGGTCAAGCATCACATCATTTCTTTTTTTTAGCAATCTGGCAAAATAACATTGCAAGGATTCGAACCTCCAGAACACCCGTCCTTTTCTCCCTTCCTAAAAAAACGAAAAAAGAAAAAAAGAAAAAGAAAGAAAGAAAGAAAGAAAAACCGATAATGATTCTCTTTAAAGTCTCTCCCGGCCACTCCAGGAAGAGCATTTAAAAGCACGCGACCGGGGATGCGAAACTGAGCCTCCCTGCACCACGCAGGACCTCCCCTCTGTGTCTGGCATGGCTCTACCCAGCTCAGCCAGGGAACCCAGACAAGTTTATTTACACACCCCCCCGCCCAGCGTGCACAAACACACCCGCAGAGAGCGAGGGCGCGAGGGGCGGGAACGCCCTCTTTTCCATCCCTTCCAAACAATTATCTGCCAGAGGAAAAAAAAAACAAAGCAAATCCTCCGCCGCGCCGGGTGCTGGCGGGCGGGCCGGGAAACGTGGCCGCGCCGGCGAGCTGGGGATTTGTGAAAAGGAGCGCTGGCCCGCGTGCGCCTCTTGTTCCCCGTGTAATTTGCAGCCAATCATCGGGAGGTGTCCGCGGCCTGCGTCCTGCTCACCTCGGCGCCGCGGCCCGCCCCCGCCCCCGGCTCCGCACCGCCTCCCTCGCCTTTCTCTGCGATCCCCTCCCCCAGCCACCGCACACACGCACACACACAAACACAGCGAGGGGGGGGGGGAGGGTGAGAAAGAGAGAGAGAGGGAGAGAGACTCCCCGGCTCCCTCCCTCCCTCGCACACAGCGACTGGAGACGGACCCGGAGCAACGCGCTGGGAAGAGCAGAGACCACCGACAACAGCCCCGCGCTCTCCCACACACGCTCACACTCGGCGCTTTCCTCTCCACCCCCACCTCCTCCTCCTTCCACCCCCTCCACTAACACCATCTCCTCCTCCTCTCTGCAACAAGAAAAAAAAAGCCATTTACAGGTATTTTTTTTCATCCGCATATTTATTTACCCCACCCCCCCATTCCCAACAGTTTGTTTACAAGTATTAAAGTTGTAATTGGGAGCTGCCAAGACACATCTGGATTTGTGTTTCTTTGTGTTAGGGGGTGATGTGCAACTAATTAAAGGCAGACTGGCAGCGTCTGCAAATTCTAAGGCTCCCCAAATAAAAAGAGACTGGTAAGTGATTGTTCTTTCTCTTCCTCTGGCTTTTTCCCCCTCTCTCTTTCTCTCTTAAATGTTTGCTGTCCGGTGGGATTGTAAAAGTAGATTAATGCTGGACTTGAGCAATAAAAACCCGTGACTGTATTAATTAATTAATTAATTTGCACCCGCCCCTCCTCCTGAATGTTAAATATGACCTTTGATCTCCGTGTCTCTGGTAGACCAGACATACAATATTAGCCATGTACAGTCACATTGTTATGGGGCAAAGCAGGATCATGAAGTATGGATGTTTAATTTAGCTTTAGTATTAGAACTATAGTTATTGGTGTGTGTTTTATTTTGTTGCTAAATAAAAACCAAACAATAGCTGTGGCTTAGATACCTTTTTCATGCTCCAGGGATGCATTGATTAAACAATAATGACCTGGACACTAGGCACAATCATTTTCTACAGTTTCTGGTGGCGTTGAACCTAGAGGTGGGAATGGGGGAGGTGGTGGCAATCAGAGAAGCAAGGAGAGCTTGTTTGGAAACACCACACTAAGACTCTGAAAGGGGATATTAAATTCTTTCTTTATTTGGAACAAGGTCAAAAGCCTAAAATGTTAAATTTTCCCTCTGCTCAGTGTGAGGATGCCTATTGCATGCTTGGCATAACTAGTTTTTAGTGAGTGGCAGTTATCATGGTTTTGCATTTTCAATGTGATTCACAGAAACTGAAGTTGTATGCGTATTCTTGCTGTGTCTTCCCCCAAACCCTCGCAAGTATCAAGAATATTCAGCCAGGAGGATTTGGAGGCACGTTTGTATTGTCATCAGACCTCTGAAGGAAGCAATATTCCCTCATGTGAAACCACAGAGGTGCTTCCCGAGTGATTGGGGACTTGCTGTGATTGAAGGATGCCTGTTAGCTTCTAATCCAGCCTAGGGGAGGTTCCTTATCTTGATTTACTTTGCCTAATAGGGATTTGTTTACAGAAACCCATTTTTAGGGTGCCTCATCGGTCGGTCTTGAAGTTTTTACACTTGGAGTTTGGACATAAATGTTTCATTAATCTAATTATAAGCATAATTGCTATAATTGATATGCATTTGAAACTCTGAAAATTTCAGACAGACACTACTAGGCCTTCAGTTAAATTCCTGAACTCCACCTTCTAGCCCAATCTATAGGCTTCAGAAGATGCCAGAGAAAGGTACTCTGGCAAAAAGAAAAAAAAAAAAGCGGGGGGGGGGGGAGTGGACAAAGAAACTGGTGGTTTGTTTTCTTTTTTTTCAGGTGAATATACATTTTACATCTTTGCTGTAATTCTTAAAGGGCTGCGGGGTACCTCTCCCCCTTAATTAGCAACCAAAATACATCTTCCTAAACCTTAATAATGGCCTGTAAGCGAGAGAAATGCAAATACCCAGTTAACATTGAACTTTCCTCATAGAAAAAATTAGCAAAAGAGGGAAAAAAATTATCTTAATGGTTCTTTGGGTAAACACCACCTGAAGGGAATCTCCTTCCCTTTCACTCTATGCGAAAATCAGTGTTGGTGAAACATTTTTTTTTCATTTTTTTTGCGTCCCTTGCTTTCCTCTTTTCTTGGGAAGCTACAGCAATCTCCATTAGAAATGATTGGGGGTATTCTTACAGGGCCAGCAAACACTTAGTTCTGAGCCTGTGACATTGCTTGCATTTGAGACCTCTCTCTCTCTCTCTTCCATCTTTCTTTTTCTCCTTTCTTTTAAACAAGTAATACACCACCCTCTTGCCCCTACCA
Source organism: Dicrostonyx torquatus (assembly GCA_028555095.1). NCBI lineage: Eukaryota > Metazoa > Chordata > Mammalia > Rodentia > Cricetidae > Dicrostonyx > Dicrostonyx torquatus. The sequence continues at coordinate 4,194,074 of JAQHUG010000074.1, forward strand.
AGCCCCACCACCAAATGGCTTGTACAATTGAGACCTGTCCTTGGTCCATTGAATTAAGACCCTAACAGAGCCAGCTGTGCTGGGATTCAAACTAATGACCACAGACACAGAAGGACACTGTGGCAGCTGGTAGTTCTCCCCCCCCCTTTAGTTCAGATTGTATGTGGGCAGTCTTGTAGCTCTCAGTTGTATTGTGTTTGCTTACAGTTTATGCTCGGATGTATTGTAGACTTTCTCAGTACTTCATTTGCTAATTTCCTGTGCGTTTTCCTCATAGGGCCATTGTTGTTTTCTACTTTACAGCATTTGCATGCCCAGGCAGCGCTTGTTCACACATTTCATAATGTTTAAATGCCCTCTGCTTATAGGTAGTATCGCCCGCCCTCCCACCCCTGATTTGCATGTCTTTAGCACTCCAATTGCCCTTTTCCCTCGGCATTTGTCACCCCCGTCTTTCCTCTTTCCCTGGGTACTCTAGCTATTAATACATTTTTTTCTCAGGAGGGTTACAAGAATAGGGGGTGGGGGGAGGAGCTGTGTGGTGTGCTGTGGGGAGGGAGGGAACAGGGGTTGGGAGTGTTAGGGTGTGTGTGTGGGGGGGTCATGTCTTGATGATTGTTATGCAAACGACCCGACTTGAGAACGTGGGAGCTTTCTGTGGTGTCTGCAGTGGGTTAGCGAGGGTGGCTGTTTATTTATATTTAATTTTTCTCCTCGTGCAGCTCGTTGGAATGACTTTCTTTATTTTAGTTGTAACAGTTGGAGGATAATGCAAAGGAAGACGCTGCCTGGGAATTCACCGTCTGTGGACATGCGCCCCAGAGAGGACTAAAGCAGCCCTCACCTTGCTCTCCCCACCCGGATCCCCCTTTCCTGCCCGGCCCGGCCGGTACCCCGACCCCACCATAACCCGCTTCCCTCCTCCCCACCTCTCCCCCTTTCCTACCCAGGTGTCGGACCAGGCGGTCCCCACTTCCACCCTGCACCCCTTCTTCCCCCCCTGCACCATGAACACCAATGTCTGCGTGGAGCCGGGGCCGAGCCCGGAGGCCCCGGGCTTGCCCAAGGAAAGCCACCTGCCCGAGGGGGCCCTGAACAGCCTTGTGGATTACAACTCGGAGATGGAGCGTTACCGCTCCTTTGCCACCTCCTTCTACAAGACCAACGGGGGCGCCTTCCCGCAGGCAGCCAAGATCGCGCGCATCACCACCCCCATCTTCCCCAGCAGCGCCGCCGCCGCTGCGGCCGCCGCGCGCATCGGCATGTCCCCGTGGAACTGCGACAACGCGGCCACCGCCGCCGCCACCGCGATGCTCTGGGGCAGCGGGGGCGGCGGCGGGGGTGGCGGGGGCGGGGGTGGGGGTGGCGGGGCCGGCAGGAAATCCTCCTCGGCCGCCGCCTCCTCCTCCGCCTCCTCCTCGGCGATCCTCCCCACCGCCGGCGGTGGCGGCGGCGGCGGCGGTGGCGGTGGTGGTGGTGGCGGCGGCGGCGGCAGGACCAGCATGCACCACCGGAACGATTCCCAGCGGCTGGGGAAGGCTGGCTGTCCGCCAGAGCCGTCGTTGCAAATGGCAAATACTAATTTCCTCTCCACCTTATCCCCCGAACACTGCAGACCTTTGGCGGGGGAATGCATGAACAAGCTCAAATGCGGCGCTGCTGAAGCAGAGATAATGAATCTCCCCGAGCGGGTGGGGACTTTTTCCGCTATCCCGGCTTTAGGGGGCATCTCATTACCTCCAGGGGTCATCGTCATGACAGCCCTTCACTCCCCCGCAGCAGCCTCAGCAGCCGTCACAGACAGTGCGTTTCAAATTGCCAATCTGGCAGACTGCCCGCAGAATCATTCCTCCTCCTCCTCGTCCTCCTCGGGGGGAGCTGGCGGAGCCAACCCGGCCAAGAAGAAGAGGAAAAGGTGTGGGGTCTGCGTGCCCTGCAAGAGGCTCATCAACTGTGGCGTCTGCAGCAGTTGCAGGAACCGCAAAACGGGACACCAGATCTGCAAATTTAGAAAATGTGAAGAGCTAAAGAAAAAACCTGGCACTTCACTAGAGGTCAGAGGAGATGATTTCTTGTTTCCCAGTCTTGCCCCCTCCCTCCTCACCCCCTTCTCCTCTCCCCCACAGGGTTTCTTGTCTGGCTTCAAGACGCAGCACGCCCTTTTCTGATGCTTCTTGCAGGTTGTAACATACTGTCATAGGTGGTTTGCAGAGGGCATGGCCTCTACACCACCCTCCCAGCACCTCACCTGGAACCATCTTTCTGCTAGAGGGTGCCCCTCCTTTCTTATCTCTGGAAAAAAAGCAATTGGTCTAAGAATCCGAAGTTTGACATTTGAGTATGGTTAATATTTTTCCCTTGCTGGTTTAAACTGTGCTCTCAGGAAAACACACAACAAATAGCCCCCCAAATTGAACATATCCATCATATATATATATATATATGTGTGTGTGTGTGTGTGTGTGTGTGTGTGTGTGTGTGTGTATACAGCCAAAGGAATAAAAAAAGACCAGAGACCCAGTTCTAACGCTACACATGTGGTACACAACCTACATTATACACATACATGTGTGCATATACCATCTATCATACATGTGTGTGTGTGCTGCAATGCCTGGACTCAAGGGATTTTTTTTTTCAATTCGCTTCTAGAATAATTTTCTCCTTAGCACGACAGAATGTTTTTGTTTTATTTTTTGCCTTCTTGATATTTTTTTTGAGCAAGCATAAATCTTACAGAGAGCTGATAGTCACCATCCATTTTTGAGATGTGACTTTGAGTAAAGCAGAAGTTATTTACTATTGTGTCTAATAGGTGTTTGATTTTTAAAATATTTTATGTAGTTCCAGAAAAATTCTGTTATTTTTCTTTTTTGTCGTTGGTGTTATTGTTGTTTTATTTTTTACATTTCCCTAGGGTTCTATGTCTAACAAAGTATCTATATTGTGATTGCAAAATTACTGTAAACATAGAGAGGTTTTGGTTGATACCATATATAGTAAAAAATAGTTTACTTTTCCTATAGGTTCTTAAAAGAGACATTAATCACTAAAGTAATGCTAAAGTTAGGCTTTTAATTACATTCCAGATTAAGATGTATGTATGTGATGAACATTTTGTTTGATGTCCTAATCAAAACGCAAAACGAAGAAATGCAGAGTTACAGGTATATTGTTTTGGTGACATATTAAGAAGGAAATATGGACAGGCAGCCACAGTCTGTAATGGAATAGAGTAAGGTGAGCTCCTTGTGCATGTGGGAGACTGGGTGAGCCATTTAGTGTTTGGGAAGGTTCTGTGAACTAGAGTGCAGGTTGAGAGGGACTGTCACATCTGTCCTGAGGAAGACTTGCACATTCTTTTAAAAATTAGGAACACTGTATAGGGATGTTCTGTTTGAATCATTGAGGATTGGAGTTCCAATGAATAAAGGAAAAAGTGAAAGATCTTGCTTCTGGTTTGACTACGAAGAAGATGGGTCATCTTGTTTTGCTGGGTACAAACCAAGGCCAAGGGGCTGGGATTCCCAAACTCAGAGAGAGCATCATGGCCAGCAGTTGCACCACAGTACTGCGTGTATTTCCCTTTAGGAAGAAACCATGTCTTCTTGGGAACTTTAATTTCACCACAGGGTGTTTCATTGTTCTTCCTTTGGGTAACTCTTTTCTCGGGGAGTTAATGTACGATGGCTTCCCTAGGTCTGTAAGACCATGGACAATTAAAATTGATCTTACATTGTGGTTTCCTGCAAATGCCAATGAATAGGACTGTATGGGTTCTGCTTTCTCTTTGAAAAGTAGCATGTAGTGTTACAGTTCTGGCATTGTTAGGCCTCAGCCTTAGCTACAGTCACTGTACCACCCTGTACACCTTTGTAGGGAATGTAGTGGAGAGGACCACTAAATAATTCTTATTTAGTTAGTAACCACTCCAAAAGAGTTTGCTATAGGCTTTCAGACAAGTTTCTATGCTGGTGTGCCCATCTAAACAGGCTCCATATATTCATTCTCTCTCCTCTCTCTCTCTTTCTCTCTCATTTTTTCCCACAAACTTTAATTTTTCCCCATGATTCCAAACATCATAGAATCAATTTTACCTTTGAAAATGAGCACGCACAAAAGTTGTGTGGTCCCTCAGAAGGTAGGGAGAGGTCGAGAGAGAATGCCCACTTCCCTTTACAGATGTTTTCCTGACTGAGGGTGTTCCTTCCCACCAGACCTTGGGCTGTGGTTCAAGGCCATGATCATTAATGGAATACTGGGCAGAATGAAAGAAAAAAGTTTTCAAAGTAGCCCGAGTGTTTATCCAGATCATGAATAAGGTAATTACGGTGTGATTGCCTCAAATGCACATGCAACCTCAAGCTACTGTTGTAGGAAACTTCCAGGGTTTAGGCATAAAACAGCAGAACTTGAGTGGCTGAAAGATGCAAAATCCTCTGCCAAACTGGTTTCCTGTCTCTAATCTGATCCATTACCATCTCAGGAGATGTTTTTGAGGAGGGATGGACTTCTGTTTGAACTTCTGGACCTGGAACTTAGTCATAAACTTAGCAGCTAATGCTTGTGGCTTTCACTTACGGACACTTACAAAGTTAAGACCTGCATAAATGAACGCAGTTCAGCTTCTTACTCAGAACTCCAAGCCTGTGTGCTCTCCTCTTTCCCTTTGAACTGTTCTTATCTCAGACGCCTAAAGCACAGTCAGGTTGCTTTCAGGCTGTGTAAGACAAGTTCAAGAAAGATTCACATGGATGTGCTGGGATTTGAGCCCACGTTTTCTTAAGCCCCCTTCCCTAGCATTCCTTTGAACATGACCTATCCCTGCTCAGTCCCATTTTAAGAGTGACTTATGTTTATAAAACCACTGCTTGTTGACATTCAGGATGGTAGCACCCATTACATGGTGAGTGCTCCACGTTTTGCGGCCTGCGCATTTGCATATGCCACTACTCATTCATCAATCACTATATTAGCAAATAGCCACTAATTGTTGAACGCAGTTGATACAAATGTGTTGTGCTCCTGTGGGACAAAATTTATTTTAAAAATGTATGCCCTTAATTAATATTAAGTTCCTAGATGTATTTAAAATATGACCATGTAGGCAATTACTACGATATTAATACTTTATCTTGCAAAGGTAATTCTTCAGGCTGTACACATACTGCAGTTTTTGTTTTTTCTGATACAAAGATTTAACTTTTTAAAATATCCCAATCTAATGTAACTCAGGGGATAAAGTTGTCCCATGGGCAAGCCAGGCCTCTTAGTCTCTGAACATTGTTCAGGTGACATGATTGATCTCTGTGGGACAGCATTAGGGACCACACAGATCTGGTTTCTCTCCCATTAGTTGATTTATGGAATTACATTAGTGAAGCTGTGCCTCTGGGGGTTTCCCTGCCCCCTCCCGCTCCTATTCCTCCCGCTGCTACTTTATAGAGAAGTGGTTGAAACGCTGGAAAATCAGGGCCAGGGGTGTGTGTTTATTTTCCTTTCTTTCTCTTTTCTCTCATTTTTTTTTTAAAGTGTGTTGGTAGAAACACAATAGTGTTTCTAGAAGCTAGCTTGAGATTCTAAGGGATTTGATGACAAACACCCTGATATTATCAAGTAAAGCTAGATAACTTTATTTAGAACAGTGTTCCAGAAGGGGAGAGACATGCTAGCTACAATTTTTATGTTCTAAGGGCCTCAACCAATGGCAGTTGTGACATTCTAGACAAAACACTGCTGTAATTTGTGCAGAGGGATGGCACCTTCCTGCTAAGGAAATTTTTGTAGCCCCCATCTAAAGGAGGTGTGTCACTCCAGTTGAGAGATGTAGAGCAGGGGAAATCAGCAAATAACATTTCATAAAGTTTTGAAGTTAAGTGGGTTTTAAAATACATAGGTATGCATAGATAAAATGTTAACCCTTCATATTTTAAATTGAAACGTTTTTCACTTTGTAACCTCATGTAATAATTTCAAAAATGAGTTTTCAGTTTAAGAATTAAAACATGGTAGTAGGAAATATTTTTAATACAAAGATGCAATATATTTTGGCTATAGGAGGGAAAATGAAAAAGTTTCAATTAAATCAAAATAAGATGACAAGTGTTTTTGTTACATTAGAATATAACAATGGGATAATCTATGGAGAAGATCCAGAATCGATGAATGATAGGAAAATACCTCAGAAAAGTTCGGTTTTGATCAAAGCCACAAGACACCTTTATCATGATGGCACTGAACTGCCCAGTGGACTTCTCTGCCCATCACTAGATTCCGAAGGCGTTTCAGAATGTTTTTATGTTTTTGGGTACAAAAGAGCTCTTTTTTAACATAGTAAATCCATACAACTTTCTGTTGGTTAAAAATAGTTGCTTATGAAAATGAGATGTTATTGCTTTTTAAATGAAACCAATACTTTGATCCATCTAAATAGCATGGAGGAATCTAAGCAGTATTATATGTGATAATTAGAAGTAGTGAAGTAAAATGGGGGGGAAAAGCCATTTATAGACTGTGCTATCCAGAGAATATATTTTGAAACTTAGACATCATCAAACAAAAAAAAACCAAACGAACATTCAGAAAAACAATGAGAAAAACCTTAAATAACATTAAACTTTAGGCTTCGCCTTGATCACAGAAAGCTATTTGATGATGAAGGGGATATTTATTAGTGAGGAAGGCGGTAAAGGTGACTTGACTTGGAAAGTTTTAATGACTTTGTTATTGAATCCCACTTCTGTGCACCAGTCTGCTTTTATTTTGGATGGAGTGGTGGAGATTCACATAGTCCAGACTTACAGAGTGGTGTAGGATGATTTGGGCAAGAGATCTGTGAGACTGAATGTTTAAAATCTGCAGAAAGGAGAGAGATGTCCGCCATGGTTTCTCCCAGTGGAACATTGTTTACCATTGGAAACTGGAGACAGGAGTTTTTGCTTTGAGCACTGAAACCTTGTTGGGATGTTCATTTTAGATACAAAGTTAAACATTTACGTATTTTAATATTTCCCAGAATAGGCACAAATGTGTTTTTTCTTTTTAATTGATTTTTATTGAGCTCTACATATTTCTCTGCTCCCCTCCCTGCCTTTCCCCTCCCCTTCATCCCTCTCCCAAGGGCCCCATGCTTTTTAGTACTTGCAGGTCCTTTTAAAATCTATTACTCTGAATATATAGTTCACCTTTACCAGAAAACAATTCACTTTAATTTTGCATTGAAAAACTTTAATAAGATGGTGTCCTATTCAGAACATTTCACACAAGCAGGGTATGTTCCAATTTCTTATATTATACAAAATACAAAAATTTGTGGTGTAGTCATACAGCAATATCTAGATAAAGTAATAGGTTGCAGCAAAGCTGTATTTAAATATACTTTTTTTTCTCCAATGAATTAGTTATATTATGAAAGCGGAAATGAGCTCAAAATAGTTTGTGTAGGCTAGTGATTGGTTGTGTGTTTCTTGGCCATTGCAGAGGATATTACATGATTTGAATGGAGGAAACAGAACAGTCTGGAAATTATATTTTATAAAAGCATCTTTTCAAGAATAGCTTTAGATAGACCTGTATGTGCTGTGGGTATGTGTGTGCATAGTTTTGTTCCTTCAGCTCCGCTTCAGTGTTTATGCCTGTCTTATGCTTATTATCTGACATTGCTCTGGTATCCTTGGGAGTTTCAAGGCACCTGTGGAGGGAGCAGTGGTGATTTTACCCAGGGCATCTCTTGTTCCCTCACCTGCAGAGACACCTGTCTGTCTAGACACTGAATTATCCTTCAGGGCAACTGAAAATCCTCCCTCCGTTCAGCATCATGGTTTCTCTTTCCTATTGAGTGATGCTGCATCGTACTTCAGATGCGACAGCCCTTTAATAATGCTGAGGACTCATCCTGCAGGGCTTGAGAGGATCCTAGCAGGCTTGTTAACTTCTTCTTTAAAGCACTATAAGGAATATTTTTTCTCCTCTGTGAAACTTATAGACTGTGTGTTAGTCTCTTTTAGGAACTTGAGAATGCATAAATAGGTAGAGAATGAAGCCTGCTGGCTCCCCTCTCCTCTTTCTTTCTTTCTTTTTTTTTTTTTTTTGAGTATTCATTCCTACTGCTTCAATGCAGTTTTTTTGCTAATGGTAAAAGTTACTTTTTCTAATCATTGTGTGTTTTTATATAAAATCAGATATATAAATTATATTCAGGGAAATATAATACTAGTTTACTGGTTTTTCAATGTTTTAATATTTAAAAAATATTGGGGCCATGTTGCATAGAGAAGCTGTAAAAAGTGCTTCTAGTCTCAATCAACTTACTAAATGAACAACGATTAAGTACATCACACAGCTTCACTGAGGGAGTTATTCTAGATGTCAATGCAAGAGAATCAATGTAAGGAAAGGGTTAAATGCTTCCTATAAATGCCAGTTAGCTAGAGAACACATTTAGTGTTGAAAAATTGAGGTGTATTTATTAGTGTACATTAGTATAGGAAGAAGTTACACGCATATATTTAATATACATGTCAGAGAAGTAAATATGGTTTGGAAATTAAGAAGTCAAGTGATCACATCTACGTGGAGTTTTTGTTGTTGTTTGTTTTTTTGGTAGTTGTTCCCCATAGAAGGATTTTGTGAGATGATGGTGACTTTTTAAAGCACTGATATAGGAAAGCTAGTGTTCCTACAAGGAAAAAGTGAGAGTCCCTAAAAGAAGTAGAATTCCAACCAATTATTATTATTTTTTTTTAGAAACTTAAAAAAAATCAAAAGAGGTTGCCAAGCACTTTTTTGGACGTTTGTCAAGATGGAATATTTATTCCTTCATTCTTCCAGAAATTTGAAATTCTGCAGAGTGGAAAACAGGAGAAAAGAAAGGAACGAGGGCTCAAGATGTGACTAAGACATTTGATTTGAGGGTGAGAGCTGAGATCTGTGCCTAGGTTTAGGTTTAGTGGTGAATTCTCGAGATGGAGAGTTCTATGTCACAGTTGATGTCGTTTTGACTTAGGCTTTTGAAAAAGTAGCATCATCCCAGAATACAACAAAAATTCTTCAGGTATTAGCAGGATCCCATGTGACTCTCTCTTCACTTGTGTTTTAGAGGGCAGTCTAATGCGTTGAGAAAAGTGTTGAACAGGGAGAAAACTCTGCTGAAAGTGCTCTTCCTTGCTCAGCACACCAGACTGTAACTGGATGATTGATAGAAGCATCCAAGGGGTAGAGATCAAATAGGAGAGAACACGATGCATGTCTGTAGAGCAGTAAGAGTGATGGGCATTTCTGTGGATTTCAGCACACCTGCCAAGTTCTGAAAAAGACCTATTTTCTCTAAAACTTCATAAAGTAGAAAGTGATAAAATAACTTTTTTTCCTAAAGAAAGAAAACCACTGAAGTGTAATTATTGGAAATGGGGGTAATTAGTGATGGTGGATCAGTGGTCACAAAATTATCGTGCTGGGAAATGACAGTTCTGCAGATGTGTTTCTGTAGGCTCCAATGAAGTACAGAATAAGAAAAACTACGAGACGTAGATGGATGAAAAGTCAGTTGCAAAATCTTTTATTAAGTCTTAAATATCTTGTATGCTATTCCAGTCCATAGAAAACACAATAGAGAATGCTGGCTTGTTCCCATACCCCCCCAAAAATATTTTAAATTTGCTGCAAGGCTGCTTTGAATAGCATTGGGGATCATTTTGAAGTGTGATCTCTCTCTGGGTTTGCCTCTTCCCATGAACATGAATTGGTGTGATATGGGAGTGAGATGAGTTTGATGCTGACTCTTTCAGCCCATAGGTGACAGGATGTTAGACTAGTATGGGCATAGTATATCAGGGGTTCAGGAGACCAAGGTGTTGGCTTCTCATTAGTATATTAAAAGTGGAATAAAGTAGAATGGAGCAGAAAATATATGGACGTACCGCAGCCAGCAAGGGTTGTTAAGTTGTGGTTTCAGCTGCATTAGGCTGCTGTGTATAACAGGAACTTGTTGGCCACTTACAGATAAAAATGGAAAAACATAAGTAATATTAATAACGCAACTGTACAAGTTAATAGTGAGGGAGGAAGTTATCCTTTGAACGTTTGTTAGCAAGATAAGGAGTAAAATATAAGTGTTTCTATAAGCAACATGCTTTGATTCTTCAAGGTAGGCCTCTGCCTGTGTTGTGCATTCGTGGTCCTGCTAAGGGTGTGGTTAAACCCTTGATAAACTACATTCAGCTAAGTATATCTGTAGGCAGAGGCTGCTACTTTCTAATGCTTAACTGTAAGCTCTGTAGACACACACACATATACACACAGCTGCAGTGTGTGTCCAGGCTTAACGAACCATTTTTTTATTATTCCCAACTGCCCCATGTCTGTACCTTTATGATTCTCCAACTCTAGGGTGTAGCTTGTTTTTCCTTTTACTCTCACCCTGCTCCCAAACAAACACACGGAGACTTGTTCTTATGAATGCCTGGCTTGACTTGACTTGTTTCTAGCCATCTTTCTTTCTTTCTTTCTTTCTTTCTTTCTTTCTTTCTTTCTTTCTTTCTTCCTTCCTTCCTTCCTTCCTTCCTTCCTTCATTTTCTTTTCTTTTTTTTCTTTTCTTTTTTTTTCAAAACAGGGTTTCTCTGTCCTGGCTGTCCTAAAACTTGTTCTATAGACCACACTGACTTCAAACTCACTGAGATCTGCCTGCTTTTGCCTCCTGAATGCTATGATTACAGGCTTCTTACCAGCATTTTTTAACTTAAATTACCCCATCTATCTTTTGCCTCTGGGCTTTTACCTTTTTATATTCCATACTTTTCTTTCCTTCAACTCCGTGGCTGACTGTGTGGTTGTGTGACTGGCCCTAGGCATTCTCCTCTCCTCTCCTTTTCTCCATTCTCCCTCTTCTTGTTCTTCTTCTATATATTCTCTCTGCCTGGCAGCCTTGACTATTTCTCTCTCCTGCCTAGCTATTGGCTGCTGAGCTCTTTATTAGACCAATAAAGTGTTTTAGGCAGGCAATGTAACATAGCTTCACAGTTTAGCAAATGCAACACAAAAGAAAGCGGTATATATTTGCATCATTAAACAAATATTAAACAGCATAAAAGAATATAACATTGCAAACTAATAATTTTCTATAATGCTAAGTCTTAATCCAAGGTTCTTAGTTACTTATTCTTATGTTCAATTCCCATCTAAGAAATGAACTAAGTGTAAATTGAACAGTTGAAATTTAGGATGACTCTAGCAGCAACAGCACATTTGTGGGCATGGCTCACCTTGATTTTGTCCTCCACACCTGGATAAGGGACACACAGGGATGCATGTGACAACAGTGCCACTCTGGGTGGTGCATAATGTCATATTAAGATTTTCTGGCTGGGCGGTGGTGGCGCACGCCTTTAATCCCAGCACTCGGGAGGCAGAGGCAAGCAGATCTCTGAGTTCGAGACCAGCCTGGTCTACAAGAGCTAGTTCCAGGACAGGCTCCAAAGCTGCTGTGTTTCAAGGTGTGTGGTTAGGTTCTGTGTAAGAGAAAAGGGAATGTTGGAAGAAACAAAGAAAGGACAGGAGAAGCGAGGAATACAGACAGGCTACAGGATTGCTGCAGACTGAGAAAGCATTGACTGCTTTAGGTCACTCCTGTGTCTCCTTATATCAGAAATGGCCAGAGATTGTTAATGTCTTACGGTATATAAGAAGATGGATCTGGGATTGAGACCCACTAGAACCATTCAGAGTTCTTTCTCTTCATTCACCACAATGGAAAAATTATTTCCAGGGAAATTAGCTCATCTCAGCTTTTCTTGCCTTTGCTGAATTCTCTTCAGCTGCCCCTCCCTTCCTTCTTCTTTCCTATCTTTTCTTCTTTCAGTTTTCTCTTTAAGGATAAAACTCAGCTGTTCAGTTAGAAATATAGTAAGGCCACGGCGAGAAGACAAATCCTCCAAACTAATGATAGTGTTTAGGGAACTAAGGACACTAATTTATAAACAACCAAGCACTCAAACATGTTAGCATAATCTTAAAGGGGTTATAAGGAAAGTTCCTGGGTGAATACTGAGTTGAATACATAGAAAAGATTACATAGTGATGGTGAAAAGATTATTACTTACTACATATTAACAAATCCCATGCCTAAAAATGTAGGACTATTAATTTTCTCTAAGAGTTATTGTGTTTGCACAAAGATGTAGAAAAACCCACGAGTATTTCCTGAGGATGAATTTGAACATATGGACTGGAGTATTCTGGGATGTGGTGATACTCTGATGTTAAGGTCGCGGAATCCTTCTTGTGTGTATCCTCTTAGCATAAGTGAACTCAAATATCATTCCAGTGTTTGAGGACACATGTAAAAACTTGAACAATCTAATTAAATTAATTCTTAGCTTTATATTATTTATTTAGAATATTAAGAAAGATAAAGAAGTCAGAATAATTGTGAATATGTTTTGTGTTGAGAGCCGAGAGGAGAGAGGAGGAGAAAATATTGGGAGAGCCAGGCTGCAGAGTACTCATGGTTTTCTTGGGAACATGCTTCTAACCAAGTGAACTGTTTTGGTGATGGCGTCTAATTGGTGGAACTACTTAGAATTAATGTTCTTTGAGTTCCTCTGAGCAATTTAGGCTCATAATACCCTCGGGAGGTTCTGGGCTGAGTCTGTGTCAGTGTCTCAGTGTTACCTGAGGAGACATTGAACAACATGCAAGTGACATCAGTCAAAACATTACTCATCTTTCACTTTTTCTTTTTGGCTTTTTGAGACAGGGTTTCTCTGTAGCTTTGGAGCCTGTTTGGGAACCAGCTCTTGTAGCCCAGGCTGGCCTCGCACTCGCAGAGATCCACCTGCCTCTGCCTCTTGAGTGCTGGGATTAAAGGCATGTGCCACCACCTCCCGGCTTCATCTTTCACTTTTATATGATATCAAATAATAAATATTTCTCCAGTGCCCAGGCCTATAGGAATGAAAGTACCATAAGTAAGATGGGCTATGGATGATAATTTTAACTGTTGTATTTTATTCTAATAAAATTTAGAGGCTATTCAATTCTAGCCTTGATAGCTTAAACATCTTAAGCACTGTAAGTGATCGACAGCTTTCTCATGCTTATACAAGCATGGTGAAAGTAAAAGAATGGTGAGCTTGTTAAAAACCCACGGTTGTAACAAAGATTTACCCCACATTTCAAAACTCTTAAACAACTTCATCAGTTTTTTAAATAACTAATTTCCCCTAGAGGCAATAGTTCAGACAGGAATGAGCAGAGTAGCATCAGGGAGAGACTGGATTATTAAACTTTCAGTGTGTGTGTACCCAGAAATATACTCTAAGCCAATAGCCAGGTGTATTGATATGAGCCCATACCCTAATACAAGCTTGTTATATAAATAACATTCTGTACACTTAAACTATAAACCTAACTTTTACACATTTATTTGTGTGAGATAGTTTCATATAGCCCAAGTTGTCCTCTAACTGTAGCCTGAGACCACTTTGCATTGCAGCTCCTCCTGCCTACACTTTCAAAATGCCGAGATGCACACTGCTATGGCCAGCTAAATTTTGCAGTTAGATTGAGGTTATTATATGCAATCATTTTTGAATTTTTTTATGAAAAAGACTTTTAAAAATCTGTGGGCCATTTAAAAAAATGACCTGTTTCTCTACAACATGCTGCTGCTGTATCGTGGTGGTTTATTCCTTTCCAAGAACATTTTTGTCACTGAACTACTCATTCGTGTCACAATAAGTTACTCATTTATTGGGCAGTAACCAAATTTAATTACATGTAGTATTTATCTAGACTCACGTCTATAGAAGTTGGTTGTATTAGATACAAGGGACAGAAAGTGCATTGTCCTTTGGGGTCATGGAATCCATGTGTCATTTTTCTTCTCCCCGACCCCATTGCTCATGAAGTAAATGTCTCTCAACCTTGTGCACTTAGCTTTGGGTGTTGATGGTGGGGGAACAATCCTTCCTTCTTGATGCCCTAAGAAAATTTAATTTTCTAACGTCACCCCACCTTGGTGGTGGTAGTGAGAGTGGTGCTAAAGCTATAGGTAGGAAGACAAAGCAAGAGACTCGTTCCCAAGGTAGGAAGAGTATAGGAACAACACCCACGGAGAATGGAGTTTGACAAAGCCAGTGCTAGTTCTTCCCCGAGTCTCAGTTTCAAATGTCAGATTGCCAAGTTAGAAGCCAGGAAGGGCGAAGGCACCTTATAATCCCCCATTCTTTATTTAGTGCCTGTCCTCCTTTAGCTGTTACCAGCTAGTGGTGATATTATACTTGTTTTTATTTACATCTAAATATTGACCAAAATAAGGCTTCATTATGTCAAACAGGGATGTGCTAAATGAATCAGCTGTGAGAGAAATGAGTCAGATTTGCTACACATTATATACACACTGCAGGGGGATTGCCAGGCCTGAAGAAGAAAGGTAGGGTTCAGTTTAAAACTCGAGAGCTGGGGGAGGTGACTGAAGTCTGTAGTCGCAGTGCAACACAAGCTGTGGAAGGGGGGTCTTGAGTTTTAGGCCAGACTGGGACATGGTGAGACCCTACTTAAAAATACCAAATAAAATAAGAGAAGGAAAAATGATAGAAAGTAAAATCATACTCTAATCCATGTATTTTATAGGTTATTTTTACTATGAAGTTATTTTTATTAGCAGCGCATTCCAAGGCATCACACTGATCACTGATCATAAATTCATAGTTTTCTCATACAATGATCGTGCTCTACCTATACTTCCTAGTGGCTCTCTAGTGGTAGACTTGCTTTGCTATAATATAAAAATGAAAGCATAAAAGACATTTTTGTTGAAATCTGGGGAAATACTCAGCTTTGCTAGGTCACACTTTACAGCATAACTATTCAAAGATTTTTTTATTTATATATAAACATACATACTATGGTATATGTTCATTTCTATTATATTGTTCATGCAATACAATGTCTTGTATCTCAAAGCAGATTTTGAAATTTGCTAGAAAGAAGTTCAATGTATGTAATGGTATTTTAATATTATTTTATAGACCAAATCAGAAAAAAAAGGAATTTTTCATTACCAAGACTCCCTTTGCCTTTGTTTATCCAAAAAAAGAAAATTCTAAAGTTGAGAAGTTTTATTTAAAGCTGTGAACACACACACACACACACACACATGCACAGAGTTAAATGCAGAAAGACAGCAGTGGGAGTCTATTGTCTTTTGTCTTACTCTGTTCTTACTCATTTATGTAATTTTTAATTCAGGTTTTCAGGGATTCAGTACAATCTTTAAGTTGTGGTTCTAATATGTAGGCTCAAATATAGCAAAGATTTCAAAATTCAAGGTCTAAGATGCCTCTGAGTATAAGAAACTGGTGGTGGCATTCACACCCCAGAAGGTCTCAAAACAGGTTTTATTGGCTCTGGGCAGCCTGAAATTCCTTTGACTTTGACTGGAAAACATTTTTAAATCACAATATGGGAATCAAAAAATGATTTGGTGATGTGGGTCCCCTTAAGAGTCACCAATAAGTACATGGATAATTGTTTTTTAATCAATGCAAGAATAATGTTATTCTCAAATTCTAGCTCTGTAAAATCATTGTGTTAGACCTACGCTGATTCACAGTCAAATTGTGAAGGCCCAGGTGAATTGTGGGAATCTTTGTTTTACAAAGTAATGCAAACAAACGCTGGAAAATTATTTAACATTCTCAGCTGAAAAATGTAATGCCATCTCTGCTATCTCAATTTAGAATGTTATGCATTCTGAGGTGAATTTCAGTGCCAAAGCTCATTTTTAATTTGGTCTTTGAGACCTCAGGTCTAATGTTATTAAGAAGTTTTAAAAATACTGTGATAAATACCGCTGCATTCACATCTGTCCATGGCATCTAGACCTAAAATGACTAACCTCCACAGCCTCGCTTGCACAGTTTCGGGTGCTCCACTTGTCTCTTTCAGGGGGTGAACTTTCCTTCGGTTGCACATACGTCTAACAGGAATGTGCAGGTAAATGCTTGACCTGAAGACAATAAGGTACCAGTGGTCACTTGACAGTTGCCAAAAAAAGAGAAACCTTGAATTCCCAAAGCAGAGCTTGGGGCATTTGCGTTGTTCGAGGCTGTTTTGTTTGCTCTTCACTAGTCAGTTAGCAGAAATTTATACTGAAATACATTTCACCAGAGACCATATATACTGTAGCTTTTTAGGTAAACGTAAACTGTGTTTGGGCTTACATTCATCCTGTCATTCCATCATTGAAGGACATTCCTTTGCTTTGAAGCATTACTTGTGGGATAAACACATGCCCTTCTTTCAAGCTTGAAGGTCATTTTCTATCTGACCTCTGTCAGAAGAATTCTTTGCAGCATGCTTCATAGCAATGCCAGGGAGAGGGGCAGTGCCGTGGGGGTGGGGACATACAGATTTCTCCCCAGGCCCCTTGGGAGCCAGGCTTCTCACACCTGCATAAGTAGTGAAGGCTGCCTTAAAGAACGGGATCAACACAATTCTGTTCATTTCTTCCTGCCCCATTTCCTTCCAGGGGAATCTGGTTCTCCTGTCACTCAGGATAACTATCCCTTGCAAGCATCACCGAGATCGACAGTCATAGTAATCTTATCAGGAGTGTGATTCCCCAGCTCGGGCCTTGAATTTATCTAACTTGGAGGTAGCTGGTGAGGGCATCCAATCCCCTGTGTTGATGTGCTAAACTTCCAAACAATTCACAGTGGTCTTCTTAGGAAGATGACATCGTTAGTTGACAAGACCAGGAAGATGTGTGTCCAAATTTGGCAGACTAATTAGAAACTTCTGATTTAACCCAGTAGTGGTATGGAAACAGGGTTGCTTCTAGCTGCTTGCAGATAACTCAGCCTCACCCTCAAGTAAATTTCCAGTGAGCCAAATGAAAACTGGACAGAATGTTAAAGATGACAGTTGCTGTAACCCCTAGACGCTAAAGAGTTTTGCTGTTGTTTTAATCCTAAAATAAAGCTGACAGGGAAATTGTAAGTTTCTAGTAAATATTTAATGATGTGTTTCAGTTATTGGCCAGGTGGTTTTCCTAATTTTTGTTATGTGTTTTAGATGATTCCTTAACCATTTTTTTTAAGTTTCATGACTTCAAAAATCTTAATGTAAAGAAAAGCCATTTTAAAAACTTCACTGCTTACCGTCCCCATCCCCCTGGCTGGGGGTGCCTTCTGACCTCCCCACAATGCGCAGTGATATATCAGAAAAGCATCGCTGGGGAGCTAGTTTATGGCAGAGCCCATCACTATAGAAACCTCTGCTTCGCTTCTCTCATGTCTCCTCCTGTTTGATGAATTCTTAGTGCTGGCAAGCACTGAGAGAGGATCATCTTTTCCTTACAAAAGTGACCTTTGACTCTAGGTGGCGTTTTCAGAGCTTGCTTTCACTAAATAGTGCAAATAAAATTGAGTAGCAGGAAGGGCTAAAGAAAGTTAGAAAATAGATTTAAAAGCATATCTAAGGCATAAGGACTCCGCTCATTTAAAAAAAGGTCCTCTGTACTTTTTCTGTTTATCTTCATAAACATATCTGTTTGTCAAGATGCAGGATTGCATAAGTATATATTTATAAACTTGTTTCCAGTTGGCATCTGAGAGTAAGTTGGCATCTCTGTCACATATATACACATAAGTGTGCATACATATGAATATATATGCACATGTTTATTTTTTATATGAGAATCTGAGTGTAGATATATAATTTCATGGATACACTTGATTCTAATGTATCTTGTTAAAAATGACTACATTTTTTATAAATAAACTTGCTTATATAGATTTTATTCTTAGTTGGCATCAGAAAGCAAGGTGGCATCTGGTAGAACTTTTCAGTTTTCATTTCCTGCATGGGTGTGTGTGTGTTTGTGTGTGTGTGTGTGTGTGCCATGTGAGTGCCTATGTAAAGTATGAATGTCAGAATGGGTATGTTGTGTTCCTTACTGCTTTGTATAGTTCCTCTAGTAATGACGAAGTAAAAGTGACTAGAATTATAATTATTACCTTTAGTATTCAAAGGTTGAATTTAGAAAGCAGTTAAGGAGTTTCTTTATAAACAACCAAATGATGGAGGTCCAGTATTTACAGTGAGCTGGAGAGCACAAACCAGTTAAATCATCAGTAGAGGAGTCAAGACCCAGTACTATACGTGCTACTTTATTGGGTATCGTAGACCTTTTTGTGCTTTGAGAAGTTATAACTTAGTGCTTTTTATATATGCATGCAAATTTGAATTTTGTAATCTGTAGTAAATTAATTTGTCTTAGTTGAAGTTTTGGTTGTTCTTGAGAGCAGTTTTTAAAAACAATTGCAAGTGCTAACAGTACAAATGGAATGTGCCTTCCAAAGCAGTTAACTTAGTCACTTAAACTTCCTTTTTAACAATATTTTAATATAGGCTTAAGCTCCAGACCTAAGACAAAGAAAGTCCCTTGGAATAAAGTAAGATACACCAAAGAGCATAATGGGATTCTCAAAGGAGAAGAGTCTAAAGTCTGACTGATAACATACTAGGTTAATAAAGATTTTTATTTTCAATTAACATTTTTATGAAAAGAGGAAAACAGCCAAGTTACTTATGTATGAGAAAGTAAGTCAAAGCCAACATCCATTATTAGAGGCTTGTTTACTATAACTTTTCATTGCATTCTATTAGGAAATTCACGTACTATGAACATTCTCTTAAGATACATATAGACACATGCGTGCACGCGTGCGCACACACACACAGTGTGGATGGCTGGTTGGTAACATTCATTTAGCCTTTCAGTTTGCCACAATAAAGAAATAATTCACTCAGTTCTGACGTTAATCTTGCATAGACTGAATATGTATGTATTTTCTGCAACTTTGTACATGAAACATGAGGTTACTGCCTGCTGACATACTTGTTAGTGTAATGGGTGGAATAATTTAGCCATAGTCACTCTGGCTGTATAAAAGGCTTATATGTAGCGCACTGAAGATGGCATGCATAGCTGGTCATGAATTTTTGTGATAGCTAAGATAATATGAATGAAGATCAAGAGAGATCTATTTCCTATGCATGATGAGAATGTGCCATTTGTGTGTAGACACACAAGATAATCAACTGAAACGGATGTGGCCTTCCTGTGAGGGAGCTACCGGGTTTACATACTGGTCCCAGTTGCTCTTCCTAATGGTTGATACCTTGAAACTCCCATGTATTCTGATTGCTACATATGTCACAGGACACATTTCCTGTGTTTTAGTATGGAATGTGTTTCAGTCGTTTCAATCAGTATTAATTAGCATTAAATTGAATAGTATGATTTTCATATTTTAAGGTTGAATGTTTCCTCTTACTGTATGTTGCTGCAATGTTCTTGTGTTGTGTATGGTTGACTAAAATTATTGCTGAAGTGTAAAGGAGAAAAATCTAATATGTTGACATAGAAAGAAAGCTTAACCTGTTTTCTTGCTCTTTTTTTATAGAGAACACCTGTTCCCAGCGCTGAAGCATTCCGGTGGTTCTTTTAAAGCAGTAGTGTATCTTATTTTCAAGGCATTTGGAAACGAAGGGCAAACTAATGTCTTGTTTTAAGAAACCACTTAGTCCACCATTGAAGAAAATATCCAGAAATTATTTTCATTTTATGAATAGGGATTTCTTCAAAAAACAAGAGGAAAAGAAAAGGAAAAAAGGACACAAAATTAACAGGGAAGCTTGGGGAATTGGCCAGTCTACTTACTTTCAATACACTGATCGTTCCTTTGATGTAATTCAGCTATACTAGTGAAGTTGTTGTCTATTTTGAAAGTGGCTGTAAAAAGAAAAAAAAAAGTTTGGTAACCCCAGACTGTAAAATCTGTATCTTTGCAAAGTACATATCTATACTTCATTTTCAAATATATGTGATTCAGTACTGTAAACTGTACAGATAGCAGCTTGTATTTTGTGTGTCTAGACACAAGGAGACAATCATGTCTGAGCATCTATGGAGATTAACAGTTTGTACACAACGATATGGTTCTGCAAGTTAAATCTGGAGCAATAAATTTTAGCTTTAAATGTTTTTGCCAGTGGTTTGTAGAAGCAGCAGCAACACTGGTGGTAATTCATGTATCTTTCGTAGAGACTCGGTGGCCGGTTTTACAAGACTAAGAGATAATGCTGCATCCAGGAGCTACCTTCAAATGTGTCAATGTAAGAGGGAAAGCTACTGTGAAGGTTTCAATGAATCTTTTGAGCACTATGTTAGAGTAGTGGTTATGCACTTGCGTTGCTTACAAACGAGCTGTACAGAGGGTATACCTCCAGATACTTAGTGTAGTTGACTTGTTTGGGTTGCACTGTAAGGGGAGTACTCAGAATAGTTGGGAAATGCAGAATCAGTTGTATAATTTTTTTTAATTAAAAATCTGTTTCCTAGGCTGAAGTTATCAGATCATAGAAAGAGATAGTCATGCCTGACAAATTTTTTTTCCTAGCCACACACAGGCTGTCCAAGGTTTTTGGTTATTTGTTTATTCTTTTGCTTTGCGGAGGGGTAGGAAAGATAAAAACAGAAGGGTATTCAAATGTTTTAATTCTATGTATGACATTGAATGGGCAGGTTGAAAACAATCTTTGAATACATCGAAGCCTACTTTAAGGTATGGCTGGGCATATTTTCAAGTTAAAAATAATTAAAGACATTCATTAAAGTGAGGTGGTTTTTTGTTTCTTTATCTTCCTTTCCATAGCTTCTCAGTTGGACGAGTGTTCTTCCCCCAGCCTCTCAAAGGAATATCCACTGCTTCCGTTCCCATTCTTATCCCAGGATGCTTTCTTTCCATAATGCAAGGCCGTAGTGAGAGGAATTTCATAAAAAACAAGACAGTCCACCCAACAGGATGCTTAGAACCCAGGAGCCTTGTCCTGTAAGATTGGGTTTTCCTAGGACAGTTGTATTTCTTTAAGGACGCTTAGTCCATTAAAACAAATACTTTTAATTTTTTTTTAAATTAGACTATAAGGATGAGTTGCCATGGTACTCACATCTTTGTTCTATCTGCCTGTCAGACCGGTGAGCAAGATGAGTGAGAAGAAAACCAACAGAAGAAGGGTGGCGGTAGTCCGTGAGGACTTCAAGGTGTAACATGCTCCAAAGGTTGACAGGGAAATTTTTGAAAAAAAAGTTTTAGTTTTGAATAGGAAATAAGATTATAATTTTTTTTCTAAAGGTGGGTCAAGTACAGCATCACTGGGGCACCTTGATGAGAGCAGAGCAGGTCTGTATGATGCCATTGTGGGGTACTAGTGGGGTGAATGTGCCTAGCTCACATACCAATGCCTAGTCAGCAGTATGGTCAAGCAGTCTCTGTGAGGAAAATGCATTATGTATTACACCTGCCTGTGTTTAGAGAAAGGAATGAAATCATCAAAAGCTAAAATGGGCTGTATATTACTTTTGAGATAGCTTTCTACTCCATGTGTATTCCTTAGAGGGTCAGTGGTTATCATTTCGGCTTCTGCTGTAGGACCAATGAGCACTGAATGAGTTCTTCATTGTCCGTTTGTTTCTTTTCATCTCTCTCTCTCTCTCTGTCTTTACAATTTTTATTTTACTTTATTTTTATTTTTGCCAATGTGTCAACTATGAGTATGTGGAAACTTATTTTCACACTTGAATGGGAAGCTTCTCTTGCATTTGTAAAAGTGATTACAAATGAAACCAAGTTCTTTTCAGACTGTATTAGGGCACACAATAGGGACCTCATAGCAACATATGGACAGTCAAAAACTCAAGGTGGTATTGTATGTCTTGATGTATTCTGTTTTTTAAGCTTTTGTGTTTTGTTTTTTAAGACAGTGAATATGTGTATTGTAAATGTGTGTTTCATATGGCAGTTCATTTATTTTTAATGAAGGGAATGTGTTACTATAATGAGCAGTGTGGCCTTTTTCTTTAATTCTTACATTTTGTTATTTATGGTAATTTCTTTTATGCCATATACTTTTTATATTTTCCCTTAAACTCCGTTTACAAAATGTAGGGTACATATACAGTTCTCATTGGTGATGGTAAAGAAATTATCTGAGATTCCCTCTAGTTTTCTTCCTCAAGTGTCGGTGTACAGACAACTTGTAGCCTTAGGGCAGTGACTTAAAGGTGTGCATTTTCCTTATTCAAAAATATCAATGAAACATAACCTTTAATGGTTGCTCACTCTACGTTCCATTCTTCATATCAAGGAAATTTAGAAGTTAGCTATCAGATTGTAGGCTGTATATATACAACTTAAAATTAGATCTCAGATATTGCTAAGGTTATTAGAGAAATTCACACACACAAGAGTTCAGTCATCAGTGGCTGTCTTGTCCTGGCAGCATTTGAGGGAAGCACAGGAGAATATATGGGCTATTGTCACCTACTGTCCTAAGCAAATGTTCCTCTTAGCTAGCCCTCAGCACTTTGGGAATATCATAATGCAGAGCTGCCTTCTCTGACCTTCAGACTAAGGTGAATTTCTTTCTAGTGACCTCCATCTGTCCTCATACAAGCAGAGGCATGCTCACAAAGTCGTACTGAATCCATCCATGGGACACAAATAGAATCATGGTCCCCTAAGATATGCAGATATAAGAAGTCTCCTGGTTGCTTAACCCCCAACCTTCAATTTCCTTCTGAGCAATCCCAGGGAGTGGAAGACGATGGGCTTGCTATGAGTTAATATTAAGTAATCACTAAAAGAAAGAAATGTTCCATCCCTTGTCAGAACCCCTGGCATGGACGTTGTTCAATTAGTGCTAAAGCACAGAAAGCCTTGAAGCCGATAGTATCAGTAATCAAAGAATGAAAAGAGGGACACCGTTAAACGAATGCATGATTCGGGGTCAAATATGTTGGGCAGAAAGCTGTAGTGGGTCTTTGATCATGGTGAGATTCACAGCAATAGCAAACAGTTGGTTCTCATGTAGCAGCTAAACGTTTCAGATTTTGTTTTTATTCCACTTGGCGTTTCACACTGAGATCTGTATTCCTAGTGAATAAAGCACAGCTACTGTGTTCCGAGGGATTCCATTTCACGATGGCCAAATAGATATTTCAGGACATGGGTCTCAAAGTGTACTCCTTTACCGGTGTTCCTCCCATTCTGAGCTGTGCAGTTATCGTTACATTTTCTAATAGATATTTGTGTAAAGGTGTATGTAAGCTTGTGCAGTTATTTAAAAAAGCAGTTTTGGAAAACAGTGTATTTATTGAAGAAAAATCACTTATGGGGCATGTACAAAACTGTAAAAAAATTAAAAATCACTTCAATTTGCCCAGTAAAGTTGTTTTTGTGAAATTTCTGTGTTGTTTAATAAAGGACTTTAGTATTCAAAATATCTCCATTTTTCCATGATGAAAATTTTATTTGTGGGAATTAAATTAATGAACACTCAGTTATGAAAATCTAATATTCTTTATATGTAAAAGTGTGTATTTCTTCATGTGTCCTTATCTCAGTGGTATGATGCTGTGTGCAAATCCTTCATAAAATATGCTATTATTGTGCTTTTTGTTCATCCATATCTACCTTAAGTCTGCCTATCCATCTATCTATCTATCTATCTATCTATCTAACTATCTATCTATCTATCTATCTATCTATCTATCAATCAATCTATCTAACTATCCATCCATCCATCTATCCATCCATCCTTCCATCCATCCTTCCATCCATCCATCCATCCATCCATCCATCCATCCATCCTTCCTTCCTTCCATCCATCCATCCATCCTTCCATCCATCCATCCATCCATCCATCCATCCATCCATCCATCCATCCATCCATCCATCTATCTATCTATCCATCTATCCACCCATCTATCCATCTAACCACCTATCTAATTTCCATAAATAAAAAAGAAAATTATGCTTAGGATCTATATTTCTTGAAGATTTTTAAGGACTTCAGTTAAAGATGAACAAATGAGCCCCAACTCCCCTCCTCTTCATCCACTGTAAGCATGCGTAAAGAAAACACCTCAAGCCTTTCTTCTGCCTTGAGTGAGAACCTTTAGATGACTTTTGAAGATGTTGTACACGAAGAACTATGGCACATTGGATCGTGTTTCCATCCACTCCCTTTCATTTTGTTTGGGTATCTGCATTGTGTTAGTTTTCCTTGTAACGAAATGCTGCGGTCCACCACTATGCCTTACTATGTGCTGAAGCCCTGCTTCACATCTTCTCAAATTAGTACAAGGGCTAATTTGATTTGATGCCTTTGAGACTACACACACACAAATTCCAACTAGAGCATGGTAATAAACCTCAGGAATCCTTGATATAGGAGCACAACAGAACTTCATACTATTCAAAGACTTTATGTTCACAGACTACTACATGGGAAGATGGTTTATGTGTGTATTGACATCGATGTGTGCACTGTTAGGATTTAACATTGTAAATGGAAAATATTTGGAATAAGGCACCAGGATGGGATTACATGGAGCAAGAAAGAGGACTTTAGTAATTCTAATTACAAGAAACTCCCAAATAGGCAACAACTCAGGTAAGTCACTATGACTTTTTGGCATTTGGGTACAAGCAATGGAAGTATGCTAAATATATTCAATTGGAACTTGGCAAATAGTACTTTTCTTTACTTCAACCTGGCAAGAATATGAATGCCTGGAGGTTCCTATGCGATGATAAGGAGATGATTTTTCAAGAATTTGAAAAATAGGAATGCCTTATTAACTATTCTAATATTAAACCAGATAATTGGTATGGCTTCTACACACATCATGGTTTTTCCAAGTGTATTTGTAAAAGCGTTTGGTTATGATATGCAGAACTGTTTTCCCCACTCTTCTTTGTGTGTGTGTGTGTGTGTGTGTGTGTGTGTGTGAAGAAAAATATTCCAATCTACCACTGCAGACAGTGCAAAGACCTATGTGCATGTATTGTGTAAGTAGAACTTAGACAAGAAACTTGTTTATTTGAGAATTGGGCCTCCAATCTTTTGTTCTGAAATTTTGGCTTGAATTCTACTTTTGCATCCTTAACAATTCAGATTTATATTATTTTATTTCATTTGCTTCTTTTTTTATTTTGCCAATTCTCAAGTCAATGTTTCTTAACTGCTGTGCATTGTGAGCTATTAACCAAATGACATCTTCACTCAGGTCCTCCTTTCTGGAGTTGCAAAAATGGCTGTGTCTTTTACAGGTGGAGGCGCTGCTTTGTCTTTCCAAGAGTGCTGCTGTTTAAACCCAGTCTGAGTCTAACTTGAGCATAAAGTTTTTTTTTAATGTGCAATTGAGTTTCATTACTGTAGTCTCTGGGAATCAGAGAATTGGGGGGAAATTATGTAGAATCTTTTGAGCTTTATAAGTGTTCTTTACTGAGGTCCGGTTTTGATTTATTGTGTCCTACTCTCAAATACTTAAGGAGCTGTCCTGAAATTGTGCCTACATTTGCTGTCCAGATGTATTACTCACATCACTTGAATAATTGGTATATTTATGTTTTATTAAGGTATTTATTTTGAAGTTTAAATGTACATCTAAATACTGATAGGTGACTTGATTTGTAGCTTTAAAGAATGAAAATTTAATACCAGGTAGAAAGAGAAGAGTCTAGGCATTAAGAACAGCGTGAATACATTGTCCTGTGCTGAGAAGAAAAACCTATCTTGTAAATATAAAGGTCACGAGAATGTCTAAATGTCTGCACCTTAGAAGAGAGTAATGAGACAGGGGATGAGGTCGTAGGCTCAGATTACAGGTACCTTGTAGATCACACTGTGGATTTGCTGAAAGGACTGATGGAAAGCCACTGATGATAAGGAGGAATCCCAAGAACTATTCATGAGTTTTACACTATATATGGTCAAAATTGTAGGAAGGGCAGCAACTTAAAGCCATTGTAATGCTGATTTAATGTGGAATCAGAAGAGGGATAGTGAAGATCGTAAAATCAGACTAGTTCAGTTTATAACACAGAATAAAGGCAACAGGACCTGTAGCCGTTCAAAGAGTTAAATAGGTTAAAAAGAGAAGAATGAGTAATGACTTCTGGATTTTAACATAAATAGCTAGAAAAGTTAAGTCAACATTTGATGACATGAGGGAAGTTATTGTTTGTTTTAAACATACTAATTTTGATAATATGGCTGAAAGGTCAAGGTAGATTCATAGGTTGGAGGTAGAAATTGTATTTACAAAGAAGAGCCTGCCTGACTATTGAAGGAGTGAATGTGAGTGTATATATGTTCTACTAAGGAAGAAGCGGCTTAGGGGTAGGTCTGGGACTCTCCTATGATAATTGCATCTTGACTTTAATTCTATCCAGCTTTTTAATTGGGGATCCAGATCCTAGACTGATAAGGCTAGAGAACAAATGGAAATCCAAGGGACGAACGGCAGTAAATAGTTCAGGTTAATCTCCCTTCTCTGGGACTCATTCTTTTGACCTTGTGTTATCCCAATCAACTCTCTATCACATGCTAAATTTGTACACTTATCAATAAATATTTTTCCACACATAATTCTAATTAATTACATATGAAAACCTTATCTCTAACGCATAGGTACATTGTGTACAAGTTGAATGTCATAACTGTTGTTTTTAAAAAAATAAGCACAATTGTACTGAATTTGACTTCACAGTTCATCTTTCTGTGTTTATATACCTTGTTGGCTGTCCCTTAAAATGATATTCTTATTATTTATTTGATACCTCTGGGGACTGAAGTGCTGGAACAGAAAGTGGGTAGATACTGAAAATTGAGATTAGTCTTTGTTTACTTCCAGTCCCAAAAAAAGGATTTGCCCAAATGATCCATTACAAGGAAGTTGTCTCATAATGATAAAAATACTGCAGTATACATTTTTCATTAATTTTCATTCTAGTTTCTATACTGCCATTCTCTACAGAGTTAATTATAAACATTTTTACCAGGAGTTAAAATTTATTCCAGGGAGTATGATGAAAACATAAGGACTTGCTGGGCAGTGGTGGCGCACGCCTTTAATCCCAGCACTCGGGAGGCAGAGGCAGGTGGATCTCTGTGAGTTCGAAACCAGCCTGGTCTACAAGAGCTAGTTCCGGGACAGGCTCCAAAGCTACAGAGAAACCCTGTCTCGAAGAAAAAAAACACATAAGGACTTGTAGTTTTTTATTATTATTATTATTACAAGAGAAATTTACATTTACTCCCCTTCTTCCCGGCCCTCCTGCTCCCCCGGTGGGGTAGGACTTGTATTTTGTATTTGAAGAGAAAGTGGTCCCACTTCTTTAGGTTCTGAAGCCACCATTTTACAGAAGTTTCCATAGGATCCAAGTACATCCTTGTCACTGTAGTTCTGAGGACCAAATTACTCCAAATCTGAAGAAACAGAAGACCATTTGTCTTAGTCCACTGTAATCCCAAGAACCTCTACATCCAGAACAAGAAAACAACTATGATAAACACAGAAATACTTGCTTCCATGATTGCTCAACAAAAAGTCAAGAATATGAAGTTGTTAGGAATTTTAAAGAAAATACACAGTTGGGAGGCTTATAAAACAGCTGATGCTTACCGACAGGATCCATCGTTAAGAAAAACATCGCATAAATAAGTGTTCACAGAAACATGTAAAGGTAGTTTATATACCAAATTATGTAGTTTACTCCCACAATGTAACAAAACCTGTGAGCCTGAGAAACCAGAGTACATGTGAAACCAAGTTATTGAGATGGTGTTAAAGGAACTAGGCACAAGATTGACGGAAGTGCTTTAAGTCATAGCAGACAACAGGCTTTCACTCTTTTGACCTTTGACACAGCGTCTGTGTCTTCTACTGTGTTTTGTCTGTCTGACTGCTTTGTGTATAGAAGGAAGAGTGATGATTAATTTCTGTCAGTAATTATTATATACACTGCCAATATTGTACATTTAAATTCTTCAAATCACAGTCTATGTATACCTCCCTTGTGTTCTTAGTTGAAATTAATACAAAACAGACAAATAAACCTTCTGATTGAGATTTTTAAAAACCCTTTGATCCTCTTATGACTTTAATAGACAGAAATTACATTAAGTTGTGCGATATTCTGTAGTTGTCATGTACACCAAGTAGTTTTAAATTAGCATGCGGTAGTTGTCTCTACAGTGGCTGCCAGAAAGGAAACTCTAAGGTGTCAATTGGAATTGAAAGATAAAGTTGTATTTTATTCATGGCATGAGCTCTATATATCTCACTTCATAAACGTTAAGGGAGAAACTATATCAGGAACTTTCTTTCAGTGATGCTACAATAGTGTTCCTTGAACAATTGCTCTTCATAGTGTTGACACTTACATGCTTGCGACTATGTCATCTGATTACTTTATTTTTAAAAAAGTAACAAATGGGCTTAACATAGTAGATTACTTACTAATTTCTTCAGAGACTCGTGGGGAGAGGGGTTTTGATAGGACAATCTGCTGTTTGAAAGGGCATTTCAATAGAAGTGAAGTAACCAGAACACAAACCCCCTCTGTGGGCAAAGGGTAATTTACAATGAAGTTATACATCAAAAGCAAAAAGATTAATAACATTCTAGAAATTAACATATGTGTATCTCCACAGCCATGTTTCCTACTTTGCCAGTCTCTATGTGAGCTGTGGAATCCACAGGTATTATTACATTTCATATACCCATCCCCCCTTATTAAAGGTGAAATGGTTCCTATAAGAGCAGGACAGTCCAGAATATTTTATTTCATAGTTACTGTGCAAAGAAGTTAGGAAGTGCAACCCAGACAAGAGGTTAAACTGACAGAGGGAGGTTATTTCTGAGGATGAAGATGTTGCGGGAAGGCTAAAGCAGGAGCCACACACTGCATCTTGCTCTCATTCTTCCAGTCTTTACAGTTTTGTTTTTAATCCTCACTTGCTCACACTGTGGCTTCCAGAATTTTAGAGGTTAATTTTCCATTTTTAGGAATTCCTGAATACTGATCATTTTCATCCTTTTCATTTTCAGTAGCAATCCAACGATTCTTTTTTGGTGGATTCACATGGCCTGAGTAGGGTCATGTGCCCAGCATTTAAACAGCAATGAGGGAAGCTAACGAAGTTCGGCTTAGTCAGTGCATGCCATCAAAGTGGTGGCATTCCTTTTCCCGTGTGCTCATCACATTGATAATGAATGGAGAGTTTATCAGAGAAAATTAGGATCAGAGAATAGGAGAAGTAGGACAAGATAAGCATCAAAGGAGACTAGCAGAAGATATGAATGAGAAAATCAGTGAAGCACTAACAGTGGATAACAAAAAATAAATAAATAGAGGGAGTGAAGGGAGTAAGGGAGAAGGAAGGAGATTTCTTCAGGAGTGCTTCATTGAAGGGTTAATGGATAAGAAAGCAGGGGCAGAAGAAGGCGGAGAAACTGAGACCTTGGTTGGAATCCTAATAGAGTCATTAATTTCTGTATAATTGATAACTCAATTTGGTTAACTAAGAAGATTCATTTTTATTAATTAGTCATGTATATGCATAAACACACACCACAAACAGGCATATGAAATGCCTTCTACCTATGACTAGGGCTCAGGAAGCACACAGTTTCTGAGATGAAGATTATTATTTGCAATCAATTTGATTAGCTTTCCAGCAATATTCTGTTACAGTCAACCTACTTCCTTATAGAAATCTGTACTGATGTGGTTTATATAGAGCACAGGCAAGTGATTTTTTTTTTTTTACAGAAAATGAGTTGTTTTCAGAAAACTAACAGAAGACTACCAAAGTCACAAATTAGATCCTAGCCACTAACTTTAACAATATTTTTACATAAATTCTTTCATTATATTTGCTGTTTCATCATTGAACCACTGAGTATGATGAAACCAAAGGTTTTCCAGTCTCATTGTATTTACATCTTGAACTTAATTACCCCGTGCTTAAGAAACAATTCTTATTTTAGGAACAAAAATGGTCCCTTTTCAATTTTATGCTATTAGTCAATAATAATAAAGGCATAGATCACACAATATCAAGTGTGTTACACTAATCTTGCTCTAAGACAAAGCTGGAAAAATGACAAAGTTGAAATGTGGCTGTTAGTGCCACCCAGTTCAACGGATGCTCTTCATTGAGAAGGTAAAAATCTAAATCCTACCAAGAAAGCATATAGTTTTTATTTGGGAATGCAAAGCACCAGAATGATACAATTGTCGAGTTTACAAGTAAAAGAACCCTGACAAATGGCTACATTCTTGAACCTCCAGAGACATCTAATGAAACAAGTCACTAACTCAGAAAGATGAGGGCCACCCTTACCATGATGAAAAGGAGCTCAGCACCCAATGCTTAATTAGTGATGTCAGCAGAGATCAGGACTGCTTGAGAGAATCAGGTGGACCTTAGTGATGTCAGCAGAGATCAGGACTATGCGAGAGACTCAGGTGGACCCTCCAGAAACAAAGCCATGGTGAAAATGAAGTGTGCCTGCACTGACCGCATCAGTCAATTTGATACAGGTGAGAAAAGGACTTGTGGCCATGAAGACAGATCTGTAGGTAGAAACTGCACAAACAGACAGCAGCAGGGACAAACGCAAATGCAGTATATAAGAGGTGCTTTGAGACAACAGTACATACTTGATAGGCATAAGTGTGCCAGGCCAACTTCATGTCAGATAGAAGACCATTTGTAAGTATTTTAAAGGCAGTACTAACTTAAAAGGTGTATTTCCGAATCTCTTTAGAAAATAAAGATACTAATTTCTTTGTCAATTCAAGTCCCTTTTACTTAATGTTTAGCCATCTTAGCGTGTGTGGCTTGTTTGAATGATAGCTGTCAATTAAGCTATAAAGACCCAAGGAAAGCAATTGATTTTATAATTTACAATATGAGCAAACTCTTAATGGACAAGGCTTTGCAAACATAGCTGTGGTTCGCTAAAAATTTGTGTCAGTATCATTTCACTGTCTTCTTTAGTTTAGCATAGATTAGCCTAAATAGTTGTGCTCAGTGACAAACTACAAACCTCAATCAATCGATGCTATCTCTCTTGTTGGTAACACGATCTGCTTTTGTATATAGACATCTCCCGTAATACCACTTTGACTACTAGCACCAAGAGAGGTTCTCATTTTCCAGTGATTTCATAGGGAGAGTGGGGCAAAGAGACACTGGTTTGGCTTAGCATGCGTGGCACTTGTCCTTGTCCTTGCATTGCTGATTCAAGGGAATGGACCACCCTTGTTAACCAGGCTGGTGGAAGAGAAGACTCATGTCCAGAGGCACGTGGAGACTCCTTAACTTAGGAAGGGGTGTAGGCACAGAGAAAAAAAACAAGGTTCCCACCTCTTATATGGAGAAAGGGAAACCCACAAGGTCTCATGTACCATACACATCTGTTAGGTAAAGGAAGACGTAAGGGTGCAGAAATTGAGGCCGGTGATATCCTTAGATATAGAGAACAGTGTCCCAAGTGTTGGAACCCGTGTTCCATCTGTTCCCTCACATACAAACTTTGAACTGGAAAATATTCAACTCATAGTGTGTCTTTGCTCCATAAAGGTATGGTTTCCATCCAGCACTTCTGGACTTACAGACCCCTTTTCTCATTCTTTAATTTATAAGAAAATCTATAAAAGTATATGTAATTCTTTTTACCTAAAATAGACAAGTAGAGGGATTAAAATGTATATATTCAAAATGAAATTCCTAAACAATGCTAAGAAATAATGATTTGTAAAATTTTGAGTTAGGTTTCTCTTTAAATTTGAATAAAAAGAAAAATTTGAGTAACTAAAACAGATAGAGCTTTATTAAGGGTATTGGTATGAAAAAACCTGATGCAGAGATTTTGCTGTGAAACCTACTTGTGGTTTTTATTCACTTTTATTTATTTATTTTTAATTATTGTTCCAAATGACCTATACATAAATATATTTCTAGAAAACTTTGTCATTTGAATATTGGAGTGGCCATAAAACTGTGATCCCTCTTAAGATAAATCTTTAGACTTAATACTGTGAATATTCTATATCCATATTTACAAATTCTTTAATTTTTTATCATTTTGAGATATTAGTAAATTACAAGTACACAGCTATATGAATTCTAATTTTAAAAAGGAAGTGTTATTCATTCTAAAGTCAAGGCTTTCATGTTTATATCATTGATATCATTGATAGAAAATCCTAACTGATTAGTTAAGTAAAAAAGATTATTCTTGTAATATTTAAGGTTATATGGCTCAGATCACTTTTGTTTGTATTTCATTGTTTGGGTATCTGTGTGTTTGTCTTGTTCTTGTTTGGGAAACATGATTCCACTGTGTAGCCCGTCTTGGCTTAGAAGTTGCCATCTTCTCACCTATCTTCCAGGTGCTGCCACATCCTGGTTATGCCTAATTTTATTGATCCATAACATTTACTAAACTCTCATGTTGAATAAACACTGTTCCTTTAGAAGGAGAAAGCCAACTCCACAAATAATTTCATGTTCTATTCTTTTCTAAAAGACCAGCTCCTTAAAGACAACTAGCTTATGTCCTACAAACAGTAAATAATCTCACAAACTATTTTACTTTTCATATTTCATTGGGAAAAGTAGACACTTTATAAATATTCCTTGGAATAAGTCTCATCTCTTTGTTTTAGAGGATCTTCTTCTAAGCATGACTTAACTTAGCTTCTTTTATAATGGAATATTGATAAAATATGTATTTTTTATTTTATAAGAAAACTTCTATTTCTAGAAAAAGAAAATGCTTTTAGAAAAAATTCTGAACTAAACAAACTTGCTTTACCAACTTTGAAAGAAGCCTTTCTCCTGAGATTCCAATCTGCCCTGAATTCAGTGTTAGAAATACCTTATCTTATAGTGGCAAATGAGACTCTAATTATTACTTAGCAATAGTTCTTTTGGCACCAATAGATTCATGGTTCCAGAATTTTGTTTACAGATACATTAACCACTTAAAACAGTCTATACCACCTTGACTTAAATATACCTTAGTCTCCCCTCATATATCACCTAAACCTGCTGATACAGCCGAATGGCAGAAACTGTAATTAGGCTTTAGAACAACATGAAAAAAAATTATTGGTCTTAGTTATATGCCATTGTTTATTTAAGTCTTTCAGTGAGAATATCTTCTACATCAACACAAAGATGCATGTGTCAATACCTCAAATTTTGAAGTTTTATACAACTTTCAAAACTCTTTGTTTTCTAATCATTTTAGCCCATACTGTCAATCCAAAAGTATTCTAATGACAACGTTTTTATTTATGCTAAACACCAAACTTGCATCTTCACCACTTTTCTCTCTGGGTTAACTAAGATATGTTTTCTCTTTCTGGCCTTCAAGGTATACTATCATTTCTAGGTCTTCTTCCCAATATTTGTTTCTATAAAATCTATGGCTGTATTTACTTTTGGGGTTCATGTTAATCCACTTAGAAGCAAGTATTATTATGGGATTAAAAATGCAAGGGAAATATTGTCATCGGAACAAGGTAAAGTAGGGGATTCTTCAGAGCATGATCATGGCTGACCTGTGCAAACAGAATATGTAGGAGGAAGATTTAGTTGGAAGAGTATTGTGCTGCCACATGGCTCCATGGGAAAGCTGTCAAAGCAGATTTTTAAGAGCAACAAATTTGCCTGTCACTTGAAGACTCTTTTCAAGGTGTTAAATTGGAAGAAAATTAGGTATGGAGAAAATACTCCCATATCGATATATTTTTTTTCTTCCTTATCTATTCTTACTTCCCAGCCTTTTGAATAAGCACTTTGTTAAATAACCCAAGGGGGGAAAATAACCCAAAAGCTACTTCCTGTGCTCTTTTTGGTATATGGCAACTAATTTTTGAAAGTCCATTGGAAAATAACCTCTTCCCTTTTACCAAGCCCAACAACTGGCAGCTAGGTAATGTTGGAACTGAATTTAGTTTTGGCACCTCAAGTTGAGAAGATATGTATAAAGGTAATGCTGCCTTGAAAACTTCTGCAAGGGTCCTCTGCTACATTCCCTAGTGGTCGATTGTGGTAAACCCCCTTTCCAAATTCTGAAGGATTAGATGATTGCACAAAAGCCCCAAGTCTTTGGGCTTTCATCTGCATTTTCTAATCCCATCTTTAAGGATTGATCCCAGGTTTTCCAAATCTGGCCTCTGAGTTCAACACAATCTGCTTTCAGTGACTGTTTTGAAGTCTCTGGAGTTTGGGTCTTTTAGATCGTGAGTCCACTGTTAAATCAAGCTGCTCTTACATTCAGAACACAGTTTGGGGCAAGTTTTGAAGGGCCCCTCTGGCTCTCACACTTATGAACTTGTTGTTAATGGGTCTCAGTTTCTCAGCCTCTTCAGACTGCTAGTGTCAATATAGTGCAAAATTAATGAGCCAGCTCCTCTGTTTTTAAATGTCTAAGCCATGACACCTGCAAAGCAGATCATGATCTGTTGGCAGAGGGCCGTTTATTCATTTCCTGGCTTCCCAGACCTGAAATAACCACTCAGAAACTGTATTAATTACAATACTGCTTGGCCTATTACCTTGCAATTCTTATTGGTAGCTCTTACTTCTTAAATCAACCCATTTCCATTATTTTATATTTACCACAAGGCTTGTGACCTATCAGCAAGATTCCATCTAGTGGCTCATGTCTTTCTCCTCTGGTGGC
>JAQHUG010000074.1:4237013-4267786 GCA_028555095.1 Dicrostonyx torquatus
GGGTTTGGGATATCCCGCTAAGGATGGAGTTTTCTATTTCCATCCATTTGCATGCAAAATTCAAGATGTCATTGTTTTTTTACCGCTGAGTAGTATTCTAAAGTGTATATATTTCACACTTTCTGGATCCATTCTTCCATTGAGGGGCACCTAGGTTGTTTCCAGGTTCAATCACTAAGGTTTTAATTTCTTGTGCTTGATTCTTAAGATCCATTATTGTGACCAAAGCAAGTCATCTATTCACTCTGACATTTTTAAGAATTAATATGCGTTTAAGACTTAAAACAGATTTTTAAATGAAATAACTCTTAAAGCACAACATGATTAGGATGTCATAAATGTGGTCCTTTATAATTTATTTCTAAAAACTGTATGACTCAAGAAGACATAATTTGAAAATATGAGACCTAGCCATTTTGGTTTTCAAATATATTTGTTCATGGAGTAGAGGATGTTGACACTGGGCACAAGCTGTGACTTCAGGTTTCCTGTTCCCTCCTTTTTATTTCCTCTTTCCCAAGATGGATTCTAAGAACACTCCATAGCAAATGCCTGACACACCCTCCTTTCACTCAGAGTCTGTGTCCTAGAGATCCAACTTCCAGCACGAATGGAGACTTGCTAATTTCAGAAGTCACTCTTCATGCTTCACCTGATTGCAGTGGTGGTTGAGAGAAAAGTGTGCTGGGGTTGGTGCTTGGCATTCTCTTTGACTACAGCAATAGCAGTGTTGAGCCCTGCTCACCTCAGAACCAGCCAGGCTGCACATCCCCTTCCCCACCACAGCTTTTCTGGAAAAAACCACTATCAACTCAGAGTAAAGAGTACCAATAATAAAATGACTACTGATTGATTAATAGTATGTTCTGATAAATACATGTTATTAATGTATTTTAAAAATTAGCACCATGGTAAGCATTTTTGAAAATGAAATCACTACTTGGTGTCTTTATTTCATACTGTTAGAGTACAATACACAGTTGCTGTTTGCCCTGCTGGTTGCTGTCCCTTCTTTTCAGCAGTGGTGGTGGTAGTGCCACCCATCCTGCATACTTTACAAGGTTGTAATAGGTTCTAAAAGAGACAGTAACTGTGGAAAACGTTTTGTAAATATAAATATTAATTGGGATACTGAGATAAAATAGGTGTCCTTAATTTGAATACTTTTATCATTTCATACACACACACACATATAATGTCTAGTGTTTCAAATCATTAAAATATATTGATTATTCTCTTTCCTATACTTTTAAGACTCTATATTTGGTGTGTATAGTTTTTTTTATTTTGAAATTAACTAGTGATGTGTAATCAAGTATATACTTTGTTTTAATTTTTCTATATTTTATAATAAAACAAAGCAGGAGACCTTAGAGAAAAGAAAATATGATTTAAAATAGCTGATACTTCATGGCACTACAGATTACTTACTAATGTATAACTCATTTGCAAAATAATGGCCCATATTTATCTATTGCTATAACTATAAAGTTTTGAACTTCTATGGCATGCCAACATACACATATAAATCATTGTCGTTCTAAAAATTGTCATTTCCAACTACTTAACAAAATCAACCTGTACATATCATAATACAAATAATATTATATCATATAATAAATAATTAGAAATAATGATAGAAACTTAAAACTGTGAAATAGTTTATAATCTGTATGGTATTAATATTTCATGTTTCCTTTTTACCTTGAGGAAATCAAGTAAACTGTAAGTTCTAGTGTAATTCATAGCTTAAGACATGTACACATGCATTCCAGGAACTGTGTTAGCTCACATTAGCCATCTATGTTTTTTTTTAATTGATTTTTATTGAGCTACATCTTGCTTTGCTCCCTTCCCTCACTCTTTCCTCCTTTGCAACCCTCTCCCAAGGTCCCCATTCCCAATTTACTCAGGAGATCTTGTCTTTTTCTACTTCCCATGTAGATTAGATTCATGTATGTCTCTCTTAGGATCCTCATTGTTCTCTGGGATTGGGATTTGTAGGCTGGTTTTCTTTGCTTTATGTTTAAAAACCACCTATGAGTGAGTACATGTGATAATTGTCTTTCTGAATCCGGGTTACCTCACTCAAAATGATGTTTTCTAGCTCCATCCATTTGCCTGCAAATTTCAAGATATTGTTATTTTTTTCTGCTGTGCAGTACTCCATTGTGTAAATGTACCACATTTTCCTTATCCATTCTTCGGTTGAGGGGCATTTAAGTTGTTTTCAGGTTCTGACAAACAATGCTGTTATGAACATAGTTGAGCACAGTGTCCTTGTGGCATGGTTGAGCATCCTTTGGATATATACCCAAAAGTGGTATTGCTGGGTCTTGAGGAAGTTTGTTTCCTAATTTTCTGAGAAATAGCCATACTGATATCCAAAGTAGCTGTACCAGCTTGCACTCCCACCAGCAACGCAGGAGTGTTACCGTTACCCCAAATTCTTTCCAGCATAAGTTGTCATCAGTGTTTTTGATCTTGGCCATTCTTATAGGTTTAAGTTGGAATTTCAGAGTTGTTTGATTTGCATATCTCTGATGACTAAGGATGTTGAGCATTTCCTTAAGTGTCTTTCAGCTCTTTTAGATTCCTCTGTTCAGAGTTCTCTGTTTAGGTCCGTAATCCATTTTTTAATTGGATTGTTTGTTCTTTTGATGAAGCATCTTTAACAAATGGTGCTGGCACAACTGGATATCAACATGTAGAAGAATGAAAATAGATCCATATCTATCACCATGCACAAAACTCAAGTCCAAATGAATCAAAGACTTCAATATAAAGCCAGCCACACTGAACTTCATACAAGAGAAAGTGGGAAGTACACTTGAACACATTAGCACAGGAGACCACTTCCTAAATATAATCCCAGTAGCACAGACACTGAGATAAACAATAAATGAAACCTCCTGAAACTGAAAAGCAAAAGACATGGTCAACAAGACAAAACGGCAGACTACAGAGTGGGAAAAGATCTTCACCAACCCTACATCAGACAGAGGGCTGATCTCCAAAATATACAAAGAACATAAGCCATCTATGTTTCAAAGGGTTTCCAGTGAAGCCTCTGAAGGGGAACTAGCAGCATTGTCCTCAAGTTAAAACTGACACCATGTTTATATAACTATTGGGCACTAGAGCAGAAATTGATATAATGGTTTGTCTGACCCTGAAGTTCATATTCCTGACTCTGTGTCACATGCCTTCAGATGCTTTTTTTTTTGGCATGTGACATGAATTCTATAAAGTCATCAATTCCTCCCTTTGACAATACCTGGCTATAATATTTTGAGCTACCCATGATTAGGAGCTTAATCAACTATTTGATTTATCTGAAACTACTTCTGTATACACAGAATGTTAAAATGATAATCAGTTTAGTGAAGAATTAATTTGTACATGTGTGGTTAATGAAAGTCATTTGGAAACAATTGTTTGGAGTGCATCATTCTTGATTCGGCTGAATGGGTCACAAGCTGTGCCTCCTCATCTTCCTGCATTATCTATCTCTGTAGGTGTTTCCTTTCGCACCTACATTGTCCTCTGCACACTCTGCTCTGTGAGCAGGCTGTCATTTCCAGGAGGGTCTTTCCACTCTGGCAGACATGCTGTTCCAGGGCTCTCGCAGTTGTTCTGAGTTTAGTGGGAGACCTACAGATTGCCTCAGCGGATACCCCATTTTCCTGTGGATGCCACTGCCTGCCTCCTTTCCAGTAAATCCTTCTTAGCTCACTTTAATTCTGTTTCCTTGTTCCCTCTTTGTCATGCTGCCTCCCTTCTGCAGAGAAGCTCACTTACCTCTCTGTGCTGTTGGCATTTCTTACTTAGCATCATTACTCTTGGGGTATCTACTTGTTTATTTGCATTTATATGCAGGCTCTCCTAATTTTCTTTGCATTTATCCCCTCTCTTCCTCACCATTTTGTCGGAAAGGACCGCCTTCTGGGTAACACCACCAGGAACACATTTCTCCCCTGGGAAACACGACAGAACCTTTCCTTCCAGTGTTTCTTGCACTTTCCCTTTAAAGCATGTCTCTGCTGAAGCAGCTAAGTGGCTGCACGACATAATCCTGGAGAAAGCCAGCAGAAATGCTACCTCAGAGCTTTTCTGTTTAACCCTTAACTGTCCATTTTGTGCAGATTTCAATGGCCCACAAATAATCCTTGAGTGCATTTTCATTTGACATATATCAGGTAAGCAATTAGCATCTATGAGAACCTCTAGATTTTGCATTATATATTTTCTGGATTGCTCTGGGTCTCCAGCTCCCTCTTACAGGACAACTTAACGCACTATGCCAGTAGCCTCTGAATCTTATTCCAGCTACTGGGTTGGGTTGAGAATATGGAAACACTGCCAAGGAGAGGCTGTTTATTGATCTTTCCATGCGGGATTTGCTTTGGACTCTGAGCATCTCTGTAAATAGGAACACGTTTCTTATTCAGTGCTACTATTCTGCTTGGGTCTGGAATAGCATCCTTTCCTCTGTGATATTTTCCAAATTCAGGCTAATTTTTTCTAACCTCTCAGAATTTTGCTTGTGTGCCTTGATGTGTTTATTAAATTATTAAATTATATATTTAGCAACACTGGGGCTTGAATGGTGGGCAGTGACTTCGCTGATGGGATGCATTTATAACCCCTTTCATTTTTTTTTTCTTGGTCTTGTTAAGTTAGTTACCCAGGAGACCTTTGAATTCACAAGCAGACCTCGAACTTGTGACCATGCTCCCTCAGCCTCTTGAGAAAGTAAATCTCATCACTAAAGACTCCTTAGATCACAAAATGATTGTGGCATCAGTTCCCATTGACTGGTATCTACATAGACAACAGCATGAATAATTAGATACAGTGCCTTTAAGGCACTGAGACCGAGAGTTAAAACCACCATCTAAAGGCAGGAAGGAATTGCTAGCTATAAGAGCTGTTACAGAAGCAAGTGTAAAGTTCAGAAAAGTCAGACTAAAAGAGCAATTGGTTTTATGGAGAAGAGGTTAGTAGAGAGGGTCTCATGGAGTGATGCTAAGCTGATGCCTTGAAAGATGAACTGTTTGGCCCATCGATTGACTGAAGAAAGGATGGGGGTGTGGTTGCCCAGAAGAGACATCCTGAAGAGCCATTATTTCATCCATAGGCCGAGTGTAGATTCTTGGTAGCCCAAGCTTACAGGAGGAGAATAATGTCCTGGTTAATTTGTCATCATCTTAATACAAAGTGGGTCAATTGGGGAGAAGGAACCTCAGTTGAGAAAACACCTCCATCAGAATTTTCCCCTAGGCGAATTTGTCAGGTGTTTTCTTGGTTAATGATTGATGTGGAGTATCGGCCCACTCTGGGCAGTGATATCCTTGGGTGGATAGGCTTGAGATGCATAACAAGGGTAGCTGAACATTGGAAAGCAAGCTAGTAAACAATGGTCTTTTCTTCAGTTCATGCCTCCAGGTTTCTGTCTTAAGTTCCTAGCGTGGCTTCCCTTCATGATGGACCATAGTCTGTAAGCTAAATAAATCCTGTACTCTAAGTTGCTTTGGTCATGTTTATTGTAAATGGGGAGAGGAGTGCATGTTGTGTTCCTGGCACCCAGCTCCCAGCTCCCAGCCCCCAGCCGCCGGCCGCTCAGCTGCTGGTTGCTTGCTTATGCCTGAAATAACCACATGAGAACAGTATTCATTTAAACTCTGCCTTGCCAATTATCTCTAGCCTTTTCTTGGCTAGCTCTCACATCTAAACTAACCCATTATAAAAGTATGTATGTCACCACAAGGTGGTGACTTACCCGACAATTCTAAGGTACATCCATCTC
Organism: Dicrostonyx torquatus; assembly: GCA_028555095.1. NCBI lineage: Eukaryota > Metazoa > Chordata > Mammalia > Rodentia > Cricetidae > Dicrostonyx > Dicrostonyx torquatus. The sequence continues at coordinate 4,242,823 of JAQHUG010000074.1, forward strand.
CGGTGGAAGATCATGGCGGTTGCCCACTTCCTTCTCTCTTCCCAGAACTTCTTTTCTGTCTACTCTGCCCACCTAAGGGCTGACCTATCTTACAATCCAGGCAGAGTCTTTATTTAACCAATGAAAGCATCAGAAATAAAGGTGGACCCTCCTACACATGTTGTCTATCATAGCAATAGAAAGGAAACCATGGTAACTAATTCACATGCAGAAAAATTTAAAGATCTTAGTGAGTCAGTCTGTATGTTGCTGTGACCCCAGAAAATCATGATTAGAGAAGTGGAAAAATTAGTTTTGTTTTTAGATAAATCACTTTGGTTACAGTGACCTCACTTAAAGGAGAAGACAGAATATGCAGATAACAAAGGTGAAGAAGTTATTAGAAGCCGAATGTAGCAATAATGATGCTTGAAGGTAGGACAGATTGAAACTTGCCTGCGTGTTGGAAATCGTAGTGAAGGAAAAGACAGCCCTGGAGATCTGCAGGTTGCTTGCTTGTCAAATGTATCAAAGTAAAGAATAGGTTTTGAGGTGAAACAGAAGGGTGGGATAGTTAGCTCACTCACGTTGGGTTTGAGTTTCTTTAATACATGCAAGCAGAACTCACAGAAAACCAAACATGGATTGGAGCATCACCACAAAGCAGGGCTCACTGACACCATGGACATGGTACAGGATGCTTTGTAGTTGCTGATGGGAAAGACAGGAACAGTAGAGCAAAGTCTAAGATGTGATTTTTTTTCAAACAGTTATTTAGTATAAAGGATATGGTAGTCTTTTCAATAGTCACGGTCATAGGCCTTATCAAGTCCTGACATATATCAAGGTTAGAGACATTTTATATTCTCGATTTCACAAATGAAGACACTCTAACTCATAGAGGTAAGCTTATATTGACTACTACCACCCAGTAAAAATAATAATAATGTTCAAAATCTTTGATTCTTTGCTTATCACATAGTTTTCCCACTGTCCTCATTCTAGCAAACATTTAGGATATAGGACTAGATTAATATGCTGGAAAATATAGACAAAGTACTCTTGGGATCCATAAGAAATACACCACATTATAGAAATGGTTGTCTACTTTCATTTATGTGTCAATGTATGAAAAATTTTATTTTCAGGAATGTAACCTTATTTTATATGCTTATATACTGGGTTTCAGTTCTAAAAGTTTAGCTTTTATTTTATGGTTTTCATTAAGATCCAGATAGGTTTTTATTTTTAAAGTAAGAAATTATATATTATATAAATTATAAAATTATAACATATATATTTATGGAATATATTTGGGATGTTTTGATAAACCTGATTCATCTTTTATACTTCTGTCTTCTGTTCTAGGCTTTTTTTTTACTATTGTTAAATTATCTCACTTTATAACCCATTATCAATTAATTAAAAGGACCACGATTTTAAAGACTTCTACCTCCTCCTTACGAATTGACACAATTTTCACTTTCAGTTTAGTATTACACTGAGGCACAGATGGTGAAGCCAATTTGAAAATAGATGGACTTTATATCTGGTTTATCTTCATGTACCCATGGTGGTTATCTGAATGGCAAGCTAAGACTGTGAGCCGGAAAGTCCCTGCGAAGTAAAACGCAAAGATAAGGGTCATTAGATTAGTGTTACTGCTATGCATTATGCAACACGACCCATAAACTAGAATATCCTTGTTAGATTTATGAAGCCACCATATAATAATTTACGGCTGACTTTTACAGAACCACTAGGTAGATTCATGACTTATTAAAAGAGTTTATCAGAATAATCTTTAAACATACTCCAATGTCAGTTTCTGAGTAATTTGCCAAAACACTAATGCCCACTTTAAAAAAAAATAGAGTGAATGAAAGGGGACATACCACAAAACATATATCGTTCATCTGAAGAGAAGGGAAGAAATCAATCAAGAAGACTTCTCTCATCAAATTGGACACATGCTTGGCAGATTTTCCCAATAACTTTCATTTTCTAAATGAACGAGACATCAAAGTCACGGTCTGCATTGGAATAAGGGAAAGGTGCTGCTGGTCGGAAGAGATAATCAATGGAGGTAAGGACAAGTTTAGGGGAACAGGAATGTGCTACTGTGTCATCTGTACTCCTCTTCAACTGCGGTGTGAAGTCCCGGAAAGTGTAAGGTCATTCTTAAAATGTTGCATCTCTCAACGTGGCCGAGAACTTTCTCTTGGTCATGTTCACTACATGTTTACACTAGTGGTGTAAACTCATGTAAGTAGAACTTTAGGCTTAAGGGGAGAGAACTGTGGGAAGGCAGAAAATGGATGATGTAGGACTCACCCAGGGAATGAGGTAGATTATAAAAATATCGTAGTTTTAAAGCAAAAGACTAAAATGATCACCGGGAAAAACCAGAAGCACAGATAGTCTCAACAGTAACAGTTTGCCTGAGGATATTATGACAAAAGTGTAGGAGGGCATCTAAAAGAGACATTTCTCTCCTTTTTCTAGATAACTAGATTAAAGTAACTGATTAATTAATAGATTAAGCTGATCTATTTGATCGGTATTCCTGCAATTGTCTGCTAAACAAATTGACTTTGTTTCATGCATATAAATGCAAGACCATTGTTCTCTTAGCTGCAGATTGATTTGTATATAGTAAATCTACCACATAAAGAAGTGACTGGACATGTGAAGTGTCTTTTGTTATCATCTTTAAAGGATGCTAAGATGTTATTTTAGTCATATAGCCCCACTAATATGACTTTCTTATATAGTTTTGCAACATTGCGCTATATTCTATTTGCTTTTTTGGGGGGGAAAATTCTGTGATAACCAGTGCTGGATATCTGCAAATATTCTATGTTGGGAATGTTTTTGAAGATTCTGTTAAATTTTATAAAAATGACTTTAAGGTGTTTTATACTTCATAACCTAACAGTGTCTCTGTTCAATCAGTTGTCATCTCATTGTTAGATTTTGTTATTCGCCAATTTTATGAGAAAACAATACTTTATAGACATTTTAATTGACATATATCTTTTAGCGTGATTAAATTCCTCCCATGTTTTCAGTAGCTCATGTCTACTTTGTTGCATGGTTAGATTTATGTGTATGGAATTCTACAGTTTCTTGTTCTGCTGTTTTCCATTTTGTTTTTTTACAATCAAAGCTTAAGCTAGCTACAACCTTTAGTGAATGAGAACATGGACCTTCTCTGGGAAGATGCAGCCCTGAGTACAAGCCATCAAAAGCTCAAGGAAACAGGGAAGGCAAAGGCACTGCTCCTCCTGATACAGGGAGCCCTAATACCAGTGCTCAGACTCCAACATGGGAAGAACAGACCCCTTTAAGCTATGTGTTTTCTTTCCTGTATGTCTTTGTGTAACACATAATTCACCTAGTTGTTTATGGTGGCCCTGCTCAAGTAGCGATGGCAATTGAAGCTTTTGGTTGTTTACAACTTGATTTCAGGAACGTTCAGTACTTTAGTAAGGCCAAAGAGATAGTAACTGAGAGAGACGAATGTAAGTAGATTAAGTGGATCATCTCTACAGGAAGACTGTATGTCTTTCCATAAAGTCTGTCCCTTTCCAGGGACGGTCTTCAGACTGCAGTGAGTCTGTCACAGATAGTATAGGTTATAATGACCTGTGTTCCCACAGCATTCATAGTAAGGCAAGACTTTTTCACATTTTAATAATTTCATGATCTACAATGTTTTCATTAATTGCTAAAGAAAAAACTTACTAGAGAAATGGAATGTATTTAGCAGTCAGTAGCTGGTGCTTCCTCCCTTTTCTCTCTCTTTCCTCTCTCTCTTATTAAAATAATGGGCACAATTGTGCATATTTGTATATGGTATGATTATGTGAAATATATATGTATATATGTGTGTGTATATATCATATTGTGAATGAGAAAATCTTGCCTATATATGTATCACCTTGCATAATTACCATTTATAGAGTGGAACAAGTTCATAGCCCTTCTCTTAAGTGCTTAGGTAGGCAGGCTGGCTCAGTAAATAGGGCTCTTGGTCAGGGTTCGGATGAATTGAGTGCAATCCTTAGATTCCAGAAGGTGGCTGGAGAGAACCTAATCTCAAGACCCAAACACCCACCAGTGTGTATAGTCACATATATACTCAGATATATGCACACACAATTATAACGATGAATAATAAATTCTTCTTGCAATAATGCATAATTAATGATAACAATAATTTAAAATTTATTTTCATTACTATGCTACACTCACCAAATTCTATGTAGAACTCATAAATAGACTTCTTCTTCCTAACTGAAATTTTGAATTCTTTCATCACTTTCCCATCTCATGGTTCTGTTCAATGACCTGAACCCTGTTAGTCATTGATTTTTCCCATTTACTTCTATGAAATCAAAATGATTCCACCTGTAAGCAATGACACTATGCTGTGTTTTTGTGTTTTGTTTCTTCCCTTAAGATTATTTCCTCTAGATTCATTCATCTTATTAATGGCAGAAATTGCTTCTGTGTATGACCAAGTAGACCTCTATTGTTCACATGTGCCTCATTTCCTTTACCAGTCCATTCACACATGAAGACTGCTTGCTGCCATATGTTTGCTAATGTGGATAATGCTGTAGAACACAGGGGACGCAGATACCTTCTCCACATACCAGTTTCATTTCCTTTGATGATAGACAGTGAAAGATTAATCATATGATAGTTCTAGATTTTAGAAATATACCCCTTGATCACTTGTTTGCCTATTTTGAGAAATGTCTATGTTTTAATTTACTTAGTTTTAGTAGATTATATACATTTTGTTATAGAATTGAGTTCCTTATATATTTTTATACTAACTCTATTTAGTTTGCTCATTACAGTGATATATTTTTTAACTACCTTTTCAATTTATTTCTCATATGCTGGAAATTTTTATTTACAGCATTAATATTTGGGTTTCAAAATATTTATTCAATAGATTATTTTGAATTTGATTATTTGAACATTGAGATATAGTTCTAAAGTATATGTTATTATCCAAAATCAAAACAACTGAGCATATAAACATTATTTTTAATTATATATTAAAAAAATAGAGATTCAAATATGTTGAATAATCTCTTCTACGGTTCACAAAGTAACAATATTAGTGCAGGCTTTTCTGATAGATACATTCATTTCCCATGTGACAATATCATTGGACACACAACATTTGGAGATAAAAATATTTTAACATGATCCATATACAGTCACAAGCTGAAAGCACAGTGAAGAAGGGACAAATCCAGGAAGGATGAGGACAGTTATTCTGAGTGCTGAAGACAGTTGATCTGAAACAAAGGCCAGTGAGGAGTTGACAATTATTCTCCAATTTCCTCCATGGCTGGCTGCTGATATAATGGCATCACCCAGTGTGACAAAGACACCAGACACAGAGCTTTGTCACTTCAAGATGATAAGTGAATTGTCTTCTCCACATTTCATGTTTATTAGTGACACTATATACAGTTTAGAAATCCTGGCACATAAAATTCCAAGTTGAGTGGTGAGGCTAGGTTCAGTTAGGCAAGTAGGATTCGACAGAATTTCTGTGCACTGATGGAACCATGGGACATGATGGGTGTTTTGTATTTAGACGGAAGAGTGGGCCACCCATTAATATCCAGAAGAAGTTCCATGGAAGGAGTGTTATAAAAGGAAGAAGCTAATAATGCAAAACAGTGTATTTCACTACAACACAGACCACTGGTTGGCCCCTCATTCCATGAAATGCACAGAACAGGGACTATAAATGGGTAGATTTCAGGCAGACCACTTGAAAGTTTCATAGTTTCATGTCCCCTCTAAGATTTTGAAAGCTTATAATCAATGCACAAACAAAAGTTAATAGCATTACTTAAAATACAGTTTACAAGAGGTAAGTTTTGTTCACAAAAGGCTACAATTATAAATACAGGATATTTAACAATTTAAAAATAAATGAAGATAGTTTCATGGCAAAACTCAAAAACTTGGTTCGTGATGCTTTCTGTGAACCAGTTCCTGTTTAAGCTGCCAAACATACAACCTGATTAAGTGATAGGAATACTTGTTGACATGACAGGCTTGCTAGTCGTGGTGTGGAAATCACAAAGGTATTTGTGTGTGTGTGTGTGTGTGTGCGTGCACTTGTGTGTGTGAGGAGAGAGAGACAGAGAGAAAAACAGAGAGAGAAAGACAGAAACCGAGACACACAGAGAGAATATGGATTCCCATGGGAGGGGACATATAGATGAGGGCATGGGAAAGGTTAGGGCATCCTAATGACTTTCAGAAAGAGTGAGGTTTAGGTGAGCCTGAAATATGACAGATAAGTGTGCGTAAGAGAAATGAAAGCAACTGTGAGGGGCAGAATATACTAGACAGTCAACAGCAGTTGCTGTACCTAGAGTGCAGTGGACACTAACAAAACAGTACCAAGGTAATCAGGATAAAGATTGTGAATAACCTATGGGCAAAGTATTTGTATTAAAAAGAAGGTACAAATTATAATACAATATTCCTGTGCAGATTCATTCCACATAATGATACAGAGATTCAGTATGCCTTTGTCTTCTATCTCTTTGCTTGCTTTACTTGTCCAGGGGACTAGGCAAGTGTTCCACTACTTTTCTGTCCTTTCCTTGTTCATTATAATCTTCTCTTGTGGTAGGTAGATAGAAAAAGGCAGCAAGAAAGAGACACGCCCCTTTCTTAACTACTCTGTCACAGAAATGACACACCCCTTCTTTTCCTTCTCCCCTAGTATCCTGGTATGGTAATTTGAATGAGAATGGCCCCATTGACTCCCACCTTTAAATGGTTGGTGGTCCTCAACTAGTGGAACTGTTTAGTCCTTGGGGGTGGGCTTTCAGGTTTCAAAAGCCTATGCCAGGCCAGTGTCTTTCTGTCTCTTTCTCTGCATGCTGTCTGTGAATTAGCTGTAAGTTCTTGCTATCCTTCAGCACAATGTTGTTCTGCCTACTGCTATACTGCCCGTGATGATGGTCATAGATTGACTCTTTGAAATTGTAAGCAAGCCCCCAATTAAATACTTTCTTTTATAAGTAGTCTTGGCCATGGTGTTTCTTCACAGCCATAAAACACAATTAAGACACCTTGTCAACATTTTGTTATACACACATTCTTCTGGCAAGTGATGCTTGGAACAGTAGTTTAGTTATGCGAGCAATTTAAAATTGTGGAGGTGGGCGTTTCATAAACCTATAGCTTTCTCAACTATGCTAGCATAGTTAATGATGAAATTAGAAATGATAAGTTGAGGAGTCAAAGCAGGCCAAGTTTGTAAGGAATATTTTATTCCAAGATAGGACTTTAGCTAGAGGAACATTTTAAGTTGACTCATGAAAACCATATTTAGAGTTTTCTAGATCATGTTGCCTGTCCCTATTAAGAATAGATAGAATAGAGACTGGCAGGATGGCCCAGAGGGTATAAGCACTTGCTGCATACGCTTTTGTGATGTGGAAGTCCCCTCTGTGTGCTGTGATTACCATTAATGAATAAAAAAACTGCTTTGGACCTATATATAAGGCAGAACTTAGGTAGGCAGAGAAAGGTAGGCTGAATACTGGGAGAAACTAGAGCAGAGTCAGAGAGATGCCATGGAGCCGCCGCCAGAGTCAGACAAGCCAGAACTTTAGCAGGTAAACCACAACCAGATTAATAAAATAGGTTAAATTAATATGTATGGGTTAGCCAATAAGAAGCTACAGCTAACGGGCCAATCAGCGATTTAATTAATACAGTTTCTGTGTGATTATTTTGGGTCTAAGCTTGCCGGGTGGCCAGGAACTAATTAGTGACTCTCTCCTACACTTGTGGACTTATGTTCGCTATTCAGAACACACATCAACGTGGAAGGGAAGAACTGACTCCACAGATTTGTCCTCTGACTTCCGCACACATGCTGTAGCACATGTGTGTTCACACATGTATATGAAACACACAGTCAATGAGGAAATAAATAGATCTTTCTAAACAACATGGTTCAGTTGATTGAGCGTTTGCCTGGTATACACAAAGCTCTGAGATAATGAAACTAGGCACGTTGGTTCTTGATCATAGTCCCAGCACTGAGGAGGTAGAGGTAGGAGGACCAGAAGTTCAAGGTCATCTTGAATTACATAAGTGAGTTTGAGAACAGTTTGGACTACATACCATCATGTCTCAATCAAACAATCAAAAATCACTCAATCAAACAATCAAAAATAATAGGTAAAACACAAAAGAAGATGGTGGAATTCTGCATGCCACAATCCTGAAGGTTATTTGCAATAAATACTTGTTGGTGTTTCAGTATAAGAAGGAATATATTGAATAGAGGTAAGCTTAGAACTGGGAAATAATTTAGACTCTGTCTTACACAATAGTGGCCTAGACATCGAGAGTAGCTACCCAATCAAGACCAGAACTGATAAAGAGGCTTTCTAAATAGGACTTCCTCAGGTATGTAAGGGTAAATGAAAAGTTACTAACTTTTAACCGAGTTGTCTGGTCCCATAATGGTTATGGCATCTCTTTAGATAGGAAGAGGATAGAGATACATGAGAGGCTGGGATAGAGTCAAGAGCTTCAGGGAGAATTGGAATTCACATCTTTCTCAGCTTTACAATCTGCCATTTGTTGTTCTTATGCTGACTGTGTTTGAGTTCAACTGATGCATATTTGTAATGGGGTCAGTCACATGTTCAGAATAGGTTTGGTTATTTGAAATTAAGTTTTTCAGGGGCAGAAATAAAAGAAGTGCATTTGAGAGCATTGTGTATAAGTTTGCCACAAGATATTAATCTAAGTCCTGCATGGATTAAGTTGGACCTATGTTTTCATTGTGAAATTTTGTTATATTTCATGTTCTAATAATATAGCTTGTAACATTAGAAATGAATCTCAGAAATACGCTACATCTCTTAGAGGGACAGCCTAGGATTCTTCCTTCTGGTAAGTTCTGCATTTATGAAGAACAATTGAGAATACACATCTGTAGTCAGTTCTTTGAAGTACTATTCTCAAATATCTGTTATTAAGTTATTACTTAATTTTTTATTAAGATTTTGCCTATGTGTATGATATGGGGGTTGCACACATGTCTCAGAACAACCCAGGATCTCAGTGCACAACTTTATTAAATCCATTCTCTTCTACTTTTCCATGGATTCTGTGACTCTAACTCAGGTTACCAAGTTTATGTGGCACGCATTTTACTTTCTAAGCCCAGACCTTAACTTGTTTCTTATTATTAAGCTTAACTAAAGAGGTAAAAAGACTCTCTCAAGAAGAAAGTTTTATAACAAGTAGATAAATGCCTTCTAAAGTTATTCTTATCTAAACGAACCCCCCGGTGATACAGTAAATCTGTGCACACACATAACCAGTTTACATAAGTTGCTGTTGATAATCTTAAGAGTTTTTTTTTTTTTCGTTTTTGGTGCAGAGCCAGCCAGTCCATGGTAGTTCATACAGACTGTATTTTACCTGATTATTCTGATTGTCAATCTATATACTGAGCATCATCCCTAGAGAATTGATCCCTTGTTGCCTGCCACATTTATATGAAGACCCATGAATAGAAAGAGACAAAGAAATGAGCTGAAATCCTGGCTTGTGCACTCAGAGGTGTGTGTGCATCAGGTATGCCTGAGAATCTGCTGAGCCGCCTGCTTCTTGGTGACCAGCTCCAGGGCCTTGCACTGGGTTACTTGTCTTCCTTCAGCTTACACAGCACTTGTGGAGTTAATGAGGTGTTGTGTATAAAGGTCTGTGAGCCAACATGGAAAAGGGATTATCTAGCTACACCGTGATATGACAGAGGAACCAGGCATGATGAATGGGAGTTTGATAGAAGGCTCCTGGCTAGATTCATCTTGGTACTATAACCACCATCAGATTCATTATTTTTATAGAAGAGAAGTTGTAGGAGAAATAGGCTCTTCCACACTTTCTGTGTTGATTGGCTTCTTCCAGGTATTGTAGGAGAAGACTGAAAAGATGATTAAATGAAATATTTTTCTTCTGTTTCTGAAGGGAGTCATACCATTTTCAGTCCACATGGAAGATGGTATTTTAGTTACATTGTCACCGATCTTTTGTGGCTCCCAAAAAAGTGGTGACATTCCTATTGCAAACCTGCACGGCAGGTTTTTGTTTGGTGATAATGGTAATTGGACCACTCACACTCAATCCTGTATTCTGTTTCTGTGAGCACAGACACTAAGGGTCCTATAATTCTATCTTGCTTTACTAATCATAGTATTTAGTTGCAGGCTCACTTGATGAAGGCTTATTTTGCTATGACATTTAAAATAACTGATCACATCACATCATTTTGCAATAGAGGATGAAATATTTGTGACTCAGAGACAGAGGGAAAAAGTTTCACTGTTTGTGCCTGCTTTATTTTAGGAAAATAGAAATATATTTTTAAAAAACTGGATTAACCCAGAGGAAGTGGGAGGGGCATTAGAACCAGTTGCCTGAGTATGCTCTGCAGAAACCAAGCATCCAGTAAAGTGAATGTGTTTTATGCCAACTGTTTTTAGGTTCTCAGGAGTATACTGAGTGGGCGGGCACATTGTAGAAATGAATCAGGATATCCTAGAACTCTAGCTCTATGCTTCTACATACATTTCATCACATTAGGTAAATATTAATTACCAATGATGTGGTAAAATGTATGTAGACTAAGGATCTACATTCTCTTTATGAATTATAGTACAACCAATGGAACAAAATGTTGAAAAAAACATTAAATATTAAGTGACAATAATAATTACCATATTTGAAAGACTTGGTAGATGGTACATGACTATCTCTGATTCCGTTCTCAGTGATACATAACTCCATAACTCAGGGTACTGTGTTAATCAGGGTATGTAAACAGAGACTGCTCGTTTGTTGCCAGTTGCCCAGACCCAAATAATCACACAGAAACTGTATTGATTACAATATTGCTTGGCCAACAGCTTATGCATATTCTTAGTTAGTGCTTACATCTTAAAATACCCCATTTCTATTATTCTGTGTATCTCCATGAGGCTGTGGCTTACTGGGTAAAGTTCTGGCATCTGTCTCCTTAGGCAGTTGTCTGGTGTCTTTCTGACTTCACCTATTCCTTATATCTCTTTTGTGATTTTCTGCCTGGATTTATTCTGCTAAACCATTGGCTGAAACAATTTTATTAACCAATGGCAATAAAACATAATCATAGCATACAGAGGGTAATCCCATATCGTAGAAAACTTAGTTCAGTAAGTAAATGCTTTGATTGACTTGTCATGCCTGCCTCTGGATGAGAGACAGCTAGGTGGAAGCATGTCAGGGTATATTACAATATTTTCAAAGATCAGTAACTCTTTCTTTTTATTTCATTAATTAAGTAAATATTGAATACCAAGTTTTATAGTTTGTTGTAATTATTTCCATCGGTTTGCCACATTTTAGAGGTTTCATTTCTATTGTTTTTAAAGTTGACATGAAATTGAATTTTGATAGTGTTCTCAAATTCAGCCCATCTTTCTTCAGTATAAATACACATGCACACACAAACATAAACACACATGCACATACACATACACACGCACCTGCACGCAGTATGCACACTCAAATACACATAGGTTATTGACTATCACAAAGGAAACTGTAGTACATGAAGGTGTTGCTATTTGAAGAATCTTCTGGAGTAGAATAAAAGATATAATGTGATAAACAGGATGGCTTGATTAAAGGTAAAAGGGTAGAAAAATATGAGTAACACACAGAGAGCCATGAGTTGAAGTAAACGCATCATGAACAAAAATCTTGAGGGATGTGACTGGAAGATTAATTACATTTCAATTAGAAAACATCGAAGTCTTGGCTGATGGGAGTCTCCTGTTTTAGCTTATAGAGAAACATTGAAATTATCTGGGCAGAGGATTGCTCTGGTAAAACCAGACTGTCTTGTCAGGTCCATAAAGCAAGATTGAGCATCCTAAATTTGGTTGATAAACATAGTTTGGGGGCTAATATAAGATGGAACTTTTTGCTACACATGTTGGTAGATCTAATTTTGTCTAAGTATATGTCAGTCTCTGTTATAATGACTTGTATTAAAAATAAGTTTTACTTTATTAAGACAGTTATTGCTATGGGCATCCTGATTTGTGTCATAATTTGGGAGTAATTCTCAAATGCACCATTTTATTAGAAAGAAAACTTTAAATGCTCTCTGAGCCCCTCTGACATGCAAAGGGTTATTATTAGGACACATTTCGTATTCCATTGGAATTTTCTGAAACCCCAGTGCAAGTGTCAGTAGAATTCTTAGAACCAAATGGTTCTGTTGTCAGGACAGCTTTATTTATTTTAAATAACTTCCGAATAATTTGTAGCATGTAATATAATGTATTTTCGCTCACGCCCCATGATGTATATTGATATTTCTTGTTAAAATTTTATTTGAAAAAAAATGGGTTTTGTTGTCAATTAGGAAATGACTGGATTTTAGCTTGTTTCTCAGTTAGGTTAATGTGTCCTGTCGTTCACTTAGCTCACGGTATTTGAAAAGTTATTGTCCTGTACATGCGCCTCTTGTCTCCCAGCTCCATTTTCACCCTCGTTGTTATGTTGTGTAACCAGTAAGATGAAAGCATACAAGCTCTTTTCTTTGACTCACTGTCAGACGGTTTCTAGTGGGTTCTCACCAATGGTCTCTATAGTGGAATTCTGGGAGACAAAGGAAGAAGAGTCCTGTTCCTGCCTGGTCCAAGCCTCAGAACTTGTTTCCCTCTGAAGGGGATCCTGGCTCCCTCTCAGGTGTACTCCCAATGGGATCAAGGCTCTGATACTCAATTGTGTTTTGCTTCCCAGTGTCTTATCAACACTGTTGCCACCAGACCCTCCCAGGCTCCATACCTCAGGCCAGGGCAGGGGCAACTTGTTGGGCTCCCAGCCACTCTCTTTTCAATACCGTCTCATGGACTGCTCTGTTCTTCCTATAGCTCCAGGGTTCTTCCAAGATCTCTGCAATCAATTTCTCTGCTAAACCAACTCTTCTAGGAATACCCCTGGTGGCTTTCCCTCCCATTTGGACATTGAACTCAGTAACTCTTCTGTGTAGGCATGGCAGTGCATTTCAGTGACCATCATAGTCAACAGACTAAAACTCTGGTCTCATGGTGCTTACAGGATTCTAGTAAGTACCTGTCATTGCTTAAATATAAACTTTTTGTGAGCATTAAGGCCCGGTGATGTAGGATGTCCTTCTGTATATGTGTTGCTTTTACTGGTTGATGAACAAAGCTGTTTTGACAAAGTAAAGCCAGGCAGGAAGTATAGACAGAGCAACCAGACTAGAAGAATTCTGGGAAGAGGAAAGACACCAGCCAGATGTGGAGGAAACAAGATGAGAATGCGTCACTGATAAAAGGTACCAAGCCACATGGCTAACATAGACAAGAATTATGGGTGAATTTAAGTTGTAAAAGCTAGTTAATAATAAGCTAAAGCTAATATGGCAGTTTCTAATTAATATAAGCCTCTGTGGGTTTCTTTTAACTGAATGGCTGTGGGATCAGGAGGGACAGAAACTTCTGTCTATACCCCAGTCTTTGGTTTGTTATTATACTGAAGGAAACGTTAAAATCATTGATACAATCTTCTTATGGATCCAGAAAACATAAGGTAAGAAGGTGGAATTAAGAACTGAAATGGACTCTGTATTCACAGGGGCCATAACATTTTTTATCTTATTCTCTTTTATTTTTGGTATTTCCTTTAGTTTTGATCTCTTTAGTCACAGATTGTATTTTTGTTGAACAAAATGTTCACTGAAAAGTTCAGAGGCATAGACAGAACCATAGGAAGAAATTTGAGTTTATGCTTTTCTTATTTTTTTCCATTTCTTTCTTTTTCTAAAAAGAAAAAAAATATTGGGTTGTGTTACAAGATCTGTCATGGAATATATAAGAAAGTATTCTGTGCAACTGTAGTCTTTAAAATGTGTAGTGCCACCAAGAACCTCTACTTTTGCTTTGGCACATTTCAGTTTAATGTCTTTAGCTCTGCAACTGGAAAGACATTAAACTGAAATGTTTTTCTTTTTGTAAACATCTTATGCCTACTAACCACATATTTTGTTATTTTTTATTTCATGGTCTATGTGCTTAGGCTTAGAGACCAATAGACTAAAATAAATTACCTTAAAAGTTATCTTGGGACTAGAGTGATGGATTAGCAGTTAAGAGCATTTCCTGTTCCTGCTGAGGATCCAACTTCAGTTTCCAGTACTCAAGAGGAGTAGCTTACAACTGGCTCAAACTACTTATAACTCCAGCTCCCTGAGGATCCAGTGCCTCTGGCCTCTGAGAGTACCTGTGTCTACTATCACATATACACACACACACACACACACACACACTAAATATGTCTCTCTCTGTTTTATAATAGTTCTGCAGTGCAGTTTCATCCCTTCTAAGGGAGGCTCAGAGACAAGCTTATGTGGGATCTAAACTTCTGTTGGGTGACAGTGCTCACACCTCAGGTTCATGTCAGGTATCTTTTCTTTTTTTGATCTAATAAGTAAGTAGAAAAAATAGTATATAAAATATGTATTTTGATCAATTAATATTATAAAGCCCAGATACATTGAGGCAGTTTATTAATAAACTCATAGCTTCTTATGATTTATCTGGGATATTTCCAACTCAAAGTTCTACCTCAGTAACTCAATGCTGAATCCTCACACACAATGCAAAGAAGACCAGGCAGAAGCCAGGGTCAGTTGTTGAAAGCTATCAGGTAGATTGTGTTGTGTGCACAGAAGTGTGCAGACAAGGAAGGGGAAAGAGTTATATTTGATTTCTTCATCAGAGGATGAAGGTGGGGCTGACAAGTTCACACTCAAACAGATCCCAACCCTTCTTGGGCAAGAGCTCTCTGTGCCTTTGTGCTGAACTGAACCCAGCCCCAGTATATAAAAAGTTGGTTGCATGGATGCATGGATTGCAGACCTGCCTCCAGCTACCCCATTCATACCAGTATTGATACCACCACTGCCGACAATGATAAAACATCGTTGTGGCCAGTTTTGGGTGCTGCATGCCTATGTATTAAATTGAACCAGAAGCGTCTTTAAAACAAAGAAGGAAACAATGGGAAGCAAGAGGCTGGTTCCACACTCCTGATACACAACTCAAACTTATAGATCTTTGCACGGGGCTTTGATGATTTGCTGCTGAAGACACTCATGGGTAAGGGTAGATAACAGAACTCCAATGAACCACTTTTTCACTCACTCTTCTGCAAATGACTATTCATATATATGTTTAAAAATTACATAGCACAATTGCTTAAGGTGATGAAAATAGTTTATACGCTATCTATCAAATTCACTTATGCAATAATTTCAGTGTGAACAAATTATATAAATACAGAAATATGTAGATGCATCTTCATCTAGTATGGTGGAAATGCTTTGCAATCCCTGCAAATGACTCCTTTATTTTTCTTTTACATAAGATGACCAAATAAGCATTTTTAGGTGAGAGAACTCTGAGTCTTCTAAATTTCATTTCTGATCTGATACCCTTCCCCCAAACACATCATTAGCCTGAAAATGCAAAATCTTTCTCTGAACTCTAAATAGAAGTTAAAAATAGCATTTCATTCCCCAAAGCTTTAAATCCCACCTTGTTTTTAATCAGCTTTCCAGAGTGACTATGCAAGGTTACACAGAACTGACTGACTGATTTATGAATATAATTTTTGTTTTAATTGAAACAGCAACATTTAGGTTCCACCTTAACAGTGCACCTTAAAAGATTATCTCGGTTATTTCACAGGCACCGAGCCGGCACTAATAGTCCAAGGCAGATATTGAAAAGCAGCACAGGGCCAGGCAGATCTATTAGAAATTCCCATCCACGCGCCTCATACATATTGATTTCTGACACCAAGCAGCAGTGAAAGCCCCCGTGGGAATAATATATTTAGCAGGGTTCGCTGCGAGGAGGTCACAGGGTGCATACAGATTAGCTTCAGAGGACCAAGGCGCTAGTATTGGAGCCAAATGCTAGATTTTATATCATTTTAATCTGAACTTTTATAATCCTTTTAGTTCTTCTTTCTCTGCATGGCAGAGAGAAGGCTGCTTCACATGTATCATGCATCTTCTCCTTTATTCTTCCTATAAATGTGCAAATGCCGCTGTAATGGGGAGGAATGTTCCTTCCGCACAGGCAGCCCAGCCCAAGCCAGATTTGCTGTTATAAACGGTGGTCAATGCAGATGAAGACATCTTTATTTAAAGATTCCTTTCCGTGGGGGAGGGAAAAAGCACAAACCGGGATCTCAAGGGTTGAGACAGACGCATAGAACTTGCTCTCCTATTAAAAGACCCGTCGCTCCCCTCCCCCTCTCGCTGACACTGGCGCTTAATTGAGCAGAAGTTGCATTTATAACTGTTACAGCTATGAAAACAAAAATCTAAACATTTTATTAATTACCTTTCTGCTGGGGAGGGAACGCCTGCTTATTATGCAAAGAAGTGTTGTGACTGTATCAGCTAAGGTGTCAGATGAGAGCAAACACACATTTTGGAGACTGGAGAGAAGCCAGCAGTGGCAGAGGAGAGGTTAGAGTGGCCACAGTTTGACAGAAGGGTGAAATACGTTCAGACAACAAAGAGGATTGGGAGGTTTCACTCAACACACACAAAGGTTCATTGTCTCCTGGAGGCGGCATTTGAATTTTAGGTGCTCTATAAAAAGTTCCCGTGATTACTAATAATCAGAAAAAGAAGTAGCTACATCTGCGAAGTGCCTTTTGACTCGGAGTTATTTTCTCTGGTATCCTAAGCAAGCATAAAAGCTAAGGACAGAAATGAAAAAGAGACAGGAAGGACAAGCCATCACGACTTAGCTATGGCAACATAGGAACAGTCACAGCAAGCAAAAGGTAAATCTGAGTTGCGCTTTATCAATAAAGGTTTATCTAAGCAAATAAATAAATAAGAAAGAAGAAATGATCACTTGATTATTAGAACTAGCACTTCCTTTGTCAAAATCATCTAACTAAAATATGCCAAAGGCATTACTTTCCTAGGCCTGTTTCCTGAGATACCTGTTTATTTACTTTTGTTTTCTAATATCATCAAGCTGAGCACAAGCCAAGAAAAGAAAGTTATCATATTCAGGGGAGGAAAGCAAAGAGCAATAAAATCTCAAAGTCAATTTTGAACAAACTTGGGAAACTGAAAATCTTTTTTTGGCAAATGCCCTTGTCAGAGTGCTTGGTTGACTGTTTCCTGAAAGCCGGATGACACTCACAGTGAGCTCTGAAACTCAGGGCAGGTGCAACAAGCAACTTTCTCAGCACCTGCAGAGATTATAAGATAGCGAAGTACCTGGATACTGGATAGCCTATATGCTTTCACTCCGCTCACTAAGGCATTCAGAGTCAAGAAAGTAATGCTGGAATCTAGAGGAGGCTGGAACAAGAAGGAGAATTTAACGAGGCAGCTAAGGGGCTCTGCAGAAACTGGGCATTCTTATCACTAGAAAAGGTGTGTGTGTGTGTGTGTGTGTGTGTGAGAGAGAGAGAGAGAGAGAGAGAGAGAGAGAGAGAGGAGAAAGAGAGAGAGAGGGAAAGGAGTGAGAAAGAGAGAGGATTCTTTCTAAGCTGTAATATAACAAACTCCAAAAGTTTAGCATAATTGGTTGTGTTTGCAGACTCTGATAACAGAACCCAGGAAGGCAAATTAAAAAGAGCTAAAGGAAGAGTCGGACCAGCGAAGGTATCAAACATTAAATTCCACATCTCATATCCTTCTCTTTTCTTATTTCCCGGGTACCAGTCACTTCATCTGGTAACTTTCTGCAGATTATACTGACTTTTATAATACATGACTATGAGAGCTTATATTTCTCATTATGCTCTCAGGCTCACTGATTTTTTTTTTGTTTGTTTGTTTGCTAAAAAGAGGTGGACTCCATCCTGGGAGCCTAGAACAACCAAGGACACACTCAAGACTCAGTGACCATCTGAGACAAATGTCAGCCCTCTGTACGGGTCAATAGCCCTCATCACAGACACGGTGAAAAATCCCTGCTCAACCCAGGACAAGGAGAACTTGTCCATTGTACGCAATTGTCAGAATATTTCTTTATTTCCTTGTCCACCGATGTTAGTCAGTAATTTTGGTTGGTTTGAATAAGTTATATTAGGTAGACGTTATACCTAAAGAGAGAGACCCAGAAATAATTGGCTCAAATGAAACCAAGAATAGCAAGTCATTCATACAGCAGGTCTGTCTGTCTTCGAGGCAGCCAACACTCCGCTTGATGGCCTCTTTCTGGACTAGCCCCATCACTGTCAAGCAGACAGTCTAAGACTGATGGAACTGTTCATTTATAGCCTGAAGGGGGAGGGGCATTTTTTCCTCTCAAAAACAAGCCCAAGGAAGTGCAAGGCAGGGAAAGTACAAGTATTGATAGCTAACCTCCTGATTTTGATTGGAATACCGCTGCCCAGGCATCAGTTAACAATTCATCTTCCATTTTTTTTTTTAACCTTAAGCTAACTACATGTCCCTGTCATGGGTTCCCGGCGTGCACCAACTCTGCTAGCCAGGTGAAAGCTTCAAAACTGAATACTACATTTCTTCCAACTTGCAACTCTAGGCTTGCTTTAGTAGATGCATTGCTTATTGGAGTAGGGACGTTCCTTTTAAATTTCTGACAGCTGCAAAGGAGTCATGCAGCCAATTTGAAACTATAAGCCAGCACATATCCGGCTTGCACCAAGTCCACCACACTTCCTCCAGGCTTAAAGTCACAAGTAGGTGTATTATCCCTGTTTATCAGGTCAGTGTTCCATAGACTGATGGAATTCTGACAGCAGGGCAGTGGTCTAGGACATTAGCAGGGCACCTAGCGTTGGCCTGATTTTCGCCCAGTGTTGAACCACACTGGTCAGTGTAGACTTTTGTTGCTATTGCCTGCAATTTTGACTGCTGCTTGGTGTCACTGAAACCCCTAGGGCTCATAAGAAGGTGAAGCTTTAGAAATCATTCTTCCCCGTGAACATAAAATTAGGAGATCCAGGATTCTGGATAGATCAAGTAATCTTAAAAATCCTTTAGAACAGGCCCCTTCCTGTTAATTACTCACGCAGCATCTTCACTGAATCACAAGCAGTGTGAGAGTGAAATTTAAAAAAAAAATGCTTTTTGGAAATAGAATGTTTGACTCCCGCTGTTAAGAGAATACAAAACTAAAACTGAAATTAAATGGAATTATTTTGAAAATTAATTTGTACTCCCATCCTTCCCAGCTGTGCTAAATATTTTATCTAAACAAAGAGCTTTACAGCAATTGGCAACGTGTGTGAGAAAATAGAAGGTAATGATATTATAAAGCAATGCACAAACGATGTGTGTGCGGTTTACAATTCTAAATTCTGACAGTGTCTACAGTGCATGAGTGAGAGTCAGGGAGAATATATAGATGCTTTGTGAGGGAAAATAACAAAAAAAAAAAAACAGGGAAAAAGTCCCTTTAAGTTGGGGGCAAAAGCATGCATTTCCTTTCAGTGGAAGTAGGCGCCCTTAAATCCCCGCTGAGCGCTGGGGAGGGCTGGAGGAGCTGCCTAGAAAGCATTTTCTCTCCCTTTAGAATGTTAGAAATTCTCGGACGGCAGTGTGCATTGCAATGCAGGGATTCTTCGGTGTAAGAGCACATCAGGGCATTGAGAAAGGTCTAATGTGTTCTCATTAGAGGAGCAGGGGCACAGGGGGAGGGGGAGGCGCCTTGGGGGACAGAGCTGAGCTCGACCACTCTGGGAAGTATTACGATTTTGTGCCTTCTCACTTCAACTCCCTCAATCCCTGAGCTTTACATAGCTGCTTCCCAGACAGTTCAGGCAAATGCCTCCCAAGCCTCCTGTAAAGAGAGCTCTGTTGTATCTCGCTGCTTGCAGTTTTAACAGTTTGTTTGCTTGGATCTTTTCAATGTTTTCTTCCTTTCTGGACAGACTCTTTAAAAAATTAAAATAAAACCAACCCTTCTTTTTCACATTCACTTCCAATCAATGAAAAAAAAAACAGAAAGGAAAAGAAGACGATTTGATAAATGCAAGACAATCCAGAAGCCTTTGTAGTTATAAAGCCCACAGAGCGGCCAGAGTGGAAAATCTAGCAGGAGCAGCAAACAGGGCTTGGTTTTTGAGAATTTTTTTTATAGCTAGCCTGATAACTGTAACCCACCAGCCACCAACTTCTCTTTTCCTAGCTTGCTGTATTTTTTTTCCTAAAAGAAAAAAAATCCCTCATGAAGAACAGAACATTTTCTATCTGCATTGTGAGTTTTAATTTGCAGAGGAAGCTATCCATGTAGAAAGGGTTTTTCCTTAGCCAGGGGTCAGCTTGTTGTGATGAGTGTGACTATGTACCCTGAAGCCAGGGAACAAGCCAAGGAGGAGTTTCTTCTTAGGTATGAAATATTGAACATAGCTGGTAACCCTTTGCATGCATGCCCTACTGCAGAAATTTTGTTCCGCAGAAAGATATCTTGCAAGCTCTAATGACACAGCTTTCCCAAAATAGACTAATAAGCAAAGACCTGGAAAATCCACTCTAAGACATTTCCTCCTTAGGTTTTGACATTTTCTCTAAACTCTTTCTGCTTGGGAGTTGTTACAAGACTGCAGATAATAGGTCTTGTGTGTAGATAGCCACACCGCTAGTTCATTTCTCATAATACAGCGGGTGTGTGCCATCATCCTGAACATCTCTCTTTGGTGACTTTTCTAGGCATGTGCACTGAAAGAGCTATGCTTCCCACTGTTGCCCAGTGATTTATTTTAAAAGGTTGTCAAATGTTTCACAAGGGAATCTGGGGTTCCTCCCTTTGAGTCCCTACTGTCATTAACGAAAACTTAGAAACAGACGCAGAAGAAAGTTTGAGGTCAGATTTTGTAGAGTTTGAGAGGAAAACACCAGAATAGGCGGGATGTCTTAGCAGCCGCCAGGAGGAATGAGATAGAAAGAGGAAAAGAGAAAGCTAGAGCTTAACAAACCTGGTCCAAGAGAGTAGGCAAGTTCAGCAATGGAGGTTCAGCAGCCTCACGGCAGAGAACAGGGCCAGTGCCCGTCAACAGATGAGAAAACCCAGAGTGTTACCGAAATCATAAGCCGGTTCTGGACAGTGTCCAAAGGAGGGAAAGCTGCACAATGGAAGCTTTGCGAGCAGTTACCCTGGAGAGGGGTTCTGGGTGGATTTAGGACCCTATCTCATTAACGGGATAATTATCCTTCCTGTCTCTTTAAGAACGTCTTTAGCTGAATCAGATTTCTTCCTAACATTTTGGTGCAGGTGAAGTGTGGGGTGGACTCCTGAACAGATGATTGACAGGTCTAACTGGATTAACTCTTGAAGGAAGAGACAATAGCACATGATGTCCTCATCTTAAAAGCAGACTAAAATGCCATGTCTTCACCCAGGCTCAGAAGCAGATACTACGCGTTTGACCAGGAGGCCTAAGAAATGGCAAAGGTGATATCTGTCTGTCTAGTTTTACCAGGGAAATGAGAGGTGTGGCCCAAAGCTGACCTAGAGGGAGAAATTCGCCCACAATGCCCCACTACTATAGCATTTTCTCTCAAGAGCTGAGTCCCTAAAATTACTTTAAAATGAGCTAAAATCGAAGAATCTATATAACACATTTTTACCAGAAAGATGTAGATACAGAGATCCAACCCAAAACCTTTCTCCATATAGGTTTAGTGTATAGACAGGAGTTTCTTGTTCTCCTTTTTCAAATTTTTTTTAATTTATTTGTATGTGGGTGTTTCTCTGCATATATTCCTGTATACTGCATTTATATCTGGTGTTCAGAGGGACAGCGAAGACATCAGATCCTTTGGGACTGGGGTTACAAACAGATGATTGTAAGTTTCCAGGTAGGTGTTGGGAATTAAACCCTAGTCCTCTGGAGGATAAGCATTATGTTTAACAGCTAAGCCAGTCCTCCAGCTTCTAAACTAGAATTTCGGTCACACCCTCAAGTCTCCAGTTTCTATTAGAGAAAGAAAATTAACAGGAATCCAGGATAGAAACCAGAATTTTTCCTGGCATCTCTGGTCTATGGTCAGGAAGGAATCAGGGGCATTCCCCGTTTCTGACCAAGGACACTAAATGAAGACCCTGTCCCTAAACAGACTAACCCATTTCTATCTTCTGTTTATATCAGTCAATTACAATTAATTGGCTGTACTAACAGTTAAAATATATTTCGGGTCCCTTAACATGAGATTTTCTTTTTAACTTGTAGTCTCTGTGAAGTTTTACTTTGAAAAGAAATTAAGAGAGATTTTATTTTTATTATCAGAAAGATGACAAATGGGCTCAAATTGACAAAAAGTACAGAAAATTGTAAGTCAAAGATCTGTGTTTATTGTACATGGAGGACTGGTCAGTGAGGTACTTACAAGTTTGGGAAATAATGCAAGCACCATTGTTAAACTTATTAGAAATGAATCCTCAGACTTGATAGATATAGTTCTTGTAAGCATTAATTCCAAATGTTTTAAGGGATGATCACTTTGGGTATATTACTCTGAAGACATTTAAACAATACAATCTGTCCCTTAAGTGGAGGGTAAGCAATTCTTTTAAAAAGTTTATACTTCTTTTTGCTCCTTTCACATAACCATGATGTCACCCAAATAAATGGCATCCATATAGTTGTCACTAAGCTGACAAGCAGATATGGCTGCATGACATAGTTATTATGCATTATGTAGCCTTATGAATTTTTATAGTTGAATATTGATATGGGTGGAACATGTTAAATAGGAATTTTAAGTATTTTTATAGGATGGGTTCATAATTTTAAAAATATTGGCTAATATTTACATACTTACATCTAGCTGAAGAAAACCATTATGATTTAATTTTTGTTTCCATTTTAACATCATCTATAAAGAATATCTGATTGGATTCAAATTATACTCATTTAAAACTGAGCAATTATTTCTTTACTCTTGCACCTTCAGAGTAAATGCCAAACTGTGTGTGGGAAACACCTCTGCCCTCCCCAGGTTATCTCAATAAAAACATCAAAAATATTTTAGGCAACAAAACGAGTGATTTCACTTTGAAACTGATAATTCAGGTTGTCTATTTATTATCTGTTGGATTCAATATAGCAGAAGGGATATTTGGCTTTAATTTCCTTAGAGTGGTAATAATTATAGTTAGCATTTTTAACACCAAGTTCTATAATAAGTTTACTACAAATTATTTTATCTAATCTATATATTGTGTACTTTATAATTATCCTAATTTAAAATTTAAAGAATGTGTGGCATAAATAGATCAGATAATTTGCCCTCATTCATAAAGCCTCTAATTAATGATTTTAGGATTCTAAGCAGGTCTGTTTGACTTCAAAGTCTGTGCATTGCATTATATTGATTCTGCAATGGTTAGGGAATTTCATAAATCACTCATTTTATGCTCACCATTAGAGTGAAGTTTTTTCAGAAGGTAAACACAATTTTATTATTGACTGAATGGGAGCTTTCATCTCATCTATTTCCTTGATAATCCATTCATTTTATTTAAAGGCAAAGTATTGAGCACTAATGTCCTAGAAAATGTCCCTGTATTCTAGGTTTTATCACACTTACCCTTAAGTGAGCAACAGACGACAAACTTTCTCCCTTTATTGTGTCAGGATTCTCCTATAGACACAGGGAATTGATAGTTATAAAATGTGAACAAATAGCAGAGTTTTAAAGATAAACATTGTGGTCAACATTAAACATAAAATGTAGAGAGGATCTATTCAGCGAACATGGAAAAATTCTGACAGGTAATGTTAGAGGCTGACCTGCATGATGAAGAGGGAACCATCAGATTTCCACTGCAGGAAGAAAACACATGCACTCGAATGCGTTGTGAATGAAAGATGCTGGGAGCCTGGAAAGTAGAGGCTGGGATGGGCAGACTATTTCACATGCCATAATAGCAACTGCACATTTAATTTTATGAGCTATGAGACATCTCTGGAAGATTTCATGTAGGCTAATGCAGGTTCTGCATAAATATTAATATTTAAGGAATTTTTACTGCTATCTGGATTAGATTGCCAAGAGTGAACGTTGCTGAGTGAAAACACTAGTAATTGAAAGATTTGTGTATCTAAACATGTGTCTCAAGTTACACTAATTATGATGCTTTTATAGTCTCTGTTATATTTGAATCACTTTATACAGATGTTGGCATCCTATGGGACAATATATAGTTATAGATTCTGGAGACAAACGTCACTTAATAGCTGTGCAATCTTGTACAAATACTAACCACTCTGAACCTGATTTTTCATTTTTTTTTTCAAGACAGGGTTTCTCTGTAGTTTTGGAACTTGTCCTGAAACTAGCTCTTGTAGACCAGACTGGACTCGAACTCAGAGATACATCTGCCTCAGCCTCCCAAGTGCTGGGATTAAAGGCGTGTGCCACCACTGCCCGGCTGCTTTTTCATTTTTTTAAATTGGAAGAATTATCGATTCTATCAACCCAACTTCAGTAGATTGATATGCGGTGAAAATAATGTGTTTACAACGTAGAATAGGACTGGCATGAGGTTCAGTGTGTTAAATACTTGTGGACAAGCCCTAGGATTCATGTAAAGTGCAAGTCTATAATCCCAGCACTCCTACACTAAGTAGGAGGGGGAGCCATGAGAAACCTTGGGTGTCCATGAACTGTCTTAGCTCACCTAGTTGCAACTCTATTTCAAACAAGGCGAAAGTGAGGACTTGACACCAGAGATTGGTCTCTAAGCTTCACACACCTGCCACGACACAGGAGTGGGACAGTCCAAACACACACACACACACACACAGAGAGAGAGAGAGAGAGAGAGAGAGAGAGAGAGAGAGAGAGAGAGAGAGAGAGAGAGAGAGAGAGAGAGAG
>JAQHUG010000074.1:4267791-4286283 GCA_028555095.1 Dicrostonyx torquatus
AGAGAGAGAGAGAGAGAGAGAGAGAGAGAGAGAGAGAGAGAGAGAGAGGAAGTTTTTCCTCAAGGCAGAGTATTTCTTAGACTGTTGTACCTACTAGGAAAACACTTGTCAGATAACCTCAGTTAAACATGGTGTCCCACATATAGAGGGCTGGAGAAACTTGGAGAACTAAATGAAAGATGGATTATTAGAATGTTCTCCCTTCTTGAGTTCTCAGAATTAGACATCTCTGAGTGTCCCAGATGATCACTACTAAAAGTTATCTTCAGCTGTGAGATTTTTCACTCTTTTCTCTTTGCAGATACACCAAAACCCTCACAGTTGCCTGCTGCTTTTGTGTGACAGGTAGTATCTTGATCTTGGAGGTTTCTAGCGTGATTAAATTCTGCTGCAGCCTCACACGTTGCCCAGAAACAGCTGGACTGAGCAAAGTGAAATCTAAGCTTCTGATTTTGCTCTGCCACCTCTGTTCTCTTTGGCAAAAGACAGAATAGTTCTGTTTGGGAGAAGAACCACACCTTGAGCAAGCAGATTACAATCCTACTGAACCCGACCTTTGGCAGGTGAAATTTAAGGCTTACTATAGGAAAGACAATATTTCTAACTTACATGCCCCAACATTTGCAGGAAGTGATCGTATATCCATAAAACAGTGAGGAAAATAAGCATGAAGGTTTATGGACTGAGTTGGCTTATTCTAGGGTTCTGACCAAACTGAGTCCCTCTTATCTTACAAAGAATCCAGGATCATTGCTGTGACCCATCCATGCATCTGTGTATCCAGCACATAGGAAAGTGAGTTCTGACCCACAGGATAAATCTCACCTACAGGTTCCCAAATCTTTGGGAACCTATTCTCTGCCTACCCTTTCAGAGCAAGTTCTGAGAGATGACACTTAAGCTTAGTAGACCTGGCATTTTGACGACCACCAGCTCCTCACTCTAATATACTAGCCTTCCTCACAAACCTTTGTTCTAAGTTGGCTGGCCCTTATCATCCTTTGCATCTGTGTTGGTGTCTCAACTTTCCCAAGAACTGTCACAGAAAGCTTTTGCTCTGAGGTGACCTAGCTGCTTCCATGACTTTATTTCATATTGTCTAGTACCTTAGGTATTCATTTGTCATAGCTCCAACACACTTTTATAAATAATCGACTGCCTTAGTTGGCAGAGAGTCTGCTCTGATGTTGGGATATCACACTCACTATTCAACCCCTGAAAAGTCAGAACTTTGACACAAGGAACATTCGTATTGGTCAGTCGAGTGGAAGTGCGTGTGCCTCGACTCTTTGTTTTTAATTTTACCAATTATTTTTCTTAAAGAAGAACAATGGATTTTCTACCTGACCACTTCCTATCATACAGCCTACTCTTTACCTTATGTGTTATTTTACAAAGGTGGATGCAAGGGGGATTAGAATATGCCCTGGGGATGCAGCACAGAAAGATTGGAGACAGTATCACAGAAATTTTGTGTTCAAATTCAGCAAAATAGGGAATTTTCAGAATCTTAATAGGTTTTTATATCAACACTTCTTATAAAGTTATACTTTCAAATTATAATAAAATATTTTATATTAGCAAAATGAAGTGAACAATTATTTTTTTTCCTTTTTTTTCAAAACAGGGTTTCTCTGTAGTTTTTTTTTTATTGTTGAAAGAAAAATTTACATTTACTCCCCTTGTTCCTGGCCCTCCAGCTCCCCCACTACCCCACCGCCCTCCCCCTGCTTCCTTAAGATGGGGCAGGATACCCAAGGCCCTCCCGTGAACAATTATTTTTATATGCTTATCTATTTTCTCTCATTTCTCTTGGAATATATTATTCATTGTAACTTTAATAAAAATAGTGATTATACTTAGGGATGATCTATCACTGAAATTTAATATTTTGTGTAAAAATTGAGAAAGATTTTTATAATACCACTATTAATTATTTGTTCAAACTAACAATTAGAATTATTTTAAGACCTTTACTCTAAGAATCTGTGGAGTGTCTTACATGAATTCAGATAATCAGTATTTTTAGAGACTAATTTTTAAAAAATCTGTGAATTATAACAATGACCTACATACAAGACATCCCCACTGGTGCAACAATGGTACAGATGCTATTGGAATAACGTTTTTAAAAATTGAATTTAAGGTCTTCTCCATGAGAAGGAATCCATTTCTGATATAGTTAATGAGGAGCAGAACCTGAGACTAGATAAGCCATGGACATAGAGGAGAACCTAATATTGTCTGCTTAATGAACATAGTAGTGAAATGACTCATACTGACACATTGTTTTACATATAGATCAATACATTGCTGAACTGTCATAAAAAAGCTTCCTCTTATAGTAGATGGTAATTAATCCAGAGACCAACAATGTGCAGAGAATAAGAGACTTTGGAGCTCTCAGCCCTGTATTTGTCACATCTCACCCCTCAAGTTTCAGAGATCTATACAGATATGGGAGCAGGAAATAGCAAGAGCCAGAAGTGGTAGATGAGCTTAAGGAAACAGCAGTTTCCAGACACTGGAGGACAGGCGCACAATTCAACTTGTGACATCATCTCAAGTCAGAGAAAACCCAGCATGAAGGAGAGGGGCAGGCACAAAATCCCACCTTTAGCCAACAAGTTGCTTGCAAATGATAGCTACTGGGAGAGGATAAAACAATTGTTTTTAATCGATGTATTGGTACTGGACATATCAACCACACTCTGGGACAGGCTCCATATTCAGGAATAGTTTGCCATACAGTTGTTCTCCATGTTTTGTTTTGTTTTGTTTTTAGTGGTTTCTTTTCCTTTCTTTCTCTCTCTCTCTTTTTCCTTTAAGAGAAATAATATGAAGTTGTATGGGTAGGGAGAGAAAGAATTTAGGAGGAGCTGGGGAACCAGAAAGATTAAGATAAAAATGTGCTATGTAAAATTCTCCACAGATAAATGAAAAGCGATTTTAAAAATTTATAAAAATACATGAAGTAAATTTGTGTGTAGGGGAACAGGAACACAAATGGGCATAGATTTTATAAAAACATATTACATGCATGTATGAAATTATCTTTTTTATTGATCTTGTCTTTTTCTACTTCCCATGCAGATTAGATCCATGTATGTCTCTCTTAGGGTTCTCATTGTTGTCTAAGTTCTCTGGGATTGTAAATTGTAGGCTGGTTTTCTTTACTTTATGTCTTAAAACCACTTATGAGTGAGTACATATGATAATTGTCTTTCTGGGTGTGGGTTACCTCACTCAATATGATCCTTTCTAGATCCATCCATTTGCCTGCAAACCTCAAGATATCATTATATTTTTCAGTTGTGTAGTACTCCATTGTGTAAATGTACCAGATTTTCCTTATCCATTCTTTGGTTGAGGGGCATTTAGGTTGTTTCCAGGTTCTGGCTATGACAAACAATGCTGCTATGAACATAGTTGAGCATATGTCCTTGTGGCATAATTGAGCATCCTTTGGATATATACCCAAAATTGGTATTGCTGGGTCTTGAGGAAGGTTGTTTCCTAATTTTCTGAGAAATCGCCACATTGATATCCAAAGGGCCTGTTCCAGCTTTCATTCCCACCAGCAATGCAGAAGTCTTCCCTTTTCCCCACAACCTCTCCAGCATAAGTTGTCATCAGTGCTTTTTATCTTGGCCATTCTTACAGGTGCAAGATGAAATCTCAGAGTTGTTTTAAATTTCTCTGATGGCTAAGGATCTTGAACATTTTCTTAAGTGTCTTTCAGCCATTTTAGATTCCTCTGTTGAGAATTCTCTGTTTAGATCTCTACCCCATTTGTTAGCTGGCTTATTTGTTCTTTTGATAACCAATTTCTTGAATGCTTTGTATATTTTAGAGATCCGCCCTCTCTGTCCAATGTGGGGTTGGTGAAGATCTTCTCCCATTCAGTAGGCTGCTGTTTTGTCTTGTTGACTGTGTCCTTTGCTTTACAGAAGCTTCTCAGTTTCAAGAGGTCCTACTTATTAGTTGTTTCTCTCAGTGTCACACAGAAAGTGTATTAATTACAACATTGCTTATCCAATAGTTTAGGCTTTTTATTAACTAACTCATTTCTTGAATTAGCCCACTTTTATTAGTTTATAGTTTACCATGAGGCTCTTGGTTTACTGGTAAGGTTCCTGGGCATCTTTCTCCTTTGGTGGCTACATGGTGTCTCTCTGACTCTGCCCACTTTCTTTTTATATCTTTGTTCAGATTTCCTGCCTAGCTTTACCCTACTAAGCCACTGGCCGAAACAGCTTCTTTAATAGCCAATAGTAATAAAACATATTCATAGCATACAGGGGGGAATCCCCCATCAGAAATATCAAATTAAGTATTGTTATTTGCATTTTTGTGCAGCCAACACACAAAAATTATTTGTTGTTTAAAACCTGCATACAAATCAAGAGAAAATGTAAATAAAATTCTAGAGACACCTCCTACTTTAAGAAGAAAATTAACATAATTTCTCTTATAAAATTTTAAAATTTATATCTGTATCATTAATGGATTGAAAATAACTTATACAGATAATAAAGTATTGGTATTTGATATAGATATATATCAAATATATATAAGTAAAAATAAGTACAGAATTGTTTGAAATTATTTCAATTTATTAGACAAAACAAAACATGGTAACTATAGACACTGTTTTGTTTCTCCATTTATTCTGTATTTGTATTTCTAAACTGAAAAAAAATCACACATCAGAATACACAGACATACAAATAATCAACCTTTTTGGAAACTAAATCAGGGTAGAAAGCAGGGCAGTAGAAATTCATTGAGCAAAGAGATGAGAATAAGTTGATATGAGTATGCATCAAGAAAACAAGCACTGAGCTGACTTAATAATTCTGTAGCTATCAATATAAACTTTCCATGCAAAAAACCATGCAATCCAATTCCTTTTTTTAATTTTAATAATAAAATAATTATATTAAGCAAGGACTGAAGTATTTGCTTTAATTTTCTACTTTAATGTTCTTATGAACAAGTTGGCCTCTCTGTCACACTCCAGTCAATCCCCCAGAGAGTATTGTCAGCTTAACTAGAAATAATATCCAGAATCTGAATAATTTTCACTATCTCCATGGCTACCATCCTTAATTGACCCACTGACACTCTAGCCTAGACTTTTGCAATAACCCTACACTCTCCCTTGGCCCACCTTTCTGTATTTGTCTATAGCCGTGTGTAGCACACACAACATGGCCGTGCAAAGCAGAAGGCAGCTTGGGTCATTGTTACTGCTTCATTATTCATCGCAGGCCTCCCGTCTTACGCAGAGTAAGCTTCAAGATATTTGCAATTTTAACATGGCCATTCTTGATCTATTTTTACTTAATGTTTTCTTGAAAATTCTTCTACTTACACTCATGTGCATCCTGCTCTTGCCATGCTGCTCTCCTCATTCATTCTAGACCACACTAGGTCCACTTCAACTTCAAGGTCTCTGAGCATCTTTTTCCTTTTCATATACCAACAGCTGCACTTCTCTCATCTCCTAATTCTTTGTTCATGTTTCCTTCTTAGCAAAACTTCTGTAAGTCTACACTTAGTTTAAAAAGCGCCAGAGCGGCCTTCCCAGATGCCTCTGGAAAGGTAAGCATCTGTGTCCCCACTTAGAGGTCTCAGCTCTATAGGCTCTTGCCCAGGGAGGAATGCCCCATTCCCCCACATCATCTAACAAGTCCCAGGGAGATTCTGAGCAGCCTCCACATACCCGCTCCCATCTCCCACTACATCTGCAACCACCAAAGCCTTGGCCCAGGTAACTCAGACCCAGAGAGACAAACATGCTATGTATTCACTCATAGGTGGCTATTAGATGTAAAGCAAAAGATAACCACCCACAGTCCATGACCCCAGGGAAAGTAGAGAACAAGGAGAACCCTAAGAGAGACGTACATGGATCCCCCTATGAAGGGGAAATAGACAAGACCTACTGAGATAATTTGGGGTGGGGGAGAAGGGCAGGTTGAAGGAGAACATGAAGGAATGGGATGCTTAAGAAGGGGAAATAGTAGTGATGGAGAGAAAGGAAAGAAATACCTCGATTGAGGGAGCCATTAAAGGGCTATGGAGAAACATAGCACTAGGGAAATTCCCAGGAATCCACAAGGATGACCTCAGTTAAGACCTAAGCAACAGTGGAGAGGACTCCTAAACTGGCCTTCCCCTGTAATCAGATTGATGACTACTTTAATTATCATCATAGACCCTTCAACCAGCAGCTGATGGAAGCAGATAGAGAGATCCACAGAAAAGCACTGGGTTGAACTACCTGAAACCAGTCCAAGAGAGGGAGGAGGAATTATAGGAGCAAAGGGGTCATGACCATGATGGTGATACCCACAGAAACAGCTGACCTGAGCTAGTGAGAGCTCACTGA
The DNA here is from genome assembly GCA_028555095.1 of Dicrostonyx torquatus. Classification (NCBI taxonomy): domain Eukaryota; kingdom Metazoa; phylum Chordata; class Mammalia; order Rodentia; family Cricetidae; genus Dicrostonyx; species Dicrostonyx torquatus. Next base: position 4,274,189 of record JAQHUG010000074.1, read on the forward strand.
CTGGACTGATGGGGCCGGGGAACTTGCATAGGACCAAATTAGGCCCACTGAATGTGGGGAACAGTTGTGAGGTTTGGGCAGTATGTGGGGCCACTGACAGTGGGACCAGGATTTATCCCTAGTACCTGAACTGGTGTCTAGGAGCACATTCTCTTTGGAGGGACACCTTGCTTAGCCTAGATACAGCGGGGAGGGCCTTAGTGTCAGACTTTGTTGACTCCGCATGGGAAGCCTTACTCTTTCTGAGGAGTGGATTGGGGTGGGGTGGAATTATATAATAATAGCTATATAAAAAAGCATCAGAGCACCTATGCACATCTAGGCAGCAGTGACTAGACTCAGGGGCTTATATTTGAATAACACATGGAGTTGAAAGGGGGTAGAGGGGAATTGGAGGGGGAACTAGGAGGATATAGATGAACCTATTTCACTATGTACATGTATTAGATTCTCAAGAATGATGAAAAACTAAGGAAATCTAAATAAATGTAGACTTAAGTTAAACAAAACATCACCATCTACACAGGAGTTTTTATTCTATTTCCATGTTTTATCTTGCTACATAATCTACCCTGTTGTTTTTCTTTTTATCCAATTTACATATTATTTGTTTCTTACCATAGAATATAAGTATTGTGAAGCCAGGGCTTTTGGTTTGCTTTATATTTGTTTGGAACAAATTAATTGCTTAATGCATATCTATTGAACACATTCAATGAAAATGCCTGACACACAACTCAGTGACATTTGCTGTAATAATGAGCTTAATGAATGATGGTCTTAACATGCTTTCTACCAAGATTTGTGATTGCTGCAACACAATTTTTAAATAACTATTTGTTGAAAATAGCTTCTCTGCAATGGAAGTTTACTTTCTCCAGTATTTCTGTAAATGCATTTGGTATAGCATGAAGCGGGTTCCATCAGAAGGACTAAGTATGATTAATGGCCTTTTTCTTTTCTGAGAAAACCAAAGTATAGTGATCTGATGGTCTGGTCTGCTGCATGGATTTTCTTTCTCTTGGGTTTAGGGACAGGGACACTGGCACAGGTGCCTCTCTGCTGCTGCCCTGCTGAGCCTACTCACTTCCCAAGCCCTCACAGATGAAAGTGTAATTGTGTGGAAGGTGAATTGATTGCAATTAACCCCAGACTTCCCCTCAGGCTGGGATATTCTGCCCCCTTTGCTAGGAATGTGTCACCAATGCCATAATACATAGCTGATGAAAACATATATCACATAGAGAAACACATATATTATAGGATAAAGTACATAAATCATGTAGGAAAACATGCATTATACTGAGATGATCAAATTATAAATGAAGCACATAAATCATAAGATTACACTGTTGAATTGTATCAGGAAACATAAATTATATAGTGAAACCGCAGGGTCACTGGAGAGGTCACTGAATAATGAAATGAGCATCTATAACTTAAGGAGGAGTGGAGTGTCTCAGTGAAAAACCCATTGTGCATCACATTGAATATTCTAGTTAATCCAGTTTTATCTCTCACACCTCTACAACCGAGGACTGCACTGCACAGCATGGGGGAGGGGAAATAAACAAACCATTTACAAATGAAAGATTGAATGATGGTGTACTGTAAGTAAGTTGTAGAATATAGCAGCTATCAAGTACAATGAACATCTGTAGTCAGATTTTCAAGTTGAAGGCAGGACAACAGTTAGCTATAAACAAGGGAGCAAACCCTGCTTCTAAAATGAAGAGAGAGTCCTGAATTTCATGGGAAAATCCCAAAGAGATAAAAGAGAGAAAAAGAAACACTGGTTTCTTCTGCAAATAACAACTGGGCTGATACAATGTACTGAACAATAAACTCCCACATTCATTTTTCCATTACAGAGTAGAGACTCTGTTTACTGTAATGAGTCATTTCTCATATGGGTTCTTAGCTTCCCCTCCCTGCTCCTTCTCTGTATATTGTATTAACAGAAGCAAAATAAAGGGATAATTTCTTAACTTACTTTTCCTTTCTAAACAATGGTGGAAACCGTCAGAGGTCATTGTGCATAGCTACTGGAGGAGGCCAGGGTAAGGCAGATTTTCATATGCAGTTCATAGCAATAAACAAATCAGATCAATCTTGCAAAGCTTTTCAGTCCAGTGTTTGTCTATGTGAATTATGTTCTCAATAAAGCAGGAGCCTGGAATTCACATCTATTCCCGGCTTGCTGAGTTAGGATTATGGTTCAAGCTGGGTGTAGAGAGGGATTCCTTCGTCATAAACGAAGTGTTTGACCCACTGTATTCCTCAGGGTATCAGAGAGCCTGAACTGCCTGAATTTATACAGCGGGAATTGATAGCTTACTGCTGACCCTGCAGGAGCAGGGGCCTTGGCTCACGTCCTATTTCTGGCTTTCCGTGACATTTGTTACTTCAGATAAAGGTAGATGTGTCAAGATATGTTGCTAGTCCCAGGACAGAGTTGTGTCAAAGTGCTAAATTCTATTTGAAAAGAAGCAATAAATTGGCACCCTGAAATGACTCCTGCCTTCTTTAAACATTGTATTTCAGACTTTCCCTGCTCCTCATATTCAATGTTGGTTAACATTGTGGGAAAGACGCTAAATACTATATATCATATTAACTGTGCATATTCAGTCATAGAAGAAACTGTAAAACTAAAGATATATTGAATAGCTTTACTTTAAAGCATATGCCAAGCACCAAATAGCATTAGCAAATTAACCCATACAATTTTTTTTCTTTCTAAATCAGTTTTCTCTGCTAGCTAAACTGGTTTGTCCTCAAAATATCCATAAATGGTTAAATCTATTCACTCTAAGTATAATCATTTACTCTATGATCTATGTGTTTCATTAGTTGAGGTACACATTTTGCTATAATAAATGTGCTTCAGTAAATGATCTATGCATTTCTTCCTGAAATGTATGTGTTTCATGAGAAAAGGTATGTGTTCATCAACTATGAATAATGTTCCTGACGGCACCACATTCCATTACTTGGCTGGTATCAGCAAGGCATTACACATCCATTCTCTTATGGCCATGGGCACTGCGTTCCCCCAAAAGCGCACATCAGATCCCGTGCATGAACTCTTCGGTCTTGTGAAACAGAAATGGAAGTGGGCAACAGATTCATATTGTAAGTCAATATATTTAATAGATGAATGGGAAACAATGGATTTTCCCCCCTGTCCTCGTCCTTTGTAACTCAGATGGAAAACAATTACAGAGAGAGAATTGCATAGGAAAACACAGTTGGGCTCTTGTTGCTCCTCCCAGAGTAAACTCCCTTCCTTGTACTTTAACTAAAAATCAATTGGGATAAAGTACAAAATCATATAATTTCAATTTAAATATTAAGACTACTTTTAAAAATTCATGTGACTTACATATTAAAATGCTGCCAATTTCAGAATTCCAGTGAATTGGTTTCCAAAATGATGAGATGAATTATTTATGCCAAGGAGAATGAATTACTTAAAAGAGTTAAATACATTGTCCCTGCAATAGAAGGTGTTGTTGATTGCTCATTACTAAGAGGCTCATGATAGATTATGAGGTAGAAGGAAAGGGTTTTTTTACTTCAGTATATCAATACACACAGTAATTAGCATCTCAGTATGTTAAAGTTTAAACACACCAATTATCTAACTAAACCCACAGCAAAGTTTACTTAAAACACATAACTCATAACTCTTTATGTATAGAAATCTTTTTTTCTTTTTAAGTTATGACCATCTTAGATCCATCTGTCAGTGTTTGGAAACTTGATTGCTCCTTATGTGTTACCATTAATCTCAGGACTGTAACCTCATCATGTTGCTTTTTCATCTCTATTTAGAGTGTAGGAACTCAATGTGCAGAATATTAGTTACTATTGGAGTGAACAGGCAGAATGGATTGTGGTCTAGTTTTCACGCATGTATGTTAATTATGTTAGAATCACTTGTTTCTCTCAGATTAAAATGAAAGATTGTATATGTGCTTTCTTTTCTTTTTTATCTTTTTTTTATCTTTCTATTTAACATCCATCATTACGATATTTCTTTCCTTTAGTATTTTACATTTATATTTACTACAATGACTGAAATCTGGGTTTTTTTACTGTTATGTGAAATATAATGTTACACATATATTATCAGCTGAGAACTAATTCATTGTATTTGAAATATTCTCTAAATAGGGATAGTTTACCCAGAAATAAAAGAATTGATACTGTTAAAGAATAGTTACAGTTGTCTAGAGTAAAATGTGTTGATGAGATCTCTGTTTACAAAAATGTAAACAAGCACAGATGGAATAAAAAGATATAAAACACAGCTACATTTCTCATAATATTATTCAGCATTAAATATGGTTAAATTCAATTTATGTGTAAAATGAGGTCAGCCACTAATAGTTTAGAAAACTCAGAATTCATTAAAGAAATAAGAATGTCAGTTTATACAAAGGATTATAAATAAATCCATTTCTTTAATTCACACTATGTTTTTTGATGGTTGTGTAAATTAAGTCTGTATTAACTATGTCAGAATGCATTTAGCATAGAGTTTGAATATTACTAATAGTTCTTGATGGGGACCTGCAAATTATTGGTGAATAACAGAAGCATTTTCACTAATTATACTTTTAGGAATTTTCACAGAAAAAATTTTGAAGTCAAGAATAGTTTTTTTTTTTTAGCAAGTCAGAGTAATATTTCCTGTTGCACGAAGCATCATACTAAAGAACGCTCATTGGTGTCAAGCTACACATGACTACTTCGTAAGCAAGTTCTGTGGACCTGGAATGGTCTCAGTTACCAACAATTAACTGATGTGATTCTACTCTGCAAGAGATTATATATTTAAGAAAAAGTGTCTTTACTAAACATTCCTAGATTTATATTGAAAGTCAACTTCAACTGACATTATTCCACCTTGTGTAAAATAACATATCTTCACACTTCAAAAATGTTTATCCATCTCTTCCCACCACAGTACTTCTCTTAGCAGACAGTTGTCAGATATTTATAATGTTTAAAGATTACTTAAGGAATAGAAATTTGAAAAAGAATGAAGACCACATTCATTAACATTATACTGTTTTCCGGGCACTGTAGTGACTCATACTTACAGATCCTGAATGTGGCCTGAATTGATGCTCTGCACAAATCCAGCTCTGGTGTTCTCGGCAATCTGTGTGTTCCCAGCTCTGGCTAACACAGCATTTTCCCCTCAACTTCTACTTTGCTTTCTGCAATTGCTGTGGGGTAAAAAACAGATCTTGCGTGTTAAGGAGAATTTGAAAGTCCTTTAAGAATTTGTGCAGATGCTAATACATTTAAAAATAAGGTTAATATCGGGTTATATTAGGCCAAAAACACCTTAAATTGCTAAAGTGTTTTACAGTGACATTTTGGTCATCAGCTTCCACCATTATCTGGGGATAAAGCAATTTGCAGTGGCTGTGGACAGCTAGCTGAGTGCAGAGCAGAACCGCTTAACTGTAGAAGCAGGTTAGAAGGGAAAAGTCAAGGGTCCTGCTGACCACACATAAAGATTTTTTTTTAAAGGCAAAATTGCACAACACTGCCAAGCTAGTATAGCTTCCATCTAACCTTCTTAATTCCTCCTACCTAATGGAAGACTTGATTTCTTCTGTAGCTCCTTCATTAAGAATGGTGCATATTACAGAATCATTTTTAATTCCCCCTTTTCCCTTTTGGCAAATAATTCTTTGCAGAGGCTCAGCTGGAGCTTCTGGCACTGGCACACCATTACTTTTATGATCTTTTACTCCGTGAAAAAGATTGTCCTTAGCTTCTTTTAAAGGTCAGTATCAGGTAGAGTTTTGTAGTATTAGCAGGATGGTGCTGAACCAAGCAAGGAGTCTAAAGTGCATTGCAGTTATGCATTAACTTATTCATATCAGAGACTTGCCAGTGTTCTTGCTTTTATTTTACTTTCTTCTTTTCTTGATCCAATAGTTTGATCCCAAGTTTGTGTACTAAATTCAGAAAGAAAAACCAAGTACTGATTTGGATTTTAAGTTCACTCTTTGGCCTATTTAGAAAGAAATAGCTTTATGAATTAAGTTGGAAATTATGTGTACAAGCTCAAGTGTATATCAATTGTGGCTTATGTAAAACTCAAGTGTGTATCAACTGTGGCTTATCTAAGCTATTTATTTTTCTCAGTATGCTGTAGGCAATATAATCTCAAATGCCCGTGATAATGTACATATAAAATGTCTTATACATTTTGTAAAGTGATGTAGTATCATAGACCTCACTTATTATTACTGAAATGAGAGTAATGAATTCTATCAGAATGCAAAGAATATTCATTACAACTGGATTACTGCCTTCAAATACGTAGCATTGTTGTGGTTTAAAGGTTGTCCTAGAATAACTTCAGCAGTCATCACTGAAGTAAAAAATGAGTGTAAAATATCTGGTACAATTTTAACATCCTGTTCAAATATTACATGTGAAATTAAACTTAATGGTAATGAAATACAGTTATCACTTCCTAGAAGAAAGATACCTTGGCTCTATGGGTGAAACATATTTGTCAAAATTGTGACTTAACATGTTAATTTAAATGTTAAATAAAAGTTAAAATATATTTATCTATGCATATCATAATGAATTAAGTTTTTATAATACAATGGTTTTACATTAAAGTTCTCCAGTTCAATCATATTGAGTTAAATTAGTATATAAGGACGGTCTTGTTGTTCTGTAAAATATTTTTGTGACAACAGAACCTAAGAGAAAAGTTAAAGGTAAGATAAATTATTATTATGTAACAGATTAAAAAAGTAAGAGCACATAGGTTCATTTTTACAATGAACTTGGAATTCACAGATAGGGCTTTGGCCAACTGAAACCAGTATATATACATTGACAGTTTAACTTAATGGTAAATAAATATTTGACTAACATGGAAATAACTCAAGTAAATATTCTTGATTAATACAAATCAATTTTGCTACATTTATAGTTCACCAAATGATGATGATGATGACAATATAGGAATATTACAGAGTGTATGTTAAAACAGGGACCTTCCTGTTTGCCAAGCTTCTCGCCCCCTTATTCAGCATTATGATGGAGGTACTAGCTAATTCCACAAGACTTGAGGAAACCAAGGTATAAATTTGAAAAGGACATAAACAAAAATTTTGTTTGTCAGTGATATATTTATTTATAAAAAATTTTTGAAGAAACCACAAAAAGATGAACATTTCCTGGATTTTACAGGTAATCCTTCAAGATCATAGGATTTGAGGGTGGGACACACATGAATTCTTTCTGATGTATCAGAGTTAACAACTGAAACTTGAAAATGAAAACAATTCACACTAGTACTCAAAAAAACAAACCATTTTCTACATAAATCTAATAAAATATGTATGGGATTTTTGTAAAAAAAATATAAAACTCTGATAAAGAAGTTCTAAAAAAAAGTGGTCAAATATTCTGTGGTCAAGGAGTAGGACTATTTAAAATGCTACTTCTCATCAGCCTAAGGTATTCATTAAAATCCAATCAAATTCTGGACAAATTATTTTATGGATATCAGCAAATTAAGTCTAAAGTTTGTCTGATTAGGCAAAAATTGAAGGATAATTTAGCACAATACTAAAGATGAACAAAACTGGAGAACCAGGCCTACACAGCTTTCAAATAAAACCGTAGGAATCAATGTAGTTCATGACTGCTATCCTAGTCATTAGCATATTGAGGCAATCTGATCTTAAATTTGGGACCAGCCTGGGCTACATAGGAGATTAGGGCAAGCCTGTCACACTGAAACTCTGTCTCAGAACACCAAAGAAAACAATAAACAAAGAATCTTTCTCCACAAGGATAATGTAGAATTGATCAAAAAAAAATCAATGGAATTAGAGTAGAAGACTCACATATCAGTTTAACTTTGATGAAGTAAAGGCAATTCCATACAGAGAAAACACTCATCAATGAAAGTATCAAATTTGAAATGAGCTTGCAAAAGCATGAATGCAAACCCAGATCTCACACTTGTGAAAATCATCTCAAAGTGAATGGGAGCATCACAAGCAAGATGGAAAGTAATGACCAGCTAAAGAAAAACCCAGAGCACTTCTTAACAAAATTTATTCAGTTGGTTGAATTCTTATATTCAACACCCTATGGGTCATTCCTAAATGTCTCCGTCACTATTAAAAGCTTTTACCCTGTGAAAGTTATTGTTAAGATAATAAAAATGGAAGTAACACACTTGAAGAACATATTTGGAAAATAAATATCTGATAAGGCTTGAATATAGAAACAGACGAAGAATTCTCCCAGCTCAGTGCCGCCAGATAAGCCAGTGGAAGATTAGGGTGAAGTCATGAATGGATGTCTTGTCATAAGATACTCAGAGAAAAATAGGTACACATGCTTTATTGAAATCTCATTACAGAAATATAAACCATTCCATGTAAGGTAGTTACACACCTGTAGAGAGACTGTAATTCAAAACACTGATAGCAACTGTTGACAAGTATGTGAAACAGCAGAAACACAATACTAGGGGTATAGCAACTTTGTAGGTAGGTAGATTCTCGCAAAGCTAAGAATCACTACCCAAAGAACCAGTCTCACATCTGTGTACAAAGTTGAATATAAGTATTTACAGAATCTTTGTTCATAATTTTAAAGACAAGTTAAACAAAACCTCCAAACAAATAAAACATTTTCTATGATTAAAAGAATTGACTATTTACCTATGAAACTGAATATTATTCTGTGAACATAGAAATGGAGTCTCCTCCCAGAAAGATATATGAAAGATCTTGAGTCTGGAAGGGCTATGCCATGTATGAGTCAAGACACCCTGTCAAAGGCAAACACATAGACAGCAATATGATGAGTGGTTTCTGGTGATTGGAGAATTAGGATAACAGGAACGGATGGATTGTTGAATTATAGGGGATTTTTATGGAAGTGAAGTTGTTATGAAGAATATTTAAAGATGGATTCATGGCATTTATCATTTGTCAAAGTCCAATGAAGTATATCATGCAAAAAGTAAACCCTGATGTGCACAATAACATTAGTTAATAATGCATAAATACCAACTCATCAGCCACAGGATGAACACCCACTATTGTTTGATAATTATAATAAAGGAAGTCATGTGAAGATATCATGTGGGGATCTATATGTCTTCTTCACATGCTGGTTTATATATTTAATATTATACGACCACCCGGCTAGCTTACACCTGAAATAATCACACAGAAACTGTATTCACTGAAACAGTGCCTGGCCCATTAGCTCTAACTTCTTATTGGCTAATTCATACATCTTAATTTAACCCATTTCCATTAATCTGTGTATTGCCACATAACTGTGGCTTACCGGCAAGATTCTAACCAGCGTCTGTCCCAGGCAGACATGACATTCTGCCACTCTGCCATTCTTCCCAGAATTCAGTTTTGTCTTCTCTGCCTACCTAAGTTCTGCCCTATCAGGCCAAGCAGTTTCTTTATTGATTAACCAATGAAAGCAACACATAAACAGAAGGACCTCCTACACCAATATTCAATTACATATTGTTATATAATTATATTATTATATGTGTTATATTTTATAGAAACCATTTAAAGCATTTATCAGATATCTTTTGAAAATATTTTCTCCGCATCTGTGGTTTGCCTCTTACTCCCAGGACGATCTCTTCTTCAGACTAGGAATTGTAAAGAAGTCTAGTTTATCAATTATTCCTTTCGGAATCTGACTTGAATGTTGTGTTTGAAGTCCTGGTCCAACCTAATATCAAGATTTTACCCAATTATCATCTATATATGTAATTTTTCACACTTAAGACGTCTGGTCCCATTCAAATTGATATTTGTGAAAATTAGAATGTATGTGTTTTGATTTGTGTAAGATTAAATTGGCTTCATTGCCTTTGCTTTCATGCTCTGTCAATTATTAGTGAGCTCTTTTAGTGTGGGTCCATTCCTTAGTTCTCTGTTCTTACTGACATATTGGTTGTCTTTAGCCAGTGCCACACTCTCTAGGTGACTATGGCTTTAAAATAATGCAATGGGGGCGGACTGAGAAGCCAATGATAATGGCACTGGGATTTGATTCTCCTGCATGCACTGGCTTTTTGGGATCCTAGTCTGTTTGGATGTACACCTTCCTAGGCCTGGATGGAGCAGGGAGGGTCTTGGACATCCCACAGGGCAGGGTACCCTGCCCTCTCTTAGGACTGGAGTGGGAGAGGGGAGGGTAAGGGGGCAGTGGGAGAGAAATGGGAAGAGGGGAGGAGGTGGAAATTTTGAATGGTATTATTTATAAAGCAAAAATAAAATAAAATATTTTAATTAAAAAATAAATTAAATAAAATAATGCTTGAAGTCAGGCGGTATCTGGCCTCCAACTTCATTTTTCAGTGTTGTGTTTGGTAGTCTGAGTCTTTTTACGCCCATGAAAATTTCAGAGTCAGTTAATCAATATCCATAAAACAGCTTATTTTGGCATGAGTTCATATTATGTTGAACTGACAGAAAAACATCTGGAGAATGGATGCAATTTAAAAATTGAACCTTTGTATACATAAATAGCAATCTTTCCATTTCTTCTACTTTGGCCTCTTTTCATCCTTGTTTCGCGGTTTCCCCTAAGCAGCTTATGTTCTACAATGTTAAATTTGAAATGGCAGAGAAAAGGTCTTAGCCTTGTTTTTGGGTCAAGGACTCAATACTTCTATCTTAAAACAATTACTTCTTTGACCCTGTTATTTGTTAGTTTAATTTCTGCATGCCAAAACTTAAAAAATACTCATTTAATTCCAGTTTAGAAAGAAAGCATATTATATGTTTTCTTTAGGCTGAAACTTATGGATACATGTTTTATGGGCTAGCATTAGAAGCTGCACGCATAGTTCATTTCGTGAATATTAAAATTCACACTCTATATTGGTTATAACATTTCATAAGTGTCAACTGAGTCAAATTATTAGTTGTGCTATTGAAATTTCCAGCATTGTTAATGATATTGCTTATATGCATAATTATTCCAGATAGCAGTTAACACTTCAAATGTGTTTCTGTATTTGACAATTTTTCTGTTTTGTTTTCCAATTCTTATTTGTATTTTGGAATACTCTTTCACTTTTGGCATACAATTATTGTTTCCATGCTTTTTATGGATTGAAAGCTGATTTAAATATCTCTTATTCACCTCTGGTAATACTTATGCTCTTTGAATCTATTATATATGACTCAAATACAGCTTTTCTATTTTTCATATATATATATATAAAATCATCTTTGTGATGCACCTGTTTGCTCATTTTACTTCCAAATAAATCAGTACATTGTTATTTAGATTGCATACATTGAGAAAAGTATAAATTGGTTCTTATTCTAGATTCTCTCTATTACTGAGATAATGGCCATGACCAATGGCAACTTGGGGATCACCTTAAGGATCACAGCCCATCACTGAAGGAAGTTAGATGAGAAGCTGAAAGTAGGAACTGGAGACAAGAGCTTAAGCGAAGACTGTGGAAGAGAACTGTTGACTTCCTTGATCCCTATAACTTCTCACTTTGCTTTATCATAGACTGAAAGCTAACATTGACATATAAGAAACATATAATGTTTTCTTTCTTGGTCTAGATTATCTCCCAGGAGATAGTGACTATGTCCCTTCCACTTGTAGCCAAGAACCTATTTGCAGTTCATATCTTCTGGGATAGGAAAACTCAGTTTTCTTTAATGGAATGACACTGGGTATGTATGCACACACTGAAGCTAGCCTCATTCTCAGGAGTAGTTGGACAACATAAATCAGATTCCATGGTGTATGTGTGTGTGCATTTTTTTTAAAGAGAAAATACTTGAAGTTCTGTGGGTAGAGAAGGAGGGATCTGAGAGGAGTTGGGGGAGAAGAAGAATATGATCAAAATATATTGTATACAATTTTTAAAAGATAAACAAAAACATGTTTTTTAAAAAAAACTTGTGCTCGATCTATTGGGAGCTCATCGAATCCAGCTGGACCAAGACTGAATGAGCATATAACCTAACTGGACCCTATGAATGTGACTGCCAGTGGGGACTGACTGAGAA
>JAQHUG010000074.1:4287802-4325884 GCA_028555095.1 Dicrostonyx torquatus
TACTCACTCATTAGTGGACTCTAGCCATAAACAAAGGACATGAAGCTCATACCTCACAAGCCTAGAGAAGCTAAATAGCAAGGTGAGCCCAAAGAAAAACATATATAGATCCTCTTGGAAATTGGAAACAAACAAGATGGCTGGCCAAAAGTTGAAAGCACAGGGTTGGGGGATAGGGAAGAAGGCAGAGGTGGAGGGTAGGGGAAGAGGAGAGCAGGAAGGAGAAGGAAGAAGGGAAGGACTAGGGAAAGCTGGGGAGAGAGTGAGGGTGGAGAGGGAGGAAGGGTGAATATTGGAGAAAGGAATAAGATATCTACCTTAAGGGACTCATTTTAGGCCTGGCAAGATACGTGGCTCTAGAGGGGATCCCAGGTGTCCACAGGGATGTACCCAGCTAGTTATTTTGGCAGGAGAAAAGAGGGTGCCTGAACTAACCTTGTCCCATAGTCATATTGATGAATATCTTGATCATCACCATAGAAATCTTGTCCAATGGATGGAGATAGAGACAGAGACCCACATTCACATCAGCGCAATGGACTGAGCTCCCAAGGTGCAGTCAAAAAGCAGAAGGTGGGAGAAGATGAGCAAGGAAGTCAGGACCACGAGGGGCTGGTCCACTCACTGAGACAGTGTGCCTGATCTATTGGGAGCTCATCAAATCCAGCTGGACCAGGACTGAAGGAGCATATGTCCAATTCGTACTCTCTGAATGTGGCTGCCAATGGGGGCAGACTGAGTAACCATCGATAATGGCACTAGGACCTATCTCCTCTGCATGAATAGCCTTTTTGGGAGCCCAGTCTATTTGAATGCACACTTTCTTGGGCCGGGATGAAGGGGGAAGGGCCTTGGACTTTCCACAGGGCAGGCTACCTTGCCCTCTCTTAAGGAAGCAGGGGGAAGGAGGAGGTGTAGTGGGAGAGTGGGGGGAGGGGGGACTGGGATAAGGGGAGAAAATGTAAATTTTTGAATGAAATAAAAAAAAAGAAACTGAAAAAAAAAGAAAAAGGAAAATAATTCTGCAGAACAAAAAATATATCAAATATAGTGGGTTTGTATATTATGCATACAAACATATACACTAGCTCTTTCCTTGTATCTGTCCATCATTTTTTAATTGCTCACAACTTCTTCTTTTCTATGAATCCTATTAGTATACTTTTAAAACCATCTTTTGCTTTAGTGTTTTCATTTAATATTTTCTCTAGAAATTAAAATACAGATAAATCACAATGTATCTAATTATATTTCATTTTATCTAGCTATGTTTCATTATCTGGTTATATTTCATTGTATCTATATGATGGCATGCACTCTGATTACATTTGTCCTCTATCTTTTGGCTATATATCTAAATATGAATGTTATATTACATTATTAACATTACATGTTGATTATCTTATATTGATATATTTCATAGCACATTATGTAATAAAGTATGAAATAAAGATATACACATTATGTAATAAAAATACATAATATGCTAATTATAATATTTAGGTTATTTGATTGTATCATTGTATATTGAATAATATATTACATAATATATCAGAATACAATCTTACTAAATTTACATTAGATACTTTTTTTTCTTTTCATGAAATAAGTATGGTAAGATGGTTCAGTGGGTAACAGCATGTTACCAATATTAAGACTTGAGTTTTATCATCATGGCCCACATTTTGGAAGGTGAAAACCCATTCTGGCTACTTGTGTGTGTTTGTGTGCAAATAATTAAATAAGTAAATAAATAAACGTAATAGTTAAAGAAAGGAGCAGATAATATTCTATGATTTTTATTCTTCTTTGTAGATGTAAACTTTGTCTAGGACAGTTGCTAAGGTGAGCAGGTTCCTATGTTTACCATACACCTCATCACTGTAGGTGATGGCAGAAATCACCTTTTGTCTATTTGAGAATTTGGCCTCAGGCTTTGAGAGGCAGTCTGTTCTTCAGGAGCATTCTTTCATTGTCTTCTATATTTTACTGCTGGAATAAGGTCTATATTATTTTCATTGTTATTCTTTGTGTAATGCATCTTTTTCACACAAGGATAATCCCATGCCTGATGTCCCTGTTTCTGTTCCGCTCCCTTCAGCTTTATTAGAGCTTTTCTGAACATATTTGTCTAGGCAGCTTCATTGCTCAAGTTTCACTGGGGTTCTTGGATCTGCGAGTTGATATTTTAGTTCACAAATTTGAAAACTTAAAATTATTATATCTTCAAATATTTTTCTGTTTTGCTTTTTCCTCTCCCATATGGGACTTGAAAGATACATGTGTATGTAGGGGTGTGTGTGTGTGTGTGTGTGTGTGTGTGTGTGTGTGCACTTTTTTATTTCTGCCTTTTTATAATGTTGATTAACATTCACCTGCTTTTAAGATCAGTAATTCTCTGACTCTTTTAGCAAATAGATAGATCATATTAGATAAGTATTTTGTTTTGAGAAATTTCAACTCATTTCAAGAGTTTCCATTTATCTGTCAAGACTCATAATGGAGGTCTGTCTCATCCTGCAATGTTTTATACATATCTGCAGCAACAAGTTTCAAACTCCTTACTATCAGCCGGGCAGTGGTGGCGCACACCTTTAATTCCAGCACTTGAGAGTCGGAGGTAGGGGAATCTCAGTGACTATCAAGTTAGCCTGGTCTACAAAGTAAGCTCAAGGGCAGCCAGGACTGTTACACAGAGAAATCCTGTTTCGAAAAACCAAATAAAAAACAAGCAAACAAACAAATACACCTTCTTAATCTCTAAAATTCGATCTCTGGATCATCTCCAGCTTCTTTTCTATTGGTTGCTGTTTTAGGGTTAGTCACACTGAACACTGATGTCTTTAGTAATTTTGTTCTGCTTGCTAGATATAGTAAATAATTCATTGTCATATGTAGCTGTGCTTCATGGCCATCCCTTGCTCCATCCACCCATCCCTCTTTCCTTCTTGATCTTCTGTCTTCTGTCCTTTGTCCCTTCTCTCTCACACCCTACATCCCTCCTATCTATCATAAGCAGAGTTAGACTTTATAAGGAAGAATTTTTTACATAGATTTAAGCATCTGGGGAGATGGAACACACCTAAGTATAGGCGTGATGTTTCAAGAGTCATGTGCAATCACTTCTCAAAATTCCAGGTGGTATTTTATGTTGTAGATGATAGCATAACTAGCTCCTCCTTCTGCCATAGTGAGAAAGATAACATGAAATACTTAAAGCAAGTGGACGCAATTATGTTCCAAAATAAACTTGCTTACAAAGCAAGGTAATTAGACTGTAGAATTCATTTTCTTAACTCCTCTTCTGTTATTCTTTTTTTCTTTTATTGAAAACTATTTTTTTCATATAATATATCCTGATTAAGGTTTCCCTTCTACTACTCCCAGTTCTCCCATCCATCTCATTAGAAAACAAATAGGCTTCTATAGGACAATAAGATAAAATATAATAAGTAATACAAACAAACGAACAAAAACCCACACTGGAATAGAATAAAACAAACAATGGAAAGAATCCAAGAAAAGGCCAAAAAACACAAAACTGGAAAGCCATAATGTGTGTGTGTGTGTGTGTGTGTGTGTGTGTGTGTGTGTGTGTGAAGGAACTTGTATACTAAAAAGTAGAGACAAAAAATAATAAAGAAGAAAAATAAAGAAAAAAAAGGTGTGGCACAACATTATGAGACAAGGAACTTCCAAAGAATTCATTGAGTCTGTTTTCAGTTGACCATTTACTGATGGACATGCAGCATACCCTTAAGGGCAGTTTGTTTTCCAGTGAGACTCCCTTGGAGAAAACTAAATTTTCATTTGCCTGTGGTTATCTACTAGAAATAGATCTCTTCTGAGTTAGGGATGGGGGCAGGTTTCCACTTTTCCTTTCAGCTCTAGGACCCCATCTGGTGCAGACCCATGTACCCTGTACATGCTCAGTCTCTTTGGGTATATATGTGCATTGGTCTTGTGTTTAGAAATCCTTGCTTCGTTGGTGTCCTCCATCCTCTCTGGATTCTTATTTTATAGTGCAAGGCAGTTTGATTATTGGCACATCTTATATTTTTCCTTTCTTTTGCTTTTTGCTAGTCTACTTCTGAGATAAGGCCTCTTGCAACCCAGGATGACCTTGAATTCTCTATAAAACAAAGGATGATTTTAGCTCAAATTCTAATTGGTCTTAATAATAAAAACTCAGAGTCATATATTAGGGGATGAAAGCTGAAAGATCAGAGAAGCAGAACAGACCATCACTAGTTTCCACCTCTACGAAATCCTCAAACAAAATGGTGTATCTGGTCTTTATAAGTCATCAGACTGAATGCCTTGGTCTCCTGTCTCCTCCTACCTTATATTCCTCTCTCTGCCCAGCCATATCTCTTCCCGTGTCCACCTCCTTAGTATTGGGATTAAAGATGTGTGACTCCCAAATGCTGGAATTAAAGCTGTGAACTGCCACTTCCTGGCTCTACCTCTTTTTTAGACTGGATCAATCTCCTGTAGCCTAAGGAGACCTTGAACTTACAGAGATCCACCTGTCTCTGCCTCCCAAGTGCTGGGATTAAAGGTGTGTGCCACCACATAGCCTCTATGGCTAACTAGTGGTTTACCCCACTAGTTAGCCATAGATAAATAAAAGGCAAGTTTTATTTGTCAGAGCTCAAAGAAAGTATCACCACAGATGATCTTTACTTAGCTAATGTAAGGATTAAAGGAATGTAACAGCAATCCAGTTTTTTTATTATTTGTTTTGATGGGTCCATATTATTTTTGAATGTAGCTCTTCTTAGATATTTTCTTATACTAAATATACAGACATTTTAGATATCAGTTCAATGACTTTAACTGTCACTTTTCAGTGGTCAGGTGAACATAGCTTAATAGGCCTGACATTTTAGCCTTACCATTGCTTTCCAAGGATGGACCTTGGTGACTGTTCATGTCTTTAACCTTCATGCAGAAGGTTCTCCTGTAACTCTGGGTTGCTCCCTCTTACCAGGGCTCTGTTTTTAAGTCCCAGCAGCCTTCTCTGACTTAAACAATAATTCAATAATATTTTGCTAATTTGAGGTATTCCCTAGAGACTAAAGTCAGCTATTATCTTGCCTATGATTTGTCATGTGTTTCTGATCTTTATTTTCTTTTAATATAGAGTCTTTCTATTTTGCCTTGATGTTCTGGAGCTCCACACAAGACTGACATTGAAAACATAAGGTCCTTCTGCCTTTGCCTCTTGAGTGCTGGCTAAAGCCATGTACCATCAGGCCCGTGTTTCTGAGTTTGAAAGTGCTGACATTCAAATTTACAATTAAATAATGTTCTTAGATAATTGTCATTATCAATTTTATTTTAAGCAAGTAATTGAACATATAAATTATAAACATGCTATGCTCACTATAACTCATATATCTCATATAACTCATATATGTACAAGCGGATGATTATACAGAGAGACATTTTGTTATGATGTCTGAAGACTAGTCTTGACTTCCAGAAGTCTTGTTTTGGTCTGCATTCTTGTTAAACTTTTCTGGCCTCAGTAAAGTGTGAGCTTGGACTTGAACCCAGATCTGCCCAAAAATTACCAGGAATGCTTGTCCACGGTCAAGGTCTTTGGTTTGTATTCACAGATCTTATCTAACTTAAAGACTGAATATCAGTAGAAAGTGCTGTCTTATACAATACAAAATAGGGTGCAACAAGATCCCTAGCTATAATTCCATAACTTTTGTGATTGTTAGAGCAAAGCTTTCTCTTTGAAAATTAAAAGATGTAGCAACTAAAAGGATTTAGTTTGCTCTTGAAAATACAATATCCCAGAAAAACCAAATAAGCATTATTTGGGGGCCAATGAGATTGCTCAGCTGATGAATGTGCTTACCACCAAACCTGATGTGGTGACCATCAAGTCTGATATGTGATCACCAAGCCTGATGTGATGACCACTAAGCCTGATGCAATGACCACCAAGCCTGATGAGGTGACCACCAAGCCTGATGTGATGACCACCAAACCTGATGTGATGACCACCAAGCCTGATGTGATGACCACCAAGCCTGATATGTGACCACCAAGCCTGATGTGATGACCACCAAGTCTGATGTAATGATCACCAAGCCTGATGAGGTGACCACCAAACCTAGTTTGACGACCACCAAGCCTGATGTGATGACCACTAAACCTGATGTAGTGCCCACCAAGCCTGATGTGGTAACCACCAAACCTGATGGGGTGACCACCAAGCCTGATGCAATGACCACCAAGCCTGATGTAGTGACCACCAAGCCTGATGCAGTGACCACCAAGCCTGATGCAGTGACCACCAAGCCTGATGCGATGACCACCAAGCCTGATGTGGTGACCACCAAGCCTGATGTGATGACCACCAAGCCTGATGTGGTGACCACCAAGCCAGATGTGATGATCACCAAGCCTCATGTGATGACCACCAAGCCTGATGTGGTGACCACCAAGCCAGATGTGATGACCTGAGTTCAGTCAGGAGATACACACACTAGAAAGAAAGAATGTACTTTGGCAAGCTATCCTCTAGTCTTCACATGTATATGGTACATGCCACCAAACACACACAATAAACAAACAAACAAATAAATAAGTAGCAATATTTGGAGGAGGGTTTTCTTCTGCCTTTAACTCTGAGGAAGTATACTTAAGCCTCTCTGCTAACTGTGACACATAAATAAATACATCTTGGAAATAAGTTGAATGTGGAATATAACTACATGGTTACAAAAACTCTGATTTTGTTTTCATGATTTACTTTTATCATATATACACAGTCTAAAATCTGAATATTGACAAAATTCTACTTGCAGCTTCTATTCTCTAACCTATGTTTAAATTGTTAGATTAGAATTAATATGATTATTTTATTTTTATCAGAACATAGTTCAAGAACAATCTCCCTCAATGAAGTAAGATCCTATACCTTGGAAGGCTACATGCCTGTACTTCAATTTCTGTAATAGAACTTCTGTGTTGAGGAGTAAGACATGTGACTGCAGCAATTTTTCTCCCACTGCTCCATTATCCAGCAGAGCTGAAACCCAGCTCTCATTTGTCCTTCTTTAGATGTGTCTAAACTCCTGGCACATGATATTAGAAGCTTCTGACCTCAAACTATAAGAGTATAAGAAATGGACACAAGAGGCATCATTACTCCTGAAGAATACAGATGATTATAATAATGTGAATTCCTTTTAAAGCAACCTTAGTCAGATCACAATGGCTTGTAGAGACATACACTTTTATCTGGGGGAGGGGCGGGTGGTGCTGGGCTGAGTGGATTTCCTAAAGGAAACCCTAATGTAATTAACATGACTGGCCCTTTAACTTTGAACATGCTGCCCCAATTAAGCTTTTGAGGTCTGGTACTACAGTCTGAGGTCATAGCTACTAGAAACTGACTCATCCCTGGATATCAGCAGCACTTATGATATCCCTGTTAGAGACTTTTATTTAGCCTTTTAGATATCTGCTTCTTTTGCCCTCAGGGGAGGGTTTAAAAGGAATAATGTAAATATATACATAAGTCCTGGGAGAAATTTTGAGTATTTCAGCTTATTTTTAACAAGGTCTCATTGTACTGTTACCATTCTGGGAGTGAGGGACTGTTGCTCTCCAATTTTGTCCCCATTTGGCAATGAATATGATGCACAGAAAATTTTGAACATTGCCTTATACACATTCAAACAACTAGGGGATGTTTATAGATTAAGAAATTTTATTTACAATCAAGCCCTCCATAAATTATCACCATTAACCTTATAGTTTTCATTGCATTTATGAAATCAATGTTTTCATGGTCGTTAAATAACAGATAACCAACTAATTCAATTTTGCCTTTTTGTGAGACCTGAAAATAAGATTGTCACCTTGGGCCCAGGGCCCAGTCCTTTCCAATGGTATTTTAGGTTCTCTCTCTCTCTCTCTCTCTCTCTCTCTCTCTCTCTCTCTCTCTCTCTCCTTTCTCCTCTCTCTCTCTCTCCCTCTCTCCCTTCGGCTCTCCTCCCCTCCCTCCCTCTCTTCCTTTTCATTCTTTCTCTTTTTAGATAGAATTTGCAAGGGTTGTATAAGTCAGAAACACGTCTGCTTTCTTAACGAATTGAAGGCCAAAATATTCTGTGCTGACTGCTCAGAAATCCTCCCTTCACGGAGCACCTTCTGTTTACACGTGAAGATTCCTCCTTCCTCATGGAATCTGGGCACACGGGGCCCCTTGGGACAGAATGCCCTCCCCCGAGGCTGCCTTTTCCAGCTCTATGCTTTTGCTTCTGTCATCCCCCTGCCGCGGTCTTAAAGTTTGTAACAAAACCACAGGTGTTACAAACTCTAAATTAGAATTGTCTACTGGATGCAGAAACGCGCGTTAATTACACAGCTGTTTTAAATTGTGGTTAAGTGGCCGAAAACTGCCAGGAAGCCCCACCCACATTCATTACCGGCCTAAACGAAAAGGACGAGTGTACAGTGATTACCAGGCTTCCTCTGAATCCCCAGAGCCATAGAGCAGACTTTCCTAATTGTCAGCTGGACTGTGCAGGCTTGTTTAAAATAATTAGATTGTCGCCGCAGCAGCCTCAGCAGTGAGCCTCAGTGCAGGTTTTTATAGCAGATCCTATCAGCTTCCTGTTCAGTTTTGACACTATCATTCTGCCAGTCTGGAAAACCGGGAAGAGGAAAGCGAAGAATTGTCCTTAATGTACACAAATAATGCGGCTCAAAAGTCAGGAAGACTCAGCCCCGCGTGTGAGATGGATGGAAACAATTCTGCAAACAAATCTAAACTGGGGACGAAATATGGCGCACTCGTTTTTTTTTTTTTTTTTTTTTTTCTTCAAGAGGGATAGCCGAAATCTTTCTTAATTACCGCTTATTCCGATGACAGAATTGTAATTTATCATTTAGTTGTAATTTGACATATGTTCACACCTTTGCCATTTCCAATTTCCTCCTTCATTCTAATTGTCTGCTTCACTCGCCTGTCATGCGCTTCTCTTGGGATTAATTCGAGCTGTCTGTCTGCACCAGGCTACCAGCACACTTGGGGCTGCTGAGAGCATGTCAGTGTGCACACAGTTTATCTGAGGCATTACCCAGCCATCACGTTCCCGGGTCTCCTCTCCCCTCGCTGTTTACTGTTTATTCCACTTTGCATTTGTGACTTTTTCGTGTTTTATTAGACTCTAATTATGCTCTTGGCTGTCAGCTGTAAGAGAGAAAATGTTACATTAATTGCCGGGAAGGGGAGGAGCTTAGGACCGGTAGTAGATGGACCGGTAGATGTCTCTCTCTGTCTCTGCGATGCAGGCATTATTTAAACACTTGCGTTGTCACACTTCGCTCCGAATCCTTTCTAGAAGCCTATACATACGAACATTCACGTTAATGAAGCCTCTTTATGCACAAGCATTTTATCTAAGACTAGAGAAACTGGCACAGTAAGACATGAACCTGAGTTTTCAGCTCACCATGTTTTCTCTTTTAAAGGTCAATTGTTTAATTTATAGATGCTTTCAGCACATACTCGTAGTGTGGGGCTGTGATAATATAGAGTACACTCAGTGAACACTGAGACAGACCAGGTTTTTGAAAATGTATTTCGTTCATACTTAAATCCCCCCTTCCCTTCCCTTCCCTCTCCTCCCCTTTCCTTCCCTCCCCTTTCCTCTCCTCCCCTCCCTTCATTCCTTCCCTTCTTTTCTCTTCCTTTCTTTCCTTTTTTTTTCCTTTTTTTTTTTTTAATACTAGCTTTTGAATCCAAGGCCTGCGCGTTCTGGGCAATCTATCTACCACTGGCCTAAACTTAGAAATCAATAACAATTCTATTAAAAATTCTTGGGCTGGGGAGATGGTTCAATGGGTAAAACATTTGCATGTAAGCATGAAGCCCCGAGTATGGGTCTCCAGAACACATGCACAGCTGAGCACAGTAGTGAGTGTCTGAGATTTCAGCTATCCTTCATGTAGCAAGATGGGGCCAGGAACAGCAGCCTCCCCTGCAAGACCTGGGCCGTAGCTGGGAAAATGAAGCAGGAATATGAGCTGCCTCAAAGCAAAGTGGAAGTTGAGAACCAACACCCAAACTACACTCTGACTTCTCATGAGCACATGCCATGCAGAATGTCCACGTGCAGTACACATGCACACAGACACATAAACACATACATTCTCTCTCACACACACAAACAGAGAGAGAGAGATTTTAAAAACATTTAATAATCTGATTTCCAAAGCCTTCTCTGCCCAGCAGTAGTTTCTGCATCTGTCACTTTCTCCAAAATTCCTTCAGAAATGAAAGACTTCTCATTAGAGCCGACCTAAACTGTGAAAAGCAAGCTTCTTGATCTCCTTCCAAGGAGATTTTCATTGCAAGTAAAACTTCCTGATAACATGAAGCAGAGGACAAACATTCTCTTCCAACCCTTTAGACCAGGAAGAAGGGCTGGATACACTGAATTAGTTTCATCATTACTGCCTGGCCCAGAAGACTGAAAGCAGTTGCATGTACTAGCTCATTATCTGTGGCAGTGAGCTTGTATTTTGTTTTCTCCTCTCATAATTTTCTCAACCTTGCTTCAGGTAATTGTGGGCTGATGATATTCTGAAACTTAGATTTATTCCTTTTTTTTCTGGTGATCCTACCAATTAAAGTTCTGCTAATTATGGTTTTTGGCTTCAGACTCATAGCTTTAATTCTATGTGCTAGAAACCACTGTGTCACTGCCTGGTCATTATTTCACAAATTCTCAGCTTGGGTAATGCCTGTGTTTCTGTAAATATATACATTAAACCACACTGCTAAGAGTCAGAGGTTTATGGGAACTCATATGGCATGGGGGAAGCGTGTCACAGTTTGCAAATTATGATATCTGTTTACCAGGGCTGTAAAATATTGTCTAGACTTTAAAAAAAACCTTTCAAATGATAGGCTATAAATTTCTGATATTTATCTGGCTTACCTTAGGTATATAACTTACATGCCAAAATATCTAAAAATGCTGATTAAGTGAAACTTACTGATAAAGTCAACTCTAATTTTTCCATTCTTGTTCTAGGATAACTCTGTTCTAAAGTCCTCCAGAAGTCCACAGGGAGCTTTGCAAACTCGGTGCAAATAAAATGGAGTCAGTCATATTGTCATAGAAGACACAATTTCTCAGTATTTGCTCTTTTTAGATAAATATATTGAAGGCAGAAGAAAGAAACATGTAGCAATTAAGAGAGGTGCTAAAGGGTGAAGAAAGGCAATAGGGGCAGAAAGGAGATCGAGCATAACACAAGGGTTGACAGATTATCAACTTGTACCGAATACAGTGTAAAGCTGAATGGTCAAATAAAGTCATGTAATATATAAGATTTTATTTTTCAAAAGATTTTTTTTTACATAATCTATACTCTATTTCCTAGATATTTTTCAAATGTCTGAAAATAATGCAAGACTATCAAATATTCCCATTTCCCGCTGGGCTCTACTCAACTGTGAGATCTCTCTAGAATGTTCTGTCGGAAACTCAGAAGAATTTTACTTTAGCTATTAGTTGTAGATTGTGGGTCCTGCTCTAACTTCTTTGCTGTCTCTTGTGATGCTCAATAATTTTGTTTTATTCTGACTGTGTGGCCTCATTGTACCCTGACAACGACAGGTTCATTGCTAGGCTGACTGGTTCCTTCACTCCTTCACATATTCACTGAACGGGGGAGAGCAGCAGAGACCAAGAGGGAAACTATGCCTGTATTCACAGAGCTTGTTTTCAGCTAATTATTCATTCTTTGTACTGATTCCTGCTATCATTGCTGCCCATGTGAGCTTATTCATAGTTTTCTCTCTTTCCATGTATTCCTGCCAGGTCTGTCACCCAACTTATTATTGAAGGAGCAATAATTTTTAATCTTCATAAGAAAACTGTTCCAACTCACACAGAGATGGGAAATTCAATTTCTATTTTTTAAACTTTTTTTTATTCTTTGTGTCTTTCACATCATGCACCTCTACCCCCACACATTTCCCCAACTCTTTGCATCTGCCCTCTGCCTCTGCATCCTGCCACACAAAATAAAATTTAAGAGAAAAAAAATAAAGGAAAAAGAAATCTCATCATGGAAGTGTAGTGTGACACCTTGAGTCATGCAGTAACCCCCTTTGTCCATATATCTTTACTTGCAAGTGTTCATTGCAAAGAGTCATTGGTCTGGTTCAGGCCTCTGTTTTCTGCTACGTTATCAATGCTGGGCCCTCACTGGGACTATTCTCAGATCTCCTGTTGTTGCCCTGTGTTGTGGAGATCCTGTGCCTTCGGGTCTGCTGGACCCTCCCCTTCACATGCTCCAGCAGAACATAGATGGGGTGGATATTGAAGTGGATCAACTCATAACCCTGGTTCTGGGCCTGTGTAGTTGCAGGGTTGGTGCCTGCCAGCTCTCCTTTTTTCTCATCACTGGGGTGAACTCTCTAGCTAGTTCACCCCTTGCAGCAACGAGCAAGGGACAGCTCTTCTGTTTTCACAACCTCAGAATTAGCTCTGAGTCTACCATGATTAGTCCAAGTCTACCGTGTTGCCCAGGCTGTTGCAAGGGCCCCTTTCCTGAGTGCTGCCGCTGGTGAAGGACAGAGGTAGCTCTCTCCCACTCTTATGACCTCAGTGCCAGTTCTCCCACAGACACCAAGGTGAGGGTGGCATCTCTCCCTGTCCACACCACCATATGGCAGATGAAGGGCAAGGCCAGATCTCCCACGCTCACGTTCTTGGAAACAGATCACCTGCATCCCTGTCAGTAGGGTCAACTCTACTGTGTTGCCCAGGTGAGTTACAGGGCCAATTTTCTCAAGTGCTGCAGCTGGTAAGGGGGAAGCTCAGCTCCCTTGCCCACCATAGACGGTAGGGGCAAACCAACAGCACATGGCAGACAAGGAGGCTGTGGCCAGCTATCCCACGCTTACACTCTCAGGGCAAGGTCATTCATTAATCTGCCAATAAGGTCAGCTCTATTGTGCTGCTCTGGTGAAGAGCAGGGCCCGCTTTCCTAAGTGCTGCATTTGGTAAGGTGAAGGGTCAGCTCCTTTATCTGTCACAGGTAGAGAGGGACAGGGGTAAGGGGGCCAGTTTTCCCCTCCTCATGCCTCTGCATGACAGAAGAGTAGTGGGAGCAGATTTCTCATGCTCACAACTTCGGGGCTGGCTTACCCACACTTGGGCCAGCAGAGTCTGCTCTACTGCACTGCAGAGGCAAGGTATAGGGGCTCCCCCAAGTGCTGCAGCTGATGGGAAGTAAAGGCAGCTCTTCCACTCTTATAACTTCAGGGTCAACTCTCCCACTTGCCTCAGGCATTGAGGGGCAGAGGGGCATCTCCTCCCCCCACCCTTGCCTGCCACCCTATGGCTGAAGGGCAGGCCTGGATCTCCCAGGCTCATGTCCTCAGGTGAGCTCATTCCTGCCTCTGTCAACAGGGTCTGCTCTGCTGTGCTGCCCAGACAAAGGGCAGGTGCAGGGGCTGCTGGGAAACTCAAATTTTGTTTGCACATTGCATTGGTTTTTCTTTTAAAAAAAATATTGAATCTTGACCTATTTTATTTCATCTTTCCACAGCACAGCCATGTCTCTTAAGAAAGTCTGTATATCATAATAATTTATGACAATCTTTAGTGGTCCATTTATTCTAAATTCTGTACATCATGTGCCTGAGATGCATTTTTGTAAAAACCATCCCAACAGAATCTGCCACTCCTCCAGCTAACACAGACCACAGTGTTCCCCGATGGACTCAGGACTCGTTGATCTCAGTAGTAACCACATTACAATATTGCATTGTGTGACCTCCATAGCCTCAGGGAAATGAAAGCACCCTGCTTTTTCCTCTAAGAAAATGAGAAGGCATTCTGTTTTTATTTTATTATCTTTTTAAAAAAATCTGATAACTGATGACTTTAAACTTCTTGCAAATGATGAGAGGAAAAAAGCACAAAGAAATTTATAATCTGTTTTGTCTTATACAAAACTTTCTGACAGAGTTTCTAATTAAAGAATAACATAAAAGGAATAATAAGAATAGAAAATAAGAATCTTGGTTATACATATGTCTTTATTGTCTTAAGATATCAAGATATTTCATAGAAAAAATGAGAACAGAATTATTTATTAGCATTTTAAATTCAACCTGGAAGAATTATGGACCTAGAGTAAAACCAAATAATGCGGGTTTTAAAAAAACGTAGTGAAAAACTGATTTCTAATGATATTCTGCTGTATTCAGAGGTTAGTGCCTTGTCCAACCATTGTCAGAGAATATTCCTCCTTCAGTAGATGGGAACAGCTATAGAAACTGCAACTAGGCACTGCACAGTGAGGGAGAGACCTTGGAACATCAGCACTAAATGGGGTGTCTCCATCAAATCTCTCCCCTCAGAGCTTAGGGAACCCCATGAAAGTGAAGGCGGGAAGACTGTAAGAGCCAGAGGGGCTAGAAGACAACAGGAAGTCAACATCAGCAAAGGTCTCATGAACTCACAGTGACTGTTGCAGCATGCACAAGGACTGCAGGGGTCTGCACCAGGTCCCCTGCATGTGGTGGTTTTTCTCTTTCTTTCTGTCTTTTTTCTTTTTCTTTCTTTCTTTCTTTCTTTCTTTCTTTCTTTCTTTCTTTCTTTCTTTCTTTTCTTCCTTCCTTCCTTCCTTCTTTCTTTCTTTCTTTCTTTCTTTTTTTCTTTTTGTTTTCTGTGAAGAGACACCATGACCATGGCAACTCTTATAAAGGAAAACATTTGATATTTGATTGGGGTAACTTATGTTTCAGAGGTATAGTCCACTACCATCGTGGTGCAACAGGGTGCTGTGCAGGCAGACATGCTGGAGAAGAGTGTCCTACATCTTGGCTTGCAGACAAAAGGAAGTGGTCTGTCTCTCTAGGCGTGGCTTGAACATATATGAGACCTCAAACTTCACCTCCACATTGACACACTTCTTCCAACAAGGCCACGTCTCCTAATAGTCTCACTCCCTTTGGGGGGCCATCTTCTTTCAAACTGCCACAAAAGGGGAGGTGAAAGGTAAGGAGAGAGAAATAAAAATTCTTAATTTAAAACAATAAAATGTATAAAACATCTATATGCATATATAGGTTTTACTGTACACATGTGTGTTGAAAGACTGCTTTAAAAAGTTACAGACTTACTCTGATAAATTTAACCATGATTGAATTAATGTAGTGGCATTTCATTTGTATTTTAGTAAATAAAACTAGCCTGAGGATCAGAAAATTAACACAGCCTCACTGGTCAAAATTATAGACCAGGCAGCAATAACACACACCTTTAATCCCAGCAGCCACCCTAGTTTGTCATAGAAATCGGGCAGTAGTGATACATGCCTTTAATTCCAGAGCTAGAGAGGGATATAAAATGGGAGGAGACAGCTCTCAGGCTTAGTCTTATTCTGAGATTCCTGGAGGGAGGATTGCCATTTCAAACTGAAGTTGAGATAAGAGCCAGCTGCTGGCTGTTTTGCTTTCAGATCTTCAGGTTGAACCCCAGTTTCTCTCTCTGAGTTTTTATTAATCACATTTTATTTAATTTGGTCTTCTTTGCAAAGTGAAGTCAAGAACATTTGAAATTATGCCAAATGGGCAAATACGTTTCTCAATTACTCATTAAGAAGGCAAATCTAGGTGTCTGCTGATCACAGTAGGTATGACCATGGAAGGTAGCTTTAAGGCGCATCAATCTAAAAGATGATGGTTGATGGCAGAATGATCAAGAGATGTGTGAAAACTACATGACCTAACCATAGGTAGGGTGCAGGGTGCAGCTGACTTAAATACTAAACTCCAAATCATCTGCATTGTATGCTGCTTCACTGATTTCAGTGATTTTTTTCCTTTTAAGCAAATAAAGAAATAATAGGAGAGTACAGAGAAAAAGACAAAATCATTTAGTTATGTCATATCAGCTTCCTGCAAATGAACTCTACCAAAAAACATAAATAAATAAAAAAGTCGAGCTATTTTTAAAAGAAGTATTTGCTTAAAGACATGAAAAGTAAATTGACTGAGGTTAGTTCCATGATTTTCAATTGAAAAGCACTAAGAATGTTATCGATATTATTTACTGTTTGCGATGGTTTGAATGAGAACTGCTGTGTCCACCAGAGGTTAGCTATCTGGACCTTCTTCAGCTGATTGTGTGCTAGTGAAGCTTGTGGACCTCTTAGGAAATGAAGCCTTGCTGAAGGAAGTGCATCACTGGAAGGAGGTGTCTAGATTTTACTGGACAGACAGACCCACTTCCTGTTCTGTTTTCTCTATGC
Source organism: Dicrostonyx torquatus (assembly GCA_028555095.1). Classification (NCBI taxonomy): domain Eukaryota; kingdom Metazoa; phylum Chordata; class Mammalia; order Rodentia; family Cricetidae; genus Dicrostonyx; species Dicrostonyx torquatus. Next base: position 4,304,117 of record JAQHUG010000074.1, read on the forward strand.
AGCTTCCTAGTCCAGTCCCCAAACTTTGCTGCCCGTTGCCATGTCTTCTTTGTCATAGCAGACTCAATCCCTCTGGAACTACAAGCTAAAGCAAACTGTGCTTTCTCCTAAGTTGCTTTTCTGCCAGAACATCAAAAATGTAGGTAATATACTGTTTATCCCTCTTCCTATAATTCCTAGCAATAAACATATAAAATAAAAGGCTATATAGGCAGGAAAAAAAATCTTCCAGTGTGAAGATATGGAGTGCTACAAAGGTAACTAAGGAAAGAAATAGAGTATAATTAAATCATAATTATCTGTGTGTAGATAATAATTCATTATGGAGTGAAAAATATAGCAGGATAGTGTACCGAATAAATATCATAAAATCACTAGACTGAAAGGAAACTTCAAAAATTATCTACAAAAGTGTCAAAATAAGATACGGAATATTTTATTTTTATGGTATGAGAGAATATATATTTTCCCAAACAATTTTTGTTCAGTATGCAGGAAAAAACCCAGTTATTTAGGAACATTAGAAGTGAAATGTTCTGTTTATTAAACAATATTATTAGACAAGTGGAAACTAAGCCATGTAACAGAAAACAAATTTTAGTTACATATGACTGACAAATTATTTGTATGTACAATACATTTAAAACTTGTTCAAAAATTAACAAAGAAAAATAGAACACAAAAAGTAGCAATAAATATAGTAAAATTGTTCAGTTTCATCAACTGTTAGGGAAATAAAATCTAAAAATCACCATGGGAGCGGGCAACCACACAGGAACTAAACTGTGAATATGAGCTCTTCTAACACATATTATACATATTATATACATATATGAAAACAGTATAATGAGGACTATCACACCCCAGAGGAGCCTATAGGTTTAAATACTCACATGGACACTGTGACTTCTAAGTTCTACTCCAGACATACACTGGTGTGCCTGTATTCCAATACACTGCACACACATAGACACACACACTTTAATATATTCATAAATATTCATTGGTTACCTTGTGTATAGTGATCAAAAAATTGGTATACGAATGACTACCAAATATAAAATTACTATGCAGTTTTACACAGCAGTCTGCCTTTTCATATTTATAGATATGAAAAGATAAAATATTAGTTAAAAATTGGATATATTTAAAACTATTTTCTGAATAAAGAAAACCTGGACGTAGAATAATGTATATTATAGAATTTCATCATGAATATTTCAAAAATAATAAATAAATCAAATATAAATAATAACAAATAAATAATTAATGGTGCTAGACTGTTAGAAGGGGTGACTTTGAGTGCACAGTCTGGTTGAGCCCGGAAAGAACACATTAGACCCTCTTGTGCTTTGGTAATATTTTATTTATTGGCCTAGCTGATTTACGCAAGTTTGATGATTTTATAAAGATCTTTCTGTCTGTGCGGTCGTGATTTCTTTCTGAAGTTCCTTCTGTGGGCTGATTTGTGCCCTCACCCGGTTGCTCGATGTATAAATTGAAGCCCTACATCCTGTTGTGCTGGTCTTTGGAAATGATATCTATGGGACATAATTAGGGTTTGATGAGTTCTGGAGGGTCACACCCTGCCCCGGTGTGTATAATTCTTTCTTGTAAGAACTGCAGAGAGCTGGTACCGTCATGGAAGTTCACCTAAGGACACATTCGAAGGTGGCTGCAAGACGTCAGAACCCTGATCATGAGCAGTGACAAGTAAATGTCTGTCGTTCCACTGCCTGGTCCACGGTAATTGGTAATCAAGAAGCTCCGCGAGGGTAAAAATCACGTGTCTTAAATCTTGTAAACTGCATTGGCCTGTTGGAAAGCACACTTTCGGGGATCTTTAAATCACTGCCTCCATCCTGCCCTTTCAGGGAGAGCAGATGCAACAGATACTTCCTTCCCTCCCTCCCTCCCTCCCTCCCTTCCTCCCTCCCTCCCTCCCTCCCTCTTTCCTTCTTTCTTTTTACATTAATTATTTTATTATTATATTTTAAAATGATTTATTTCAATAAAAGCTATCTTTTCTCATTTTACATATCAATCCCAGTTCCCACTCCCTTCCCTCCAACCGCTCCCTCCACCTTCCTCCTCAATTCCAACCCCTATCCACTCCACAGAGAGGTTAAGGCTTCTATGGGGCATCAACTAAGTCACCCTCCCCACTATATCTAGGCTGAGCAAAGTATCCCTCCAAAGAGAATGGGTTCCAAAAAGCCAGAACAAAGAGTAGGGATAAATTCTAGTCTTACTGCCAGTGGCTCCTCAGTCTGCCCCAGTCATATACAACTGTCACTCACTTTCCGAGGTCTAGTTTGGTGCTGTGCAGGTTCCCTCGCTGTCAGGCTGGAGATGGTAGGCTCCCATTAGCTCAGGTAAGTAAGCTGTTTCAGTGAGTATCCCAATCACGGTCTTGACCTCTTTGCTCCTATTCTTATTCCTCCCACTTTTTGACTTTTGAGAGCTCAGGCCAGTGCTCTGCTGTGAATCTCTACCTCTGCTTCTGTGTTGCTGGATGAAGATTCTCTTGGTTTGCTCTGGGGATCACACCCTTTCTTTACTTAGCTTAGGAAGGAAGCATCCTTTTACCGAGGTTCTGTTAGTGCAGGGTTGCGTTACAGTTCCCTTAACTTCACCCCACACTCTGCTCAATGCCTGTAGGACTGCCTTAAGCTCTTTATCTGCCTTCCAGAGCAATTCACAACTTGGTAGACCTGTCTGATCAAACTGTAATGGGAAATAATTGTTTCCCTAGTGGAATTACTGAGAAATTATATATTATAAAATGTATAATAATGAGAACTCAAAATGTGTCTAAAACATTGAAAATCTACCAAAATACATCTTCTACATTCCAATATCTTAAGGGAGGGGATCTGACTTTCTTCTACATTGTTGTTACTTTCAACCACTTTAAACAGTACTGACTAGAAATGTATGCTCAGATATACACTGGGTTGGTATTTTGCCAAAAATCACCCTGTTGCTCCCCCACCCTACCCATAAAGAACAACATGGAAAACATCCAGTGAAAACGACATTGATTCTATGTGAGAACACATGTGTTTAAAAGAAAGAGCTGTGTGTAACAATAAAGTGCTTTGCATTCTGTGGCATTTTGATTGTTAATGAACTCATAATCTTTCTCATTGTATCTGCATATATTTTTCATTAAAATATATGTTGGTTCAGCATGAATAGAAGTAGTGTCATCCTTAAAAAAAATTGTCCTATCCTGTTTTTACATTGGCCATCTTGGCATGTGGACGTCTGTTGTGTAATATTTAGTTTAAGATGTGGTACATTTGCTTATGCTGTGGAATATTTAATGATGCCAAGATACGTTATATTCTTTTATGTTGCATTTGTTTAAGTCTGTGAAGCTGTGTTACTTTGCTTGCCTAAAACATCTGATTGGCTTAATAAAGAGCCGAATGGCCAATAGCAAGGCAGAAGATGGATAAGTAGGCCTTTCAGGCAGAGAGAATAATTAGATGGAGAAAAAGAGAAGAGGAAAGAAGCCAAGCTAAGGCCAGGCATTCACAAATAAGTCTCTGTGTATTTATCTGGCAGCTGGGTGGCTAGCCCCCTATAAGGAAAAATTTAAAAAGAAACAAAACCAATAATTGCAAACATCCTGTTCAGATAGTCATTGGCTATTCTTCCTTTCAACTCTTTCATTTCTAAACCACAGTGGTCAGGATAAATTTTTAATATAACCTGTCTTTCTCCTGTGTCATTTCACACTTAATTTGATGTCTTGATGGTAAACTTTGTCCTTTTTAGCATTTTCTTTGTAGTAATGCTAATACTGGTTGTTTTTTTTTTAAAAAAAATCACCACAGAGCTTTTATTCTAAAGCTGTTTTTAATTCTAAAGTCTTAATTGATTAGTATCCTATTGATCACAACTTCATTCTCTGTGGCTAACCTGTTTCCAATCTTATTTCTATATTCAATTGTCTTGAATTGCAGATTTCCAGCATCTTTTGTCCCTCATCCTCCACACCTCTTTCCTGAAGGTGCCTTCACTAGAGGTGAGTCTATTTCTGCCTTTCCTTTCCCAGACTGTGACCTGTGGCAAGGTTTTACCTTGAAACATCATAGCTCCCTTTGAGCAACATGAAAAATCCCTGCTACAAGATTGAATCTTTTCCACAGCAATTTCAGTTGCTGCTTTTCAATTGTTTAGGCTTACTGTTCCATAAAGCAATAGAAAAGGAAACTCTCCACAAAGATATCCCATTCCAGTTGGCAGGTAAAGATAATTAGTGGCTGTGAGACAAAGGATTAAAGTTGTCTGATGGAACTGTGTTTGCAAGAAATTGTATTGTGCGGGTGCGTATGTGTGTCACACGCATGCTAAACCATCAACAGACGTTTATTGTCATCCTAAGAATGGTGTTTATTGCTAAGTATTGTATAACACTTCCTTGTAAGTTTAATTTAAAAATAATTTTTAAAATATTTTATAGGATCTCATTGCATTTGCATATATACTTTGCAAGAGTATGCAGCATATAGACATATTTTTACAATTTCTATCATATTTTTATCTTGTCCACCCTAATAAGCTAATGTTGTTGATTATGAACACCAAAATTTTGATTCTATAGAATCTGTCATTTTTGATATCACAATCATTCTGTTCTTGCAACAGGTAAGAATCAGACATGCTGTCAAAATTCAAAAAGTAATTTAAAAATGATTTTAATTTTACAGTGGTGTTTATTTGCCCTTGTTTCCAGTTAAGAAATAATTATAATAATGATGGTAAAAAATAATACTATCATATATTCACACACTAGAGAGTTTCATAGACTCGTTTATTTCTCTCAATTGTTTATCTTGTTTTAAATTTTTAAAAGCATTGTCTCTTTTCCCAGGTTTTCCTGTTACTCTCTTATAGCTGAGGGTGACTCTAGACTCCTGATCCTGTAGCTTCTGCCTCATAAATGCAAGTATTATAAGCATGCTTGCTTCACCAAAACCAGGGCTATTTGTGGATATTTGAAATTTTTATTTATTTTTATTTCATGGGCATGAATGTCCACTTACATGAATATATGTATGTGTGTTATGTATGTGCCTAAGGTCTGTAGGGGTCGGAAGAGGGTACTGGATCCATCAAAATCTAGAGTTGAGGTTGCTTGTGAGTTGCCACATGGGTTCTGCGAGTAGTGTTTGGGTCCTTTATAAGAGTAGCAAGTTGACTTAACTGCTTAGTCATTTCTCTAGCATTGCAAGTTTCTGGATTTCAGATTTTATTTTATGCCTGGACATTTCAACATCATTTTCCATATGAAATATTACACAGTCGAGCAAAATAGCCTAGGAAGTAATGACAGGAAGTCTGGTTAGAACATGCCCATGTAAACCAACAAACAGATAGATTACATAGACAGTGGTTTACAAAGTATGAGAAAGCACCAAGAATCTAGGTGGAAAAACAGAATCCAGAGTCTACATGAATAACAGTACCATTTTTGGTTAAATTGGTGATTTAACTAGATATATTTTAGTTGCAAGGGATGAAATTCCTACTCAAAGTAATTTTTTTTTAATGCCAAGGCAAATGTAATTCTCTGGCCTAGGAATTGTGTAGGGAGCTGGAGTGATTGCTTAGCTACTAACCACTTTTGCTCATAAACAAAAATTCAACAATTGCGTAAAATCAGAGTTCAAATTTTGTCTTTAGTTTTCTCAGATTTGTCTGATTGGTTGGGAATAAGTGGATGAGACTGAACATGAGTTCTCGGTTACATACAGTGTTTAAATGCAAGGGAAGCACACATATCCTCACTGAGCATTAGTTGCCTACTGGTTTCTCAGAAAGAGCTAAGAGGTTTCGTGCTGACAACATGCTTTGTCTCACTAAGGGCTATCAGTGAGGCAGGGAAATTCGGGATTTTAACATTAGAGACGGATCATTTCTTCCTCCCATAATTTGGAGGTTAGCATATTATTTTCTGTTTAGGGAAATGTACGTGTTTCTATGCATATGAAATAAAAGTATACGTGAGAGTCAAAACAATTATATAAAAAAATGAAAAGAATGAGGTAGCTGCTTGTTTATCCCCCAAAATAATAAACAAAGGCTGATGTAAGCAACAGCAGATTAAAAAAAAAAAAACAGAGACTGACTGGGAGGAAATGACTTAGGGAACCACCATGTCAGGAAAGGCTCTGGTTATTCATTTGAGAAAACAAGGAGATCTATGGGACGCATCAAGCAACATAAGGATCAAAGATATTAGATAGCAAAATTTTTGGTCACTTAAGTCTACCTAAATACACAATTAGATTTGATCTAGAAGACTGTTAGAAGATTTCAAACACTAGAAAAAAATAACATTTTAGAAGAAAGACAACAAAATTTAGATCTTGGTATTCAAAACAGAAATTTCAATTTTTTGTGTGTGTTTCTTTTTTCTCCCATTTCTTTCTACCCCACCTGCTTTCCTCCAGATCCAATCCTTTTCTGTTTCTCTGAAGAAAAATGTAGCCCTCCCAGGGATATCAACCAAACACAGCAAAACAAAATGCAATAAGACTAGGTACAAACACTTATATCAAGGCTATACCAGGTAGCTCAGTAGGATGAAAAGGGTTCCAAGAGCAGGCAAAGGAGTCAGAGCTACCCCTTTCCTATTATTAGGAGTTCCACAAAAACCCCAAGTGAAACAATCACAAAATATATCCAGAGGACTTAGCACAAACCCATATAGGCTCCATGATTGCTACTTTTGTCTCTATGAGCCCCTATAAGCCCTGCTTAGTTGATTTTGTGGGCCATGTTCTCCTGGTGTCCTCAGTCTCTCTGGTTCCTAAAATTCTTCCTCCTCTCTTCCATGGAATTCTCCCAAGTTCCAAGGAGAGGTACCTGATAGAGATCTACAATTTGGGATTTCTCTTTGCCTAATGTTTGACTATGAATCGCTGCATCTACTCCCATCAGTTGTTGTATGGGGCTTCTCTGATGATGATTGGGCTAGGCACAAATCTATGAGCATAGCAGAATATCATTAGGAATCATTTCATTGAGTTTTTTTTTTAAAAAACCAGTTGCATTTGCTTCTATCTTAAGTCTATCTGTGGGCTATCTACACATTTTAATAAACTCTTTTCTATGTACAATGGTGCTGTGGTTAAAATTTGTGTTTCACAGAGCCCCCCATATAAAGTCATAGATATCACTGTGATGGTACTACTTGGGTTAGTGTATCCTTAAGAGATAAGATCTACTAGAAGAAAACTATGTCCCTGGGACTATGTCCATAAGTAGTCATTGGGATCTTGGATCCTGCTTTGGCTGTCTTTATCTTTCAAGTCACCTGCTTCAACACATCCTCCAGTCATCATGTACTGCTTTAGACTGGTTCAAAAGCAACAGAGCCATGGAACCATGGATTGAAATATCCAAATCTTTGAGCCAAAGCAAAATTTTATCCCATTTTAATTGCTTTTTCTCTGGAATTGAGTCTCAGTCATAAAATGATTCATAATAAACTGGTTGACTAACTTCTCATTTATGAGACTCTAGCTTGTCTTTGCTTGCCCTCCTAAAGGAATAATGTGTAGATCTTCATGTCTGATGTGGGATTCCACTCTGAATGCTGTGAATATGTTTTATTACCATTGGTTAATAAAGAACCTGCTTTGGCCTATGGCAGGGCAGAATAGAGCTGGGGGGAAAACTGAAATGACTACAAGGAGAAAGAAGGTGGAGTCAGGCAGATATCATGTAACTGCCAATGGAGAAAGAAGCCAGCCAGTTTCCGAGGAAACAAGACATTTAGAAAATGAGGTATTATCACAGCCTCATGGTGATACATAGCTTAATAGAAATGGATTAATTTAAGATGTAAGAGGTAACTAGGAATACACCCGAGCCATTGACCAATAGTGTCGTAATTAATATAATTGCTGTGTGATTATTTGGGCCTGTGAGGCTTGGACAAGAAAGCACAGTCTCAGTCTACACATGTTCTCATATTCGGAACTCCTGCAGAGCAACTGTCTGCCCAAACATATCCCAATAAACAACCTGATTGTTTCCTCGCACTGATGCCAGGATATCTGTGTTTATTTTTGCTTTACTGCCACAAGCAAAATGAACCTGATTCTCTATTCCCCACCTTTTGACTATAAGACACTCCTAGAGACCTTCAGCAGTGTTTAGTAACAGAAATAAAATACATTATTGAATGCAATGGACAGAAATACCATGATGTTGCTATGTTAGAAGGCTAAGGATTTCCTTTCAGTTCTACCAATGATAAACTTAGAATTGAGTGTTTAAATTGCCTCATCAAAACAGAATATCAATGTAAGGTTAAGCAGGGATCCAATCTGGTGGCTGATTTGTGAAATATTTTTGAAAAGATTTTGAAAAGGAGGATAATGAAGACATAGTAAAGAGCCAAAATGGACAACAGGACCAAGCCAATTTCATACAATATAGACCATCAGCAAACACTGGGGCTTGCCTGGTGGATGTCTTGTTCTATGACTAAACTCATTACTCCAAATTCTCTTATTTTTACTCTTCTAAGAATAATTTTACTTCCTAAAGCCATTCTCGTGCAAATATTTTTTTACAGAGCTATGGTCCTAGACTGACCAGTATTGAATCCTCTTTTTTGAAACAAACAACACACACACACACACACACACACACACACACACACACACACAAGGGCACGCGCATGTGTAGAGGAAGAAGTCTGAGTAGCTACTGAGAAAACTCCAAGTTGGGGCTCCTGTGTGCTCAGTATCCTGTGATTCTGAGTATTTAAATTAGTTTGCACACTATGAATCTTGCAAAGCACTCTTTGTTTTCACACTCATGTGATCTGCTTTTGATGATAACAGGATAGCCTTATGCCCATGCTGCACCAGAGCAGTTAATGATTTATCAATTTCTGTGCTCAAATCCCATATTTCAAGGGGTTCGGCACAGTAGCTTCATCATACAATTTTAAACTCTTCCTCTGCAACTTCTGTCTTTTGAAGAACACCACCTTCTCAAACTACCAATTCTGTTTTCAGTAAACAAATCAAAATCAAACAAAAATGTTTCTTAATTTGTTTAGTCCATGACTAAATAACTTTCACTTCGTTTAAAATAAAATATTTCCCCATCTTTTAAGAACCCTTTGATTCTCTTTGCTCTCTTTCTTAATCCATGTCAGCTGTCAAAACCATGTCTCTTTCATAAACTGACCCTTACTGCTTCACTCATGTTTCTCTCCCCTAACTCATTTGCCCTTTCTCCAGTTCTAAATATGTGTAACCTGCTCATTTCATTAACTTTAGTCCTTTTAGTAATGACATCTAATAATCTGATAAATGACATATGGTACTTTTCATGTGCTGGGTGTTGATCATTACTCATCCCACTTAAATAATATCTTTTGAAGGTAAAGAACTTTCTCCCAAGTATCCCTTCCTGATTTAATTGCAATAATAATGTACGTTTTTTTGCATTTACCTTAAGCTACATAGCCTTACACCAGCAATGGTAACTATTTGGCTGTGTGTGTGTGTGTGTGTGTGTGTGTGTGTGTGTGTGTTGTGTTGTATGTGTATGGTATTGTGTATGGGAGGCAAAGGACAGCTTTAGGGGTGATTCCTCTTTTTCTGTGTTGACTTGACAACAAGGAATTCAATTAGGTTCCTTAGGTGTTACTTACTGAGAGATCACTGAAAAGCAGGTACCTTTACTTGCCAAGCTAATAATTCTTGGCCCTACCCTGTTCTTTCTTACACCCTTCCCCTCATTTTTTCTTCCTCTTCCACACCTAGTATTTCCTTTTTCAGTTTCATGTTGTCCTTTTGTTGTTATTGTACATGTGGAAGAGAACACATAATATCGTCAGTGTTGAACTGGCTTGTTTCATATAAGATACTCTTTGGATCAATATTGTTTCCTACAAAAAAAGTAATCTGTTTTTCCGTTATGACAGAGCAAATCTCCATTAGGTATTTATACCACAGTTGTGCAATCTGTTCATCTATTGATGACACCAGGGCTGATGTGATTAATTTGTTAAAGTGACTGTAGTATCACGATAATCAAGGCGGCATACATATCTCTACGGTAAACTGACTTCAGTGCCTTTTGTATGTACTGAGAAGAAATGTGATGGAAACTTATGAAAGTGCTAGTTTTAGTCTTGATGCAAAGCTTGCACAGTTACAACAGCTGCACTAACCTCCGTCTCCATCAGAGTGCGTGTGTCCAAGCCTCCATGCACAGAGAACTCTTGCTTGTTTCCTTGAGGATGATCCCCTGCTCATTTCTTATTCATCTTCATTCAGTTATTACTGAAGATTTCGGCGTGCAACATTTAATGATGTGGGATCTAACGTCATTAGGCTGTCCTCATTTTATAACCTTGTGCCCTTAGACAAATAAGTGAACTAAAAATCATAACAATAAAATATAATATAAAATACACAGTATTCGGCAACATTTAAATGAGAAATATGGCATACATTGAGAAGTTGAAAGTATATTGAGAGTCTCTTATGAAGAAGAGATACCTAAATTTAAGTACTTAAGTATTAAGTACATTAGGAAGTTTTCATAACTCAGGATGGGTTAGGCTCTGCTGAAGTAATGGATTACAGGGATCAATATAGTAAAGCTGTATTTTTTTTTTTATCATGATGAGTCTCCTCTTCAGAACGTGGATTCTTTCAGTCACATGACTTGTGGAAGCTAGGAATTTATTTCTCCTAGTGTACATTAAGCATGCTGGGGAGATGGGACAAAGCTGGGGTAACCAGGGAGTAATGAGAGTTAAACAAAGTCAAGTGATCAATAAACTTCTCTGTGGCTGTCTGCTCATAACTACGGGATGGACAGTGATGGAGAGTAAGAATATAGAAAAAGATATTTAGTGATTGGAACCAAACTGTGTTAGTTTGGGGAATTGTCATTGTTTAACTAAAATGGGAGGTCTTTATAAAATGTATTTACCATTGCTAACATAGAGGAGTTGGGTTCAACCTCTAGGTTCTTCAAGGTGTCAGGAGAGCATCGACTCCTGAAACTTTTGTTCTGACCTTCACATGTAAGCTACAGTGGTCTTTGCATGCCTACATGCCTACACACACACATTCACACACACACACACACACACAATAAAACACATATTAAAACATCAACTATGCAGTGGAATAAATGCTATCTTTAGAGCATTAAGTGATCCTGATTTGCATTCTACAGCATGATGCTGTCACCTCAGTTTCTTCTCTTTGAAATGATTCCTTTCCTATGGACTTTATCACTTAGGAGACTTTTAAGTAATAATAGATTAAATAGTATTTATGCTTTCCTGACTACAGTTCTGAACTTCTGCAGCACTGCTGTGTTGTTTCTTTGGCCTTGGACCTGGCCACTGCTCTGCCATCTTCTTCCAAGATGGCTGCTAAGGCTATTAAGATCACATTCAGGTACAAATAACGGAAATTGAAGCAAGGGTTGAAACTGGAGATGTGCCCAGCCTTACTAAGAGTCTTCTGGGGAGTTCCATATCACCCACCTACTACTACCTCAGTCAACACTTACACTGAAATTACACTTGGTTAGAAGCAGGTCGTTCCTTGGTGTTTCAAGCAATAAATTTGGATACTATGGAAGTTATTTTAATTTGTTAGAGAATTAGGAAAATGACAATTAACAGCTAGCCTAGAATCTTAGCCACCAGCTTTTAAAATTACAGCCAATACCTTTTTAAGTTTATTTCACTCACGGTGACATCTGCAACATTCCCTTAGGAAGATTAAAATCCTGTTTGTTATTTTGCTAGGACATGTTAATTTTCTTAACAGTTCTTCTGGGCTCCTGTTTCTCTGACGAGAGCTCACTTTTCTCTGCATGACCTGTCTTCCCAAAACTCCCATTCTTTGTTAAGGAATAAATTGCTAATTAGTGATTGACAAATGTATGTCATTCTTGTTCACGTTTCTATTTTTGGATAGAACTAATTTAAAATGGACATTCTGGAGATGGGTTCTTTTCATCTCTCCCCTCAGGCTGAGACCTTTATGAAGCAAAGATTCTCTGGAAATCAATTCTTTAAAACGTAAGCTTCTGCAGATGGTATAATCGACCCTGGAAACATCTGCAAACACATCTGGGCAGATTTAAAGCCATGTTCTTTAATTATTTTTATTAAAATTAAGCTGGTTTGAAACTCTTGGTTATGAGCTCTTTACTTTTCAGTGGGTCGTGACATCAGGACGGGAATAGATGACTGATTACCTATTCCAGTCCCTCATCAACTTGTAAGTTCTGTCAAGAGCTTCTACAAGCAGAGGCAGTAATCCAGTAGATGGTGGGAACTGAGCTGAGAACAGACCTTCAGGAAATCCATGCTTACAGAGAAACAGCAGCAGGGCCAGTTGAAGACTTTCAGGAAGAAATTGGTTTACTGATCCGTGATTTAAGTTTACGGTAAGAAACTAGAAATGTACATTTTCACACACAATCATGCTTTTAGAAAAATTCTTGTTTATATTTAACAGGTGACATGTAAGCAAAATAAAATCTATGTAATTCTTACATATCAGTTTATTCTAAAAACCTATCGTTATTTTTTTAAATCTAGAGTATTTTATACAATTGTGATTTTTTTTTCTTATACTTAATGGGTTGAATTCAAATGGAGATTAAAACATGATTTTAAAAATAGCTGCCTAACAAGGCTCAGATATCTACAGATATAGGTCAGGGCTATTAAGTGCAGATGTTTTTATGGTGATATATATAGTTATATAGTTATATAGTGGCTGGAAAAATTATTGGTCTTAGAAGATTTTTCTTTTAATAATTTTAATTATTAATTTTAAAAAGTTAATTTAACTTTGTCGAAAGTTTTGCTTCTCATAGACATTGGGAAGTGGAGAAGTAAGAGGAACATTCTTACAGAGGAAAGCATCTAGCCAAGTTTCAGAGGCAGAGTAGAATTGTAAAAATAGAAACTAGATAAGTTATTGTCATAGAGAACACTGTCGAGACGCAGCTATGGCACTGACATCTCGTAGGAGACAAAGACAAAGAATAAAAGGGGGAGGGTTGTCTGTCTCTCCTTCTTCCTTTCCTTCCCATTTCTTCCCCCTAACAGAAAGAGTATATTTCCCAAGAGTCAATGAATAGTATTCAAATATACTCACATTCATGCATCAATGTCTTCAGTTCCTCAACTTTGGGATACGTGACTAAATTCATTTTTTCAACAACAGGGGTCAGAGATAAGCTGTGGAGCTGCAGTCTGACTCTGAGAGGAAAGCTCGTTTCTCTCCCAGGTGATTTCTGTTAGGAACCCAACAACTCCACTATTTAACAGAAAGTCCACAATAGCACTGCTACCAATCGCTCCATTTTTATCAATGTGTTTTATAAATACACAATTCTGCAATGGGGGAATTTTTAATAGTTCTTGGGAGTTCGTGTATGGAGTGCACATTTGAAAAGAAACTTGATCAAAGCTCAAAATTGTTCAGAATGAAATAAGTATCATTTTCATTAAATTAAATGCAGTACATCATTGCTGATGTTTATTCACCTTTTGATTTTCTAACTTTGCAACAGAGAGCTCACCAAGTGGAGAAGGTGCTATCAACACCAATGTACCATTGCCCTTTGTTTCTCTTAACTAATGAATGTTTACTTTTGAATTGTCAGTTTCCTTCTATCTTCTGAAAGGCATAGGAACAATGATCTTTTCGGCCATCTGAAGACTATTCTGTGTTCTTGCTCTGCATGACACAGGACAGCAGAAGAATTATAAGACTTTTCGTACTGAAAAGAATGTCTTATAATGTTAGGGAAAAGTTAAAGATTTTATTCTTTTCTTGGGCAGAACATTTTTGTACATATCCCCTGAGGTGTGTCATATTGAAATTCAGATTCCCTCTGCTTTATTCAGCACAGACAGAAAGGCAAGGTTCACTGTGATGCCTCATCTTATCTCTGCTGTGGTCTGTGGCCCATTTCTTAAGTAGGGAGCTATTGCCATAGCTGGCCAGTGCTGATGCTAGCAGACAGGACTGCCTTGCTGAGCACTTCCGGAGTTCTGTAGTAAGTGGCCTGCTGCCTTTCTAGCTATAAGCTGTTTGTGATTAAAGGGAGGGAAATCTCCAGGTTCTGTAGGGTGCAGTCACAGAGGACTTGCATGCTCACCCAGCAGTAGACAACTTTGGGTAGACAACTCATGAGATTTTCCTCTCTACTTCTCCAGAATGGACTGCTGTCTTCTGGCCATTGTCTTTACCCCTGTCTGTACCTTCTCATTGTGGCCATCTTTTCACAGCCCCTCATTCTCAATTTCCTTATCACTCTCAAGTCACCCTTGCTCCACTTCCCAACAGTTATACAGAGCCTGTAACACTTAGGCATGGGTATGTAGGACACAGACATTACTAAGTAGAGAGTCCTGAAAATAAATGGAGGATGGCTTTATTTTTTTCAGTATCCTTATTATGGCCTTACCCTGCAAGGCTTCATGTGGCTTACCTACTTCCTTCTTCTGAGTTGCTACAATGTGATATCTATAAACCATGAGACAGGTAATAACATTTAGTTTCATCTCCAGGACTTGTTAGAGTGCTTTCTGGCAGAAATAGAATGTAGGTTGCATATATAATTTGAAATTTTTGATTAACTACATTAAAAAAAAAGAAGGAATCAGTTGACCCCATCTGCACCATCTCCAACTTCCATGCTCAGGCTGGGATGCACATCTTTCATGCCAGCCTAGATCTTGTGTCTTACTGACATAATCCCACATCATATCATATGAGCAAGGCCCATACAGCCTTGCTCTATCCCAGGCTGCTGTGTCCACATCAGATACAGAACCAGTGAAAGAAGTTAATATGCCAAGTCTTATCATAAAACTATAAACAATAGAAAGGTTAAGATAATATGCTTTTTCTGTCCTTTCACCTCCAGAAAAAAAACATATCAGTCCTATAAAAATGTCCTCTAATGAGAATCACCTGAATGAAACTCAGGATACCAAACTTAAAAACAAACAAACAGAAAAACAAGCAAACACAAATTTCATCAAATGTAGAGAGCTGTGTGGAGCTGCGCCATTAAGATGGCGCTGGCTTCTGCCCTCCACCCTCCCGACGGCGAGCACTCTTTGGGGTAAATAACTCCTTATTATGGTATGGCTGGAATCATGTGATGGCTTGTGTATGCGTGAACCAATGGGTAGTGCCCACGTGGCTGTCCAGGGTTGGCTGCCCAGGCCTACTTAAGGGCTTGGAGACTAATATTAGGCCCACCTCCTAATCCTTCTCAAATAGTGCCACTTTCTGATGACTAAGCATCCAAATATATGAGCCTATGGGGACCAATCCTATTCAAACTACAACAAGGCTGAATGATATGACAAAGACAATCCAAGATTTGAAAAATAAATTCAATAAAGGGTTAGAACTTATGAAGGAATCCCAAGCTTAAATAAAGATGGATTACTA
The DNA here is from genome assembly GCA_028555095.1 of Dicrostonyx torquatus. NCBI lineage: Eukaryota > Metazoa > Chordata > Mammalia > Rodentia > Cricetidae > Dicrostonyx > Dicrostonyx torquatus. The sequence continues at coordinate 4,319,617 of JAQHUG010000074.1, forward strand.
AAGTAGGAAACTCAGAAGAAAGCCTTACAAGTAAAATGGATCAACTAGAAGCTAGAATACAGGACATTCACATTTAGCTTTAGCTAAAAGTAGAGAAATTAGACAACAAAAGCAAAGAATATGAAAGAAATCTAAAATCACAGAAAAGGAACATGTAAGAATTATGGAACTCTATGAAAGACCAAATATTTGAATTATAATCATAGAAAAAGGAGAATAAGAGGCTAAGAGCATATATCAGATCTTTAACAAGATTACAGAAAAAGTTCTCCCAAACTAAGCGAAGGCATGCCTATTAAGACCGAAAGCACACAGAACACCAAATAGACAAGATTAGAAAAAGAAATATCCAGAGCATACCATAATTAGAACAACAAATATACAGAACACAGAAAGAGTGTTGAAGTTGCAAGAGAAAAGTAACATGCCACATGTAAAGGAAAACCCATTGGAATAACAGCTGATTTCTTAGTAGACACTTTGAAAGGCAGAAGATCCTGGAACAATTGCATTCCAGTTTCCCAGAGACCACAGATGTCAGTGTAGACTAATGTACCATCAAAACTCTCTGCCACAGTTGAAGGGGCATAACAAATTCTCCATTATTCAAACAGACCAAAGGAATTCATATCCTACATCAGACCTAAAAATAATTAGCAAAATTTATACTTTATGTTGAAAAGAGGAATGAGCATAGCTGTGAGAGTCTAAAAAAAAAGCAAATGAAGCTACTATTATTAAAACACAAACTATGGCTAGAAACACAAACAACAAGAGAACAAGATGGCCTTAAAACACTTACCTTTCAATAATAATTATAAATATTAATAACCTCACTTTTCCAATCAAAAGACAACAACAAACAAAACTCAAAACCAGTAGGTGTGAAGAAATGATAAAATTAGGGCAGAAATGAATGTAGTCGAAACAAAGGAGATAATAAAAAGTCAATGAGTCTAAGAGCTGGCTCATTGAAAAGATTTTTAAAAATTGACAGAATTGGCCCAACTATACAAAAGAAAGAAAGCAATGACCCAAGTGAACAGAATCAGAAATGAATAGAGAAACACTAAAACAGGCACCAAATTTTTAGAGTATTCTAAAGGCAATATCTTAAAAAGCTATACTTCTTTAAGCTGCAAAATTTTAAAAAATTAATAAATTTCTAGATATATTTATCCAATCTATCAATAAATGTTCATTTGGAATATTTAAGATATATTTGTTCAATTTAAGTTCATAATGATTATCTGCTATGGGTTTTATAGTTTTAGAGTTTACACTTTTGATCAATCTTGAATTAGTTTATTTACATACACATGTTCACATATAGATCTTGCACTGACACAATGTGTGTATGTATACACCCACAAACATATATCTCTCTCTATATATATATCTTGGCCATATACTTATGGACTTATTTCCAGATTTCTCTATTGGTCTATTGACCTGTTTCTCTGCTAATGCCACAAATCTTGATTGTGACACTTCTATAACAAACACGTCCGATGCCTCACATTTAAAGCCCATCGTCACATCTATTCAGCATTTGTACATTTACATCAACCTCAAACATTGCTCATTGATAGATACAGAAACATTAACTAATATTGTGATTATTATTATTATACTGAATCTCTAATGCAGAAAAATTTTCAACAAAAATTGAATGGCCAATGTGACAAGGATTTCTATCTGTGACCAAAACACACTGACTGTGTGAATGAATTCATAACTGCATCTTGTCCCTTGGTCAAGAATAAAGATGGGGACAGTCCTAGTGACCACCTTGATGACAGCCTTCTGAGTGTCTCTGAATCACAGGCACCCAACTAAATCACATAGGTAATAATTAATGTAAGTTGTAAGACAAGGAATAGCTGTGTGAATTCTCTGAGTTTTGGAGGGACTTACTTTAGAGCAAACTTTACACAATTTGAATAACATATTCAAATTATGATTTTGCATGAATCTGTACACATAATCAATTTAATGAGCCCATAAGCTGATTTCAATTGTCTAGACACTGGTGCAGATGGAGGTGTGGTTAAACAAAGGATCTGGTCATGTGTGAGAGTGGAAATAACATGTACCCAACGTACACAAAAATATAGCAGTAATATTTTCTATGGTGTTATATGTGTAATTTAATCCAAAATTAAAGTTAGGTTTAATAGTAAAATACATTACCCTGACTCCAATTTTATATTTGAGAATATATTGATTAAAAAGAAAGAAAAGTAATTATTCAATTTAAAAAGTAATAATTCAATCTTAAATTATACATTTGAATTGGTCAGTCAAAATGTAGTTACCTGCAACCACCACACAAAACAGGGTAAACCATTAGCGTCACATGTGGATAGGTATGTGGTTATAATTTTTTAAGCATCACAAAGCAAGACAAAGATTCAGAAACTAGTTCATGTCACATCTGTTCCTTGATCTGTATTACTATGTATTAATTCATCCAGCTGCTACTCTGTTGTATGCATTTGCGTGATAATAAACCCAAATCTCTGCTTCAAATAGCAAAGAAGAATTTGATATACTTCAACATCTAAAATGACAATATGTCAGACACTGTTCATTCCTGGTCTAAATACTCTAAACTCAACTAGATAGCAAGTTGAATCTTTTGGCAGGAATTTAGAGAGAAAAAGAATGCTATAGATTCCAGTTTTGACTTCTGATACACTGCTCTCTTCCTTGTAAACCACGGTGGGGATGGGGAAGGCTTTCTCTAGGAAAACCAGGTTTTGTGTGACTGACACATACTGCATTTTTAATAACAGAATGAAATGCATTGCTCAGAACTCAGTGTTGACCGGTCGATTCAGCTCAGTCGTTGATCTTCCTCCTTCCTATGCATCTGTTGTCTGAAGTTCAAATTCTTTTGTAATCAGTACTAGTGGCCACTATACTATTTGTTTTCCTTAGGTATTTGTGTGCTAGAAAACTGGCATATGATATTATAGTATTTCATAGTATATTTTGATGGAACAGACAATTATGACTCAGAATATATTTTTGAGCTATCTCAAAGAATATTTAAACATATCCACTAGTTTTTATTTTATTTTTTCCTTTGATTGGTGAGAATACGATCACATTTATAGAAGTAAAGCACCCTATTTTCATGGAAGAGTGCAAAGGTAAGGATTTACCACTTAACAGCGTGTAGGGTCCCTCATATGGTTTTGAAATCTTTGATGCTCAGGGATGATATATTCAAAGATAATGTTCTATTGGTATTCTTCTAAAATTGATGTTCTCCGCTTTCAGAATCAGACATGTATTGTGGCCTGAACCAGCAGAGTGTACTGTTAAGAGCTCAAGGCTAGATATAGTTACATAGTCTGCCCTTCCCAGAGGTAATTTTTATCATAGAGACAATTTTAAAAAATCAGGAATGAAAATTCTTCTCCAGGGACCAAGTGATATGGCTGAGCAGGCAAGAGTCTTGATAATCAGTTCTGACAATCTGAGTTTGATACCCAGGACTGCATGATGGAAAGAGAGAACTCGCTCCCTTAAGTTTCTCTCATGTCTCCTTGTGTGCCAGGTAATGAATGCACCTCAATACAGTGAACTAATAAAGCTATTTTTTCCAATTGGACTTTCTATTCCAAATCTATCTTAGATTTACTTGCTTTTATCAGAATAATTTTGTCTGTATCTTATCTGACTATTATTTTTGTAAAAGAAGTTATGTTATTCCCCACTACAAAGATTCATGGAAGACTTAGATGAACTAACAGGCCTTAAATTTGTGAGTATGAGGATAAGTTTTATACTTATTGTTATTGCCTATGTGGTTTTATGTTGAAATAATGACCTTCACCACTTTCAGGTTGTTTTCAAGATGTAAGGTGAAAATAATGAGTTGTTCCTGGTGTAGACTTTTACCTTACTTATATATGATAGCATTCTAAATCATACACGAACAATACGTTAGAAGCAATTAAACAATTGAATCAACTTTAAAACATGCAAGCTGTATAGACATGCCATTTTTGTTAAAATAATATAATCTATAAACCACTTGGTGTTTACATGTAGCATTCTGCTTATTCCTCTCAGCATGGTGTCTCTTTGTTCATAATCTGAACAATTTGTAACCAGGACAATAATATCTAATCCACAAGGTTTCAAAGACTATAAAAAAGCAACATAAGTGAAAAGTTGAATGACATTTGAAAGTGTGTATGTTTAATTTTTGGGCAACAATATTAGGGAGTAAGTCATCATAAGCTAGCACTAAGAAATTAATCCCCAAAATTACTAAAAAAATAAAAAAGTGAAAGACATAAAGTTCACAGGGAATGAATTTAAATCAATTAAGAGATCGTATGGATTTTTCTTTTTAAAAATTTACTCTACAGCAAATTTCCCCCCAAAATAACTCTCTGCAATAACAAGTAGAATTCTTTTCTTTTCTTTTCTTTTTTTTTAAAAGAATGTTTATTTATTTATTATGTATACAATATTCTGTCTGTGTGTATGTCTGCAGGCCAGAAGAGGGCACCAGACCTCATTACAGATGGTTGTGAGCCACCATGTGGTTGCCGGGAATTGAACTCAGGAACAGCAGGCAATGCTCTTAACCACTGAGCCATCTCTCCAGCCCCATAGAATTCTTTTCTTGTTTTATATCCTATTATTGTTATTTAGGTGTCTATTTGTTTTCTAATGAGAGATATTAAGGATGTTGATTCAGATGGGAGGGGTGCTGGGGAAGATCTTGGACAAGTTGAAGGAAGAGAAACAATAATTGGAATATATTGTTCAGCCAATCTATTTTCAATAAAAGAAAAATAGGAAAAAAGAGTAAAAAGTGAAAGTGAAGTAGCAGTCAACACAGTCAAAAGCAGAGGAAGAAAAGAGAACATGGAGGAAAAGGTAGAGGACACAGTGTGGAGAGAAGAGATCAATGCTGTTTAACATCAGGGGCTGCATCTGGGCTCTACCCCAGCACCTTCCATCAACATATGTGAGTCTTAAAAATCCTCTGTCATTATATTTCTTCATTCCATTTTCTAGTCAATGTACACACACACACACACACCATTTTATACATACACAAAACACACTCACACACACACACACACAAACTACATTCTCATGTGTTGCTCCCAGTCTATTCAAATAGAAACATTTATAGCTAAATTTGAGTTTCTGTTATTGATGTGTTTCTTCTAGTTGAACTGAACATATATGTTTAGGGTATACTTAAATATACATATGAGTATAACACATGATTCTGAAACAACTGTATCCTTGAAATAATAATTTTATTTATCCAGTTGATTGAATATAAAAAGTAAAGTCATGTAAGATGCCCCTCTGTGTGCTGTGAATATGTTTTATTACCGTTGGTTAATAAATAAGCTTCTTTAGCCTATGGCAGGGCAGAATAGAGCAAGGTGGGAATTCAGACTAAGAGAATTCTGGGTAGAGGAAAAGCCACATACAGTTGCCATCCTGATGTAGAGGAAGTAAGATGAGAATCATTGTATCTAGTTCAGTTTGTCACAATAGCTAGATGAATGTCTAGCATATTAAAAATTATTAGTTATTTATAATTACAATAACTAAATGGAACAGCAAGTAGAATGCTATTTAAATTTTTAGCAAAATGTAAAATTCATAACTCCAACAAAAGTTATTTAAGCACTTTTTCCCAAACCCTTTAAAACATTACTGAAAATGGTATTAGTAAAAATAGTTAGAAAATAATCCTTCCAAACAGAATTCTTCTACAAAAGCAACAAAATGGTCAAAGGTATTATCTTTTGAACTCTGAAAATTGATCAAAGGCTTTCAACTACCTGGTGTCACATCTCCATAAATTATTGATAGCATTGAAAAGAAACAGCTGGCACTCTGAATCCAGCCTGGAGCCGAATGCCAAGAGTAGAAGAGCACCATTTTTTAATTGGGTAGTTTAGAATTTTTATGTCCAGTTTCTTGAGTTCTTTGTGTATCTTGGAGATCAGGCCTTTTTCTGATATGGGGTTAGTGAAGATCTTCTCCCATTCAGTAGGATGCCTTTTTGTCTTAATGACTGTGTCCTTTGCTTTACAGAAGCTTCTCAGTTTCAGGAGGTCCCATTTATTAAATTAAAAAAATTGTTGCTTTTATTGTCTGTGCCACTGGGGTTTTACATAGGAAGTGATCTCCTGTACCCATGTATTGCAGGCTACTTCCCACTTTCTCTTCTATGAGGTTCAGTGTGGTTGGATTTATATTGAGGTCTTTAATC
>JAQHUG010000074.1:4327181-4357967 GCA_028555095.1 Dicrostonyx torquatus
CAGAGGAGTGGGTGCCTGAACTGAACTTGCCCCATAGTTACTTTGTTGAATATCTGAATCGTCACCATAGAAATTTCGCATGATTGATGGAGATAGAGCCAGAGACCCACATTCACATCAGAACAAGGGACTGAGCTACCAAGGTCCAGTGGAAGAGCAGAAGGAAGGAGAAAATGAGCAAGGATCAGGACCGTGAGGTACTGGCCCACCAACAGAGACAGTGTGCTCGATCTATTGGGAGCTCATCAAATCCAGCTGGACCAAGGACTGAATGAGCATATGACCTAACTGGACCCTATGAATGTGACTGCCAGTGGGGACTGACTGAGAAGCGAATGATAATGGCACCGGACCTAGCTCTTTTGCATGTATTGGCTTTTTGAGAACTTATTCTATATGGATGCACATCTTCTTAGAGCGAGATGGAGGGGGGAGGGCCTTGGGCTTCCCATAAGGTAGGGTATACTGCCCCTTCTTAAGGAAGCAGGGGGAGGGCGTTGGGGTAGTGGGGGAGCGGGGCGGCCGGGAACAAGGGGAGTAAATGTAAATTTTTCTTTTAACAATAAAAAAAAAGAGTAGAAGAGCACTAGTGTTCCTTCAGAAACCTAAGTCTCAACGTGTCTTAACTAGTGGATCCTAACAGAAAATGGGTAAGATCTCATTATAAAATTGTATTTTACCCAAGTAGAAAAAAATTTCTTCCCCAGGGAAATTTGTTAGAAATAAGTGCATTTTACAAATATATGGGATTTGGTTTTTTGTTGTTGTTGTTTTTGTTTTTGTTTTCAAGACAGGCTTTCTCTGTAGCTTTGAAGCCTGTCCTGGAACTAGCTCTTGTAGACCAGGCTGGCCTCGAACTCACAGAGATCTGCCTGCTTACAAATAAATGTTTTAAGTTAACGAGTATTTGATTAAGTGGGTAGTAGTTGAGGCTGACCAAATGCAGCAGTAGAAATCTCAAATTGGAGCAAACCATAGCTTTTCAACAGATCTGATATATTCCTGGGAATCCAAAAGCACACATAGATGCAAAGATCTCATGCCAGGAAAATATCCAAGCTTGCTCATGTTCAGAGGCTCTCTGCAAGTAGGAAATGAAGGATAAAGCAGAGATCTTCTGAAAAAAACTAATGAGTTAACTGAGCAGTGAGTTAGATATCCTTGCGTAGTGAAGGATATAAACAGTATAGAATCCATTCCGTAAAGCTGGTTAACAACCACAACCATTATAAGAAGAAAGTCTATGTTCTAAAGCGGTTGCATGCTTTACAAGTAAGGGTTCCATAATTGTGTGCCATGCAGAGGTAGACGTATGATTCATAGGCAAAGGGAAAATCAATCAACTGGAAGCTTTTCTGTATAGCTAGATGTCAAAAAATATCTAAGACAGTGACCAAAAGTGTAACATTGAGGACTTACACTTCCTTGTATAAGGACTTAATAAAATTGAATGTAATTAGTGCCAGTAGAGCATTGATATACATGAAATGCAATATGGGTGTAGAGACAGAGACAAATATTCAACTGATTTTGAACAGACTATACAACCCTTAAGTAGGAAAAAGGGGAGGTTTGCTAAATGATGTTATATCCATTATACCCTATAAAATAAATAATTTTAACTTCATGTTCATTTTAAAAATAAATGAGTTGAATTAGAGGCCTAAAAGTAAATGCCAAATAATCAAACTTCAATAATCTTTTGAGAGAGACAAAGATTCTTCATAAAAGATTTTTAGTAAGTTTAAAAAATTTTGATATATACAGGGTAATAATAGTAGAGCTATTGTACATACATACATATGTCATATATGTATATATTGTACATATGAAATATACATACAAAAGACTATTCAGAATATATACAACTTTCAAAATAAGAACAAAACTGATATAACGTAATTTAAAATGAACAAAATTTGAATAGACTTTGCCTATTATATGGAATTAATATGGAAATTATTGTTCAATTATAAAAGTTGCTTGACATTATGAAATTTCCAAGTTCCCTGGGAACTCTAATTTAAACACACGTATCTAAAATTTAAATATATTTGTGTCTGGGTCAGCTCACTTAGAGCGATTATTTCCAACTCCATTCACTTAGTATTTTATAATTTCATTTTTCTTCCTAAGTGCGGAATCGTGTATATGTACCACATTTCCACTATTCACTCATCAGTTGATGGGTATCTAGGCTGTTTCCGTTTCCAGGCTATGATAAACACAGCTGTAGTAAACACAGAGGTATCTCCATAGTAGGATATACAGCCCTTTGGAAATATACCCAGGTCACAAAGCTAGAACTTTGTGAGAAACCTCCAAACTGGTTTCCATAGTGACCCCACCAGTTTGCGTTCTTCTGTTTGTGGATGTGAGTTTTGAATCTTTGCATATGTGTGCTTCATTTGGAATATCCACAGAGGTTAGGGGACTAGTAAGTGCCAATAGGGACTTTCCAAGGAGATAGAATGTGGCGTCTTCATCAAAGGTCAAAATGAGTACTGGAACAGGATGGGTTAAGTGGGGTGGGGTGGGAGGGCAGGGAAGATGGAACAGTCTAGAGAAAGAACTAGAGTTGATGGGGCCACCACATCAGTGACAAGAAACCTCTAGCTTTGCTTAAGGTTGCATGCATAGGATGGATACAGTGTGAAAGACATACGTACAGAGGCATGTCCTATTTTGTTCCTGCATTGTGCTTTGCACTGTTCTCTTGAGTCTGGCATAGAGTTTTATATCTGAGGTCAGCCAGGAAAATAGACTTTCTACAAGTCTTATGTGAAAAGTATTAAGAAAAAAAAGTGTAAGAATTCACATTCACACAAAATGGAAAAATAAAGTTGTTTAATGGGTGGAGTACCAGTAACACAGTCATCTCACTCACACGGTATACCTGGAATATGGCGGGGACCCCTGCTTCAGCTTCTAGAGGGGCTGTTGAAAGTGTTGCCTATGAGCAACTGTTGGCCTCTATGGCACGGAACTAAGCATACAGGAAGGGCATCAAGATGCTGTGCATAGACCAGGCTTCCAACAGAGAACAGTAGGCAGAGACTGGAAACCACTAGAAACTGGGATCTGCTGGGTAAGCCTGGGTTTACCACTTGTTCGTGACCACTGAAACCCTCCGAGGGTGGTAACACGATGGGCTGCTGCTCTGCTCCCTTCCAAACACCACGTGCTTTGCTTCTTCACCAGCTCTGACCTGCACACTGGCACTCCACTCTGGTTGAGAGCAGAAATGCCTAATTAACTAAGCACCACTTTAAGCAGAAATGATAAGAATCACTTGGCTGATAGAATCAATCCCTCTTCCCTCCCTCCCTCTCTTTTCTTTCCTTCTTCCCTCCCTCCCTCCCTTCCTTCCCATTTTACTATTTTACTATTTTACTATTTACTATTTACTATTTTACTATTACTTTCCCTTTTCTTTTTTCCCATTTCTGTGGGTGAACCAAGACTGTGTTCATTCTGGGTTCGTGCTCAACCACTGAAGTCCACACCCAGCCTCAGTCCCAACTTTTAGTGTAGTGTTTAGTAGCAAATGAAACCAAGATGTCTTCTGTACCCTTACCAAATTTAGTGTGTGTGTGTTGCTATTAACTATAGCAAATTTGATAGATTTCTTAGTATTTATTCATCTGTGAAATTTACATCTTGTAGTCTAACATATCTGTTTCTTCGGGTTTTCTACACTAGGTGTTTTGCTCACACCACTGTTAGTGGGCCTTATGTTCCTATAGGGTACAGAGAATGATCTATATTAGCTGTCTTTTCAGTTTTAAGTGAGTGAATTTACTAAGTACATAGCAAACAGAACTGAAAGCATAAGTGGTGAGCACCAGGTAGAGAAAAGTGCCAGATAAATAACAAATCATCATCAAAATTGAAAGGACCCAACCAATCCTGCCTAGAAGGAACTACATTAAGTAAGTTAAAGAAAAAAAAAAAAACCTCACAATATAGATAATGAAAAACTGCAGAATGTGACAAACAGGTTTGACCAGCAGGTTCTTCCTTTCTCCCCCGCTGGGCAGGAGGATAGCAATTATCAGGACCAGTTGCAGTCTTCTAGCCAGATAGTTATCAGAACCAGTGGTTATCAGAACCCATAGCAGCAAATGATTATCGAATTATAAACTGAGTCACGGGGGGGGGATAGGCAGGATGTCAGGTATCATGTAGTCAACAGGAAATCGCATAGCCAGCTGAATGTCACGTACTCAGGGATGGGCTGAACTATGCTAACTTCGTTCTGGGTTGAACTCTGGTTTGTATGTCTGGACCAATCCCAATTGTTCTTGTACCCCATATTATAATTCAGGAAAAATTGTAATTTTGTCTATAAAAGTCTGCTTGCCTGGATGCTCGGGGTGCTTAGCCATCTCTATGCTATTGCACCGGATTGCAATCGTGAAATAAACCACCTCAAGCATTTGCATCTGATGGCCTGGTTATTGAGTCTGGGGGCTCCTTTGCGTTAAGACCACTTTTGAGGTCTTTCAAAAATAAGCATTCACAGCAGCCAACAGAAATAGCTGTGGAAACCCTACTGAAGATGAGATTCCAGCAAGAGCCCCATCTCTAGAGTTCTTGATGGAGCAGAGTGTCTCCTTCAGTGAAGCTCCCAAGAAAAAAGACAAGTAGTAGCAGAAGATAGAAACAGCATCAAGTAGGGTGTTATGTTCATCCCTGAAATGCCTGGGAGGAGTCCGAGCAGAGCACTCTTCACTCATAAGTTTCTGGTTTCCCTCCCTCCGAAGGCATCTTTTATACCATGGGATTAACGAATAGCAACTCCTCTTGGAAATGATTTACCTTCTAGCTGTTCTCATGGACACAATATTTTAAACTCTTATCTGCTTGCTGCTTTTCTTTAATTTATTTTTACTTTTTGCTACAGATTTATGAAAAAGCCTGCCTAAGACAGGGAGTTTTGAGGACACTTTGAAGAATATGCTTGGGTCTGAAATGGTGGAGACAACCCCACTTCCAGAGCCAGCTTCTCTGTTAGCCGAAACAGCACATGAAAATTAACCAATATAAAATACATTGCATCTCATTATATTCCTCTCTTCTTACATGCACAATAGATGCTTTGGTGTGCTGTGCTGCTGATACATTTCAAGGCCAAGAGATTCATTCTCCTAGCTTCAGGAATGTTTACTGTTGGCAACTTGCAACTGGGTCCCTGTCTGAGAATTGCTTTCAGCTGCAGGAAGCTGCCTTGCCCTGCTTCCCCAGGGAATCATACATCCAGTAACTGTTTGATGTAGGAGCACAAAGGCCTGGCCCATTGGCTTCAATTGGGAGTAATTCTGTAGGGGCAGTCACACTTGAGAACTCCCTGGGGGACTGGATGGGTTGGCTGTGAGAGCTGGGCTCTGGTTCACTTACACCTTCTTCCCGTTGCTGCTCCACAGTTACAGACGTGGTACCTTCTGAATATCAGATGCACACAAATGTCAGGGAAGTTAAGAAAAACGACCTTCCCCAAATGCCTGTTTTTGTGATGAGCCTCCACGTTCCCAGACAGAAAAGACAATTCCCATTTTCCCATGCACTAGCTCACATCTAGCTACTCAGTGGGTGTTTCCATGGCCTTAATCTTCATGATCTATTATTCTTCAGCATAGCATTTGAGATAGATAACCATATTTCAGTGATGTTAAGATCAGTTAATTATATAATGCTTCATCAATTTGTACCAGCTATTAGGATAAAAAGGAAATGATTATATAAGCATAGCATACAACATAATTTTTGTCGTTTTTTTAACCTGTGGTTCTTTTTTAATTAAACACTTCTCAATTGACAATGTAAAAAACAATCTTCTGAATGTGTTTACCTTCTAGCATTTATAACTATTCACTTCCAATAACAATTCAATCTCAGGACTTTTATTAATTTTCATCTTTGTGATTACTACCCATATTCAAAGCACTGTTTAATCTTTTTAATTAGTTATAACACTGTTATAGGCAAAATGGAGACAATGGTTATTTTGCTGCCTTGAGTTCTGGCCAAAACTATATTAAATTCATTTATTGAATTTTTATGTACAAATCTCAAAGATACATCTACACTGTAAGGGGTTACTATCTTGCTACATTGATACAATGTGATCACGGTTTGAAGCCATGCTTCCCTGACATTTGACTACTTCAGAAAAGTCAGCAGGAAGTTGAACAAATTGATACAATGACAGCCATTGCTCTTCACAATGTTTACTTCAGCCACAACAACCCATAATCCTCGACAGTCACGTTGGGTACCCTAAGATTTCTTTCCATTTGTCTGTCCTGTAGTGACCTTACCTGGCTCCTGTTTGTCACACCACTCCATGTGCACAGGCATGTCTCATTTCAGTGTGGAATTACTGTGTAGTTATTTTAAGGACATTTAAAATAAGAATTAGGGAATTGAAATTTAAGTGAAATCATTTTGCTGGATTGTGGTGATGTGATGTAAATGACGAAGTGAAGCCGCATTTGAGTAAATAGGCTCATTCCGAATATGGTTGTTTCCACGTGTTTGAACAATATCAGATACGTCAAGATGTCAACACCACTGACAGGTGGGTGTCAGGATTCAATGAGCATCACTGTTAGCTGCATCTTGATTTCCAAAAGTTGTAATGTGAAAACTTTCTATTGGGTGAAATGAAATCGGGTGCTGTTAGCATGAGACAATAATTATCTGTTGCTGCAGTCAGTGATGATCAGGCTGTTAGGTCAAAGCTATAATGTCTGATGCCAATATATCACCAATCAATGAATTAATTCATCAGTCAGTTACTGTGGACTTGAGTTGTCATATTTATAGTCAAGTCGTGTATTGTTAAATGACAAATGGGATCTGGAGAACTAGAAACTGGACTTTAGTTTGCTGAGAAAGAGGAGAACAAAGGGTGGTGAGTTAAACACAGCATTTGAGACATTAAGAAATGTAGGTAGGATCAAAACAATTGGGCAAGCTAAATAGGATTTCTGTGGAAGAAGGGAATATTGAAGGATATTTGCAATTCTGTGTACAGATTTTATTTGAACTTAGAAACCTTATAGGTCAGTGAACTTCTGTAAGCATTTTTGAAGGAAACATTGGTTATATCTGACATAGGAAAAAATCATCAGAAGAAACCCATGTAAATTCAACCCTGAGAATTTAAAAGGGAGCCATTGCAGCAAGAGTTGCATGGACAGGAGTCCTGAGGCAATGGCTGGTTTCAAGCTGTGGCAGATTATATTACTGGCATTAATCAGGCATGTGTATCATGATGCCTTGCACACTGCTTAAGGCCATGAAGATCTATTTAGAAAATGTAGATTTGCATTTAGTTGGTAGATTTATTTATTTATTATTCATTTCAAATCCTTATAAGTGCAGGGACTTAGTCTCTTACTTGAATTGATTTTGCTATTTTAGTGTGTACATTTTAGCAGTGATTTTACATATACATATGAGTACATATATGTGTATGTATTTTAGTAGTGAATATACATATGCACACACAGTTAATGATAGAGCTGAAATTTGAACCTAGACTGGTCTGAATCAAAAATCAACACTATAATATGCTACAAATACTGATTTCAATAAATACATAAATTACTACTCAATTACTATACACACATATATAAAGTTTTATGATTCTCAACATATTCATTAAAAGAGGTTTTTAATCTTTCCCAAATCTATTCATATCTTTGGATTCAGAATCAATTTAGATGATTCCTAGATAAAACATTTTAATAATATTTATCAGGAAACCTTTGCATCATCAAGAGTATAATGATGAAAAATGTATCATATAGAATCTGTGTAAGGCCATGTAGTAACAAGAGATGCTAAATGTATTATAATGTGAAAATTTGTGCTTGAAGAGTATTATTTGTTACTATTATCCATGCATCAGGGAGACTAGATATAAATTAATTAAAAACAGAATGATTTAACCTATCTGAATAAGAATGAATTCACTGAATATAAAGTAGCTATTTAATACATCACAATTACTTCCTTTAACCTGTAGCAGGGCACATTCACTCTGGATTCTGTACTCTGCACACTGTTTAAATCTATTGGAATTAAGAAGGTAGTTTAGTGAACAGACAGTACAGGCTAGTGTTAGCTTGAAACAAAATGATATTCCTTTCCAACTGTGATTAAATAAGGAGAAAAACATTTATTTAACTTTAAAATTTTGAAGAATTTAAAATTTCTTGTTCTGCCCAAATTGTCTAAGAATATAAAAATACCACTTGCAAAGAAAAATCAAACACAAACTTGAATAAAGTAAATCTTCAAAAGTAATGTGATGGTGGTTTCCTGACAGTTACATGGTGGCCTGCCCTCTCTGTAACCTATTGAGGGAAAAGACCATGTCCACCTGTTTTTAGTTACCATGTCTGACAAATGAGGAAACCGGCATCACCAAGAAATTAACAATCAAATCATTAGGCAATTTTTCCAGTGCTCTTCAACTATGCTCAATAGCAAAGAATAATTTCCAGAGATTCAAGAAACATCTGTCAGCCAGGCGGTGGTGGCACACGCCTTTAATCCCAGCACTCTAGAGGCAGAGGCAGGCAGATCTTTGTGAGTTCGAGACCAGCCTGGTCTACAAGAGCTAGTTCCAGGACAGGCTCCAAAGCTACAGAGAAACCCTGTCTTGAAAAACAAAAACAAAAAAACAAAAAAAAGAAAGAAAGAAAAAGAAAAAAAAGAAACATCTGTCTTTCAGTTTTAGCCTCACAATATAAACACAGGGGATCGTCTTCAATAGTTCATAGTCCACTGTCAAGAAAATCAAGATATAATGGGCCATCCATGCAGGACAATGTGTAAGAAAGTACCACCCTTGACAACTGGAAACAAGATGTCTAGGCAGTAACTCAAGCACCTCTGTAGACTCTATTACCAAGGAAAAGTCAAAGTCAGCTCAAGAGCCTCATTTCTTATCTTACTGGGGTAGAACTCATAAAACATTGTATAGATTTGAGGTAATTTAACATTCACTGTATTGACATAAAAGTTGTCCATATTACTGGGCTCATTCATACACGTGAAGATTGGTCACGTCTATCCAGCGTTCTTTCATTTTTGCCCTAGCCTCTGCCTCGCACCCTGTCCCTTCCTACATATTTATTATTCTACTTTGGGTGTACTTTCCTTTTTCTCATTTATTTTTGGCTTATTTCTACATATATAAAAGGCAGCACACAGTACTTCTTTTTCTTTGACTTATTTTTCATAGCATGATTCCTCCAATTCTGTTTGTTTTGCAGAAAATGGCAGGACTTTATTCTTCTCACTGGTTAAATAGTACTCTGTTTTATCTGGATATAAGTGTATATGTATATATACATATATGTATGTATGCATATCCTTCTGTGTATATATCTCTTGATGAGCAGCAAGTGTGATTCCATGTCTTAGCTCTTGTGAACAGTGCTCCAGTAAAAATAGTGCTCCTTTGTATACCAGTTTCAGCTCGTTAACACGTATGCTCCTTGCACATACTAGCTCTGACAACCCACAAACATCTGCTGCACTGATTGGGTACATAGCCTAAGAATCAAACCCAGTTCATTAGCGGTTCATTAGCGTATTAGACACACGTGCGTGAGCCTACTGCATTGTAGGGTGATGCTGTAATATAGAGGGGAAGAAACAACACAGATCTCAGAGACTAAGGGCTCAGAAGGACTGATTTCTGAGACCAGGGATGAAGTTGATCTCAAGTGGATTCATGACATTGAAAGCAGTTGCCCCTGAGGTTCCCAATCACGAATGCTTAGTACAACATCAACCAACTTCCTCTCTCTCTCTCTTCCTCTCTCTTCCTCTCTCTCTCTCTCTCTCTCTCTCTCTCTCTCTCTCTCTCTCTCTCTCTCTCTCTCTTCCTCTCTCTCTTCTCTCTCTTCTCCCCCCACTCTCTTTGTGTATTTGGCACTGGTGAGTACCAGAGCAAACAAAGAACTCTCTGGCTTCTTGTCCCCAGATGTGTGCTGAGGCAGTCTTGAGCAATGGCGTGGCTCCAGCCACTGCCTCATTCCCAGAGCACAGTCTAAAACAGGTCATCAGTGCTTCCTGGCCCAGGAATGGTAACGTTCATTTACACGCTGTGTCATCCGAATGGGATTTTGTCTGCCTGAAATGTTGACTCTGTTTTGCTCCATTTCTGATAGACACGGTGTTGAATTTGTGGACAGAGAGCCTGTAGAGACCCCCATCCAACTCTGTGTCACAGGTCAGGTTCTCCTCCTGTGTAGGTATCCCTATAGTAGACAAGGGAGGAATCAGGTAGTTATTTAAAATATTACCACCTATCTACACAGGTCCCATGATTAAGCACCTTTATGTTTCTGATTTAAGTTAAATAAATTAAATCAAGTGTCTATTAAACATCTATCGATGCACGATTTTTAAATGAGGACAAATTTTAAATCCTCCATGATAACTGCTCAGGTGAATCAGTGATGGATTTGTGGTAGCATCTGGCTTAGCAAGTCAAAGAACCTGAAAAATTAATTTTATGTAGGTACTGTAATATTTTAACATTTCCACCAAAAATTGCACAAGTGGCCCTACTTCATATTTTCACAATTGGCAGCATCATCACTTCATTTTATTAGTCTAATTGTGAGTAGTAATTGCCTTTGCAGTAGAAATTTGCAATGTATGATGGCTAAGATATTTAGGAACCTTTTATGACCTACTGGATATTCCTCTTATTGACCTGCCTGTTGATGTCTTTACTTGTCACTAATTCTCTTATTTATTCTTTTCCTTTCTAGATTTGCAGGTTATTTAACTATCTTTTTGTTGGGTCATGATTTGTAAACACCCACATACTGCCCCCAGTTTAATTCTATTGTCTTTTAGTACTTCTCAGTGTTTCACAGTGAAAAGTTTTAATTGAATGGAACTGTCAATCAATTTTTTTCTTCAAGTTTTATATGCTGGGTGTTATTGATTTCATATTGAAGAAATTTGACAAATCTGTCTCAGCCCACTTGCCAAGCCAGCATCAATACTGTTAAATCACACAGGTGGTACGCACCCTTGATATCATCTGAAAGCTTAATGAACTTTTGCTGATCTCATCCTGTAATATCCATCTCTACCCTCTTATCATGAGGGAAATGCTGGATAAAATCTAATCTGAGGGGCAGTAAACAAAATATCTGTTAAGGTCATTTAAACAGAAGTTGAAGCAATAGAAACCTAAAGAGGCGTGGCTTGGTATCTCAGTCGGACTTGTAGAACAGAGAGCACACAGGTACAACAGGAACATTGAGAAAATCTGAACTCCAGTTAGAAATAATTTGTTCATATTGATTCATTAGTTGTGGCAGGCGTACGCACAATATACCACTCGTAACTGAAAATACCACGGGCGAAATTATGAAAACCCTCTGTATTTTCTTCACAATATATCTGTACCTAAGTATGTTCTAAGATGAAGTTTATTAGAAAACATACTTTTTCTCTCCATCACTGCAAATGCTCCAAAACAAGTAACCCAGCAACAAGGACTGTCCCAGAACCAGTGGACAGTGTCTTAGAGATTGGAAATAATGGTTTTTGTGGGTTTTGATCAGTATTGGAATTCTTTCTTGTTTGCAAATTTAAATAAATATAAAACCGCATTGCCATTTACTGTGTGCTGCGTTTATGACTCGAGCTTAGCTGTGACTGGGTGCAGTCAGACCAGGATTTTATGCCCATTAAACAGCATAGTCACTAACCTGTAAACATCATCCCATTTCTCAAAGAAGAAGGAGCTGCTAACCAATACCTCTAGGTAGCTCTTATGAACGCAGACTTAGTTTAGCTGCAATCCATTGCCACAATAGCATGTAAAAATGTTATAGCTAGAGAATCCCTGAGCTCTGTCTATCCTGTTGGATATTTG
This sequence comes from Dicrostonyx torquatus, assembly GCA_028555095.1. Taxonomy (NCBI): domain Eukaryota; kingdom Metazoa; phylum Chordata; class Mammalia; order Rodentia; family Cricetidae; genus Dicrostonyx; species Dicrostonyx torquatus. The sequence goes on from JAQHUG010000074.1 coordinate 4,339,105, forward strand.
TGCTGGTTAACATGATTTAGAGTAGAGATTTAAAAATAATCTTTTCCTTTTTATTCTGCAGGCGATGTTGTTGTTTATTTGTTTCTACAGATGAAACATCAAAATGCAGGGAATGGAGAAAGCGTCCAACACAAGGCAGGTATTTTGTGTTGTGTTTTCTCGTTGTTGCAGCAATCTATTGATGTGTGCACCACGGCCAGGGCCATGTTTGCTGAGTGCCAGAGTCAATAGTTGCTCGGCATCCTGCGTAAATTCCCATCACTACTCCCCCCCCAACTTATCCACCTAGGCAACAGCATATCCTTTCTGCTCACTTCTGCTTGGTATTCAATTTAGGAATTTTTAAATGTATGCAGAGGCAGAGATGGTATATTGATTCCTAAAATTCATACATCACCAGTGGCAGCTAATGACGGCTGCCTATAGCTGCTGCTGCAAAGGACACAAAGTACATCTGTTGGCAGATTTTTCTCTCAATTTTTTGAGTGATTGGAATTAGGAAATATTTTAATATTAAGGACAATTGGATATTTCAACCAATGAGGGTTGAAATTACATGGGGTGCCTGCCAGTGGTTTGAAATCTCTATGGAAATCTTATGGAAAAAGAAGCTCCTGCTTCACATAATTTCCTGTTATAAGGAAGCATCTTCTCCACACTTATTCTTTTACACTTAATGCCCAATCCTGTCTCTTTAGCTTTCTACATAGTACTATTTGGCTTCATAATATTTGTGTTCAAAATACAATAATTTTCTTAAAGCAAGCAAGACTGGAAACAAATCTGCCCATGGCACCCAGCATGTGTTTTCAATTTCAGACATGCCTTTTGCATGTGGTTTTTCGTATGTAAAGATGACCTCTGGGTCAGACCTGTCAGGATGCCTATATCTCACATCCCTGAACTAACTGCAGCCTCTCACTTGTCATGTTGGTGAAAACAGCCCTGCTTTTCTGCTCTGCCTTTCCAATAAGCCCGTGCTTTCTCTTTGCATGCCACATAAATGAAAACCATGCTTCCCTACCAAACCACTACCCTGCATCAAGCAGACACATACATCCTGGTCCAGCGTGATTATATCTCTATATTATAATGCAGCCCTACAGCTGATGGCTGTATGGACCAAACTAAAGAATAAACTTGCACAGTAAGAGTGGCTTGATAAGTCGGTAGATTTTGATATAGTTTGTGATTTGTGGTTTACATATATAATGATTTCATATTTCAAATTCTTTGACTAAGCAGTTTTATACTTTAAAATGTTAATCTATTAGTTCAAATTCTGTCCTTAAATTAGAAATCTTCAATTATGCATAGCTGTTTAATTTCCTAAATATTTAATAATATACACATAAATGAACAAACAGAAAACTCCAGCAATAACAAAGAGACCTCCACAAATGTTACAAATAATTGGCCCACTGAATTGGAAATGAGATTACTGTCTGGCCTTTGGAGTCTCATGAAACCATCAGTCAGATAAACGCACTGAGTATGACCAGAGAAAGTTAAATTGATGCTATGTGAAGGTGAAGTAGAACAATAAGCCCAGAATTCAGAACTTATTCAGAAAAGCCTTTAGATTTTCAGGATGTGATAAAAAAAATGAGTAATTGGTGACCAATGTTATACATTTTGGAATTTCCTAATAATGTAAAATGTCAAACACCCTGAATCTCATTAAAAGTAATATGGAAAGGATTATGGGTAAGGGACTTTTAGTTTTTTATTTTAATGTTTTACCTCCATGTATGTATGTGCATTGTGTGTGTGTCTTTATGGTGCTAGAGCTATCGATGGTTGTAAGCCACCATGGGAATGCTAGGAATTAAACCTGGGTCCTCCATAAGAGCCACAAATGTTCTTAACAACTAATCTTACTGTCCCACCAAGATTGGGGATTTTTAAGGACCAAGTGGTCTCAAAACTAGCTCTAAAAATGACTAGCAATAATGAATATCTTCTTGTTTTACCACACATGCCTACTTTATTAGCCAATATTTGCTGATAAATTTAAAGTCTAGGTTTTGTATTATATATTGTAAGAGTGATGAGTTATGGTTAAGCTGTAACATGTATATTACTATCACAAAAACTAGATATTAAACTTAGATATGAATTATTGAAATTGTTACTTTCAGTGTTTGGTAGAAGACAAATATCTTCATGAATCTGAAGATCAATTCCAATCCATCAGACAAGTTGAAGGAATTGGTTTTGCTATGTCAAAATAATTGCAATAGTTTCATTATAGTTACATTCAAATATGAAAGAGCATTTGGGCAACTTGACTTCTGGTTTATAAGCAGGTCCCACAGGAACCTTATTCTCTTCAGTTTTCTCTCAGACTAACAATGATGTCTTCTTCTATCTATTAATATCAGTCAATTCACCATCAGAGTGTGACTTCCCACTACTTAACTCCTAGGTAATTTATATTGATAAATTTCGAGTTTGAAATTCCATGGCTGGTTTTTGTTGTCTTGGTTGATCCCCATGTATATACTCGTGTTGTTAAATATTTTGTCTGAAATGGTTTCATAGAATTCTCTGCCTTCAACTATGCAGGTGTACCGATTAAATCATAAATTCTGTTTTACCGCAATGCCTATAGAAAATGTATTAAATGAATATCTGCTTTCTTGAACCTAGTTCTGCTAAAGTTATCCAGTATTCTTTAATCAACCCTAAAAGGATTTTTTGAATTATAAAAGATTGCTTCTTTATATTACATTTATATTTTAAACAAAATTTACGTACCTATGGGCTAGGGGTACATCTCAGTTACAAACACTTGCCTAACTTGCTCATTTTTGCCTCCCAGCACTCAAAAATAGTAATGTAATATTTTTTAATTCATTCAGAAACCTTCCTCATTTCCAAACCTGACTCAAAATTGTGTTTGTTATTGTCTCCCTTTCCAAAATATGAATATCTAAAACATAAGAAAAGACTCAAGTTTTACAATCCATCTCCAGCGCATTTCCATTTAAAACAAAACATTATGCATATGTGCTCTTTCTATTGTAAGATTTTTATTTAATTTCAGAAGTAAGTTTACATTCTTTTACTCTTTCTGTCCTTGGAGATTTTCCCTTATGACCATAATTTTATATAAAAACACCTTCAAAACATATGGACACACTGTATGTTCTTTAAGTAATAGATTATTGTGTTTTATAAATTTTTATTATTTAAGAGTTTCATACTTGAATATACTGCATTTTATAAATCCACCCCTTTCCAACATCCCTCTAATTTTTCCTTTTTAGACTACTTTCTCTGCCAACTTCATGCGCTCATTTTAGGTTCTGAGGTCATGGCATCCATATAGTGCTTCCTGTGTGTGCATGGCTGTAGACTACCTACCTAGAATTGGCAATACCTCAAGGGCTTTTTCCCTTCACAGACATCAAAGGCTTCTTTCTTCCTAAGGATTCTGTATGTTCGTAAATTACTTTTCCTCTAAGACTCTGTAGAATTAGGCTCCAGGCTGGCCTCAAAGCTGATGATTCCAGGACTGTCATCATCCCACATATTCAGGCCCTTTTGTGAGGTGGCAGTCAACAGGTGCACTACAGTGGTTCTGAGCTTGGGACTCAGTCCCATCGAAACAGATTTCCAATTTACCCACCTACCTAACCAGGCAAAAGGCCAACCTGCTAAAGCCCCCAGAAATGAGCCAATCTTTGCACCATGCTTGATTGCCAGCACAGAACTGGGTGGGGTGATGGGTGAAGGGCTTTCCTGAATAAAGCCAGACAGCAAAGACTGAAAAGCTGCTACTTCTTCAAAGGCTCAAACACACACACAAGAAATGTGAAGTGAAGGCAACCAGTCTCACCAAATGGTACATCTACTAAAAATATAAATAATAAATAAATAAAATGTTGAGTATTACTAAGGTTCAACAGAGACTAAAATAATATATATCTGTTTATGAAAGTAAAAATTTCCAAGCTCATTATTTATTAAATAGTGAATTAAATATCATGACCAAAAGAGGCTATGAACAAAGATTGTCAAGTTTACAATATTGACAAGGAATTAAGATAAATATTAAAAGGTAAGAAGAATAAGTAGAAGCACATTTGCATGATGCACATTTGCATGTCATGTATAAACAAAAATAAATTTTTTAAATTAATATGTGAAAAATAGACATTCAGACTAAATAAGTGAGGACAGATTTTATAAATGAAATTTCTAAAATTTGCATTTAACCATAAATTTGAAAGCATATATTAGCACAAGAGTAAAAAGATTTAAAACCACTGTGATAAAACTGAAAGGAAAAAAATATGTAAATATGCAAACAGGACTTAGAATTTTATATGTATCTCTCAGTAACTGATAAAGCATGTGTATGAAAGGTTAGTGTATATGGCAATTAAGATGATCACATACGTGTGACTTACCCTGAGGCATAGGAATGGGAACTATTGCTTACCAATATCAAATAGAAAATAAAACTGTAGGAAGTTTCCTAGATGTAATTTTGGCTTAGTGTTGGTGAGACAGATCATTGCAGTAAAAATTTTAAAGTCCAGAAGAGTAGCACTATGAAGAGGGATGCTAAAAAAAAAAAATCCACACTAGCTCAGAATTGAATATAATAAAGGATTATTTATTTAGGGGTAGACTCACAGATCACAGTCCTCTACTTGAATGGGAAATCCAGCAGCTGGAAGAGAAGGAGTGAGTGCTTTACAATGGCATTTATAGTATATGAGGTCATGCCCAACTGGGCGGGTAACAAAGTCTACTGACTGAAGGATTTTCCCATAGCACCTCCTCCTTTTGTTTAAATAAGAGAGTTCTAAACCTAATCCAAAATTATATACAATAAGAACAAATATAAACTATAAAAATTAGAATTACAGCCAGCATAAACAATATCAAGCAAGAAACATGATAAATGTTTCAATAATTATCCTACCCTAAGGAGTCTAAGTCTTATATTACAAATAACTTGGCCAAGTCATGAGAGGATAGTAACTACACCTAGCTAGTCTTCAACCCCACTCAAGACCAGAGAAGGTAAATAACATTACTTGAGTACGCAGAAAGGGCAATCAAGCAACTTCCAAAATGTGCAACAAATGACAGAGACAACTGGCTACTTGGACTATCACCCAAATTCTCATTTGCAACATTGAAGCAACCAACTTTGGCTAAGGCTAGAGTAACTGACAGACCTTTTTCTTGGCAGGATTTGACAGTCTTTTTTCTTGTATCCTGCTTGCCTGTCTGGACATCAAGCATTTTGTCAGTTGTAGATGCATGTGTAGTTCCTTGCCCCAAGGCAAGTTTTGCCAAGAAGAAAATAAGTTCCAAATGAAGTGTCTCAGGTGTTCAACAGTCTCTTAGGAATAGATTGGCACTGCCAGGAGCAATCTTGTCTCACATCAACAGAACCTTAAGTTATTTAAATGTCATATTCTACAGCTCTTTAAAGTGGTTGAAGATTACCTGTCTATGCAGAATGCAATCTCTATGTATCTAAAGAACCTGATTAGCCCAACTATAAGTATGACAAACATGGATGACTATTTTCCTATAATTCTTAATACCTATATAACTTAAAGACTAAGACTTCATATTAGAATATTAAACAATCTTTAAACAACTGAACAACAAATACTGACAATGACCTCAAAATGTATCTATCAATATACAAAATGTCTTAAGCAGAAGTAAAAGCATGCATGCATACAATATGACAAAAATAACTTAGCCTAAGTATACCAATATTGTAGACAAAAATAAGAAACATACTCAATATAATTTAAGTTTGTATCAATATACAAGTATAGACCAATGTAAATTGCCTATAAAAAATAGCTCATGGTTTTCATTCTATTATTCACTATTATTATTATTGTAAGTTCACACTAATCTATTATCCCATCCAATTTTCTTTTTTTTTTCAAAGAGATTCTAGAGCCTTCATAATTTTCCTCCAACTCCAACCCTATACCAATTATAAACAACCCTACTTGATGTTCCTAACCCTAAAGACAAACTTTGTTAGGAGAGGGGATGTCATCTTCTAGAATTACTTCCAGCTGTCATGGGGGTAATGTACTTTTTATGGGATCCCATGAAAGTAAAATGATGGTTGAGTTTCAAGATTACTGTCTGGTATAATTGCAAATAGTCTCTGGGTATTAGGTAGAGTATTTCTGAAGTTTCTATTTGGAGTTCTGGCCAGAATGTTGTAAAAAGTTGGAACCATCTTGAGCAGCTGGTACCCAAAACAGGTCTTATAGTTGCACTACCAGCATCATGATATCATATCAACCAGGTAGAGTCATTGTTGTAGGGTATGGCTAGCTCAGTTAGTAGAGCATCAGATGCTTAATCTCAGGGTTGTGGGTTTGAGCCCCATGTTGAGTATCAGATGAAGAGTGATGCTAAAAAGATATCCCGTACTGGCTCAGAATTGAACATAATGAAGGGTTATTTATTTAGGGGTAGACTCATAAATCACAATCCTCTGCTCTAATGGAGAATCCCGCAGCTGTGATAAAGTGGGACCATATACTTTACAATGGCATTTGTAGTATAAGAGGCCATGCCCAAGTGGGCAGGTAACTTAAAGGCTAATGGCTGAAGGATTTTCCTACAGCAGCACTGGACACTTGATTAATGATTCTTAAATTATCAAATGAAAGGTGTTCAGTCTATGGAGCTGGATGCCTATAAAGAGCAAAGTGATGCTTGATCCTTGTTTTATGCCATATAACAACACTTTTCATTGTTTGAAATTGTTGGAAATTTCCATTTGGAGTTTGGCTCTAAACATAAAAGGATCAAGCAACAGAGAGCTAAATTGGAATGTAGATGAACTCTTATTGAATTCATTATTGGTAGTAAACCTCGAAACAGAAACTGTAACCTGATGAACATATGAAATTTTATTGAAAATGAGGATCTTTATAAAAGCAAACTAAAGGCACAAGCTATAGAGAAAATATTTCAAATGCCCAAGTCACAAATGCATTGACTTTGGAACAGGTGAATCATTTTACAACAAATAGTAAATAAACAAGACCAATGTGAACCACTAACCAGGTAAGTATAGAATATTTGTAAAACATGGGAAGGTAATTTTATGGCCATCATAGGCTCTTTTCTGTGTCTTGAGTTAGACAAAACAGAGATCATTTTTTCACTATGGCAGACTAGAACTGCACAGACAGCTTCTCAATAATACGGTCTGTTGTGCTACTCCCAGAACTTAATTCTAGAGCCTTATCTTGGGAGCAGTGGCCACACATTTCATGACAACACAGCATCAGAGAGATAGACTAGTGTAGGAGGTCCTTTTGTCTATATGTTGCTTTAATTGGTTTAATAAAGAAACAGCCTTGGCCTTTTGATAGGGCAGAACTTAGATAGGTAGAGTAGACTGAACTGAATGCTGGGAAAAAGGGAGAGAGAGAGCCGCCATGGAGCTGCCAGGTCAGACATGCTGAATCTTTCCTGGTAAACCAAGACCTCAGGGTGAGTTACAGTTTATTAGAAATGGGTTAAATCAAGATGAGAGAGTTAGCCAAAAAGAGTCTAGAGCTAAGGGGCCAGCAGTAATTTAATTAATACAATTTCTGTGTGGTTATTTCAGGTGTAAGCTAGCTGGGTGGCAGGAATGACAAGCAGCCCACTCTTTTTTACAACAATAGAGGGCCAAGGACAAAACATGGCTACAAATCTGTTCTGATGACTATAGGTGAATTGCTTTTAAAAATTATGAGTTATTTTGGTAGCAATAAATTTAGATGCTATCTGTAACCTGAACAGGTTGATTTTTAAGGTTTTACTTGAGTTCTATATTTGTAGAAACATGCACTTATATACTTACTCTGTCATTTTTGCAATATAGGAAAGCTGAGAGCAAAAGAAATAATTTTCCCCAGGGAAGACAAGACCAACTGATTATCCAATGCCAGATGGTCAACCCTGAAAGCATATACATACAAGTATCTTTAAATATTGAGGATCTCTGTCAGTCTGTCTGTCTCTGTCTCTGTCTCTCTCTGTCTATCTCTCTCTCTCACACACACATACCACACCACACATAATAATAATTAAAGAAAAATAGGCTATATATATGAAAGAAAACAAGGGAGGGGGTTAAGAGGGAGGGGAATAAAGGAGTAATGATATATATATTAATATTAATGAATCAAAAAGTTATTTTTAAAATGTATGTTATTTTTGTAGCACATCTAAGTTTGTTATGTAAATGCTCCAATAAGGAACTTGACATGTATTTCTATTTGCCAACAGTGCTGACTATAGATGGGTTGTAGATAAATTCCTTCTCAGAAATTCATTTGCTTGACAGACAAGTTTCTGCTATGATTATACCTGATTCAGCCATTAGTCTTTAAGGAAAACAAGAGGGCAGAAGCCCCTGTAAAGACACTAGCTATCAAAGACAGTTCTGAAAATATCACACCTTTAAATTCTTATGAAATTGCTAAATGTTTTCCATATCTATGTGGTTATTGTTAATTCCCAGAATAGGTTGCCCCAGACATAATATTTTGACAGTAAGATCTCAGCTTTGCAATGGTAAAATAGCAAGAAGCACTCATTAGAAATCATAGTTCAAATTTTAAAACATCATCTCCTCTTGAGTTAGGCCTACAAAGTGTGACGTTCCCTCAGGTTGTTGGTTAGTGTTGAATTTCTCAGGCAATCTCAGTGTCACAAAGGGGAAGAGAGGTCTCTCTAGGGCGCTGAGCAGCTATGCCGTGATGTCTGGCAGGCTGCAATGTCTGCTCGGAAGATTAATGCAGCTTTGACTTTTGGTAATTTCAATTTATAATGAGTTTATCATCACTGTAACCTCATTACAAGTGATGAAATTTTTGCATTTTTCCACATAGAATCTGAGTCCTGGATTCTCTTTCCTGGAGAATGCAATCCTAGATGATACTTAAATGTAAAAATTAAGTGGTAAAAAATAAAAACCCATGAAGAAATGGATTTAGTTTGTGTTATTTGCACTTCTTATGTTTTTCCTTGATTCTTCTCACTACTAATTGTTTTTCTAATTTTGAATTCAGTATGAAAAGCTAATAATTTCAATGCTTGTAATTGAAAGAGAATTATAGCATTTCCCCAATCCTCCTCCATTCAGCTTGTCCAGGTTATCCTCATTTGAACCTCTCCCATTTTTCCCTTCTCAAGTTGATAGCCTCTTTTCCTTTGATTATATTTGTTATATATATATATATATGTATACATACATACATACATACATACATAGAGCTGTATGCATATATCTGATATGCAACTTGCTGAGTCCATTTTTATTATTTTTATGTATATGGTTTTGAGGCTCACCACTTTGCATTGGACAACCAAAGAGAGGCTCACTCTTGGAAAGACTAATTTTTCTTCTGTCAGTCTTCAGTAATTGTTTGTAGGTCTTTGTCTAGAGTTAGAACACAACACTTTCCCCCTCCCATGCTAGCGTGTCCACTGATGCTGCTTTTGTTTCAGTCTTGTTTATGCAACCATTTCTACGAAAGACTATTTTACAGGAGACACCTTGGTATTCTGACTTTTGCAATCTTTCTGTCTCTTTTTCCACGATGTCCCATGAGCCATGGATCCAGGAGCTGGAATGTAATTGTGTGCCTTGGGGACAGGCACGTACAATCTACTGATCTTTGCATGTGTTCGGTTGTAATTTTCTGTGACAGTCTCCATTTACTGCAAAGGGAAGCTGCTTTGACAAGGGGTGGTAGCTGTACTTATCAGTGTGTGTAAGGATAAGACTTAGAGTGGAGGTGCAATGCATGCCTCCAAAGGATAGAAGCTACCAAAAGTCATATCCAGCTGTGCTGGCTAGTTTTATGTCAGTTTGACACAAGTTAGAGTCATCTGAAAGGAAAGAACTTCAATTGAGAAAATGTCTCCATAAGTCCAACTATAAGGTGTTTTCTTAAGTAAAGATTAATGTGCACAGGCCCAGCCCATTAGAGGAGAAGTCATCCCTGGGCTAATTGTCCCGGGTTCTGTAAGAAGGCAGCTGAGAAAGCCAAGATGAGCAACCAGTAAGCAGCTCCACTCCAAGGCCTCTGCATCTGCTCTAACCTCCAGGTTCCTTCCCTGTTTGAGTTGCTGTCCTGTGTCCTTTCAGTGATGAACAGTGCTTTGGAAGTGTGAGCCAAATAATCTCACTCCTCTCCACGAAGCTTTTGGTTATGGTGTTTCATCAATGCAATAGTTACCCTAAGTAGGATAATAACTGGTATCAGGATCATGTGGTATTGATGCGAAACCTGACCATTTTGTTTTGAGGAGTATTGTGGAAGGCATTTGGAATTTGGCGTCAGAGAAGCTACTGAGCATTCAAAGCTTGGTGAACTATTCTATGGGTGCTTGGAAGATAAGATCATTGAAATAAATACAGATGATGCCAGATGGCTTGTGAAGTTCCAAAGGGAAGTTTAAGAATCACTACAATACTCTATCAGAGTGGTTGCATATTTAAGAAACTGTAGTTCTGGCTAGCTGGCGCTGAAAAATGGCAGTGATAAACAAGAGACCAGATCCACCAAACGTGAAAATTTTGCTTACTGAGATATTTTCTGCTGGTCATCTGGAGCTGAGAAATTGTCAGTGATTAAGAAGAGACCAGCATCATTGAAGTGAAATCTTTTTGGAAGTGTTTCCTACAAGTCAGCACACAGAAGCTATTTTTCAGAGGTGGCTAAAGTTATACTTCATTCTGGCCATCAAACTTGGTAGTGTAAGACACCAGGTGGTAATGGTTTTGAAAGAATGATGGGGTCATGGAGAGCAGCTGAGGCTTGGCCTCATGAAGAGATCCCAGTATAGGCTACTGGTGAAAGTCCATCACAGTTACTCCAAGAGACCCCAGCATTTTGGAGATGGTACCAGGAGATGACCATCAAGAATAACAGCAACCATGGACTGGAGTTATCCTAAGCTTAGGAGACATTCTGTGCTGGATGCAGAAGGTAAAGCCAGAGAAGTGATCAAGCCCTTTGAAAGAGCTCAGAAGATATAGTAAGTGGGTTCCAGACACTGGACATTAACATTACACAGCTGAACTTTTGTTTTGCTTTGATTTTTTTTTGTTACTATGCCCTGATTCTTCTCTCTCCAAATAAGAAAGTATTTAACATTTTATTTATTTTGTAGGAGCCCAAAGTTAAGAGAATTTGAACTTTTAGAGAGATTTTATAATAATACAAATAATTTACATTTTAAAGAAGACTGAATATTTTAAAGAAGCTGAATGTTTAAGTGTTTAAATTTTTAAATTCATAAATTCTGAAATGCCTATGTTGTAATGTTGATAAGCACGTGTGATATCAGGAATAAACAAAAAGGAAAAGTTATGGCTTAACAGTGAAATGTTTGTATGTCAATTTCAAAATTAATTTATTTCTACAGTTATGCCAACTTGACACAAGCTAGAGTTATCTGAAAGGATGGAAACTCGATGAAGAAAATGCATCCATAAAATCCAGCTGTAAGGCATTTTCCTAACTAGCAGTTGGTGGTGGAGGGCCCAACCCATTGTGGGTGGAGCCATCTCTTGGCTGGTGGTCCTGGGTTCTACAAGAAAGAAGGCTGAACTGTGGAGAACAAACCACTAAGCAGTACCCTTCCATGGTCTCTGCATCAGCTCCTGCCTTTAGGTTCTTGCCCTGTTTGAGCTCCTGTCCTGATTCCCTTCAATGATAAACAGTGATGTGAAAAGTGTAGGAAAAATAAAGCCTCCCTTCACAAGTTGGTTTTGATCATGGTGTTTCATCATAGCAATAGTAACCCTACCTAGGATGCCAGCCATGAGCTGCAACAATGACCAATGTAATTGTGTAGTAGTGGCATCCAGGCAGTTGTAACCAACTGCTTCCTAATTGCACATAAGACCTACTCAAAAAGAGAGAATTAGTCCAACTTCTATTGTTCCAGATTCCCATTCAAGAAACCATGTGACATTTAGTCTTCATGTCTTCTTGGCAATTCACCCGACAATTTCTCAGGCTCCCTTGTTTCTGATGATCTTGGTGGCAGATCTTTTAAAATTATTTCTTTTATTTTTTGAGATTATAATACAATCACATCATTTTCCCATTCCCCTTTCACTCTCCAAACTCTCCAACATACACCTTTTTGCTCTCATTTCAAACACATAGCCCTCCTTTCCAAGAATTATTGATATGGCGATATTTTGTTTGTGTTTTAACAAATAAAGCTTGCCTGAAGATTAGAGTGCAGAGCTAAACTGGTTACTAGAGGCCAGGCAGTGGTGGAACACACCTATAATCCCAGGACTCGGGAGACAGAGGCAGAGGGATCTATGTTAGTTCAAGGCCATTTTGGGCTATGTGAAATTGATCAAGTCTAAAAGAGAAAGAGAGCTCACATAAAAAATGATCCCAGCACTTAGAACCTGATGCCTTTAATCCCAGAACTAGGGAGGCAGAGACACGGTGACACGGCTGGTTGGAAAGAGGAATATAAGGTCGGAGGATACAGGAGCTCAGTGAAGGCTGTGCAGCAGTCTAGGCTGTCAGACTGAGGAGGCCATCTGGGGAAAGGGTCACCCTTTTGGTTAGAGCATTGGTAAAATGTTTCTCTAGTGGCTGACTGCTCTGCTTCTCTGATCTCTCAGCTTTCACCCCTATGTCAAACTCCAGTTTTTACTATTAAGAACTATTAGAATTTGTGATACACAGTATTGTATACATATTGGGATGTTGCAAAAAAAAGTATGGTAATATTATAAGACCCAGAGAATCAGGGAGTTTGCTGCAATTGTGTGTCTTAGTAATGTCAGAACTTTAACAGCTTTGAGATTTAATAGATGGAATTTTTATAGAGTGTCTCTTTCTTGGGATTTCTTTTTTTCTTTTTTTCTTTTCTTTCTTTTTTTTGTTTTTTTTTTGTTTTTCAAGACAGGGTTTCCCTGTGGCTTTGGAGCCTCTTGTAGACCAGGCTGGTCTCGAACTCACAGAGATCCGCCTGCCTCTGCCTCCTGAGTGCTGGGATTAAAGGCGTGCGCCACCACCACCTGGCCCTTGGGATTTCTTTGAGGACTTTGATAGAAAAGAGGCTACTTAGAGGTAAACAAAACCACAGAGTTAAAATTGACTTTTCATATCAGACCAAGAGGACATAGTACAAATGTGACCTGTTACTGCTTAGGTTAACTTAAATCACCTACTACTATCTTGCGGTTGCTATTGCTGTGATGAAAATCTATGACCAAAAGCAACTTGGATTTATTTGGCTTACACTTCAACATCGTAGTCCATCACTAAAAGGCGTCAGGACAGAAAGTCAAACAGGACAGGGAAACTGATGGAGAGACAATGGAGGGATGCAACTTACTGGCCATCTCACTCTGGCTTGCCCTGCCTGCTTTCTTATAGAACCCAGGACAATTAGAAATGGTGCTACTCTCAATAGACTGGTCCCTCCCACATCAATAACTAAGTAAGAAAATCTTTTACAGGCCTACCTTCAACCTGATCTTGTGGGTATATTTTCTTAATTGAGGTTCCCTCTACTCAGATGACTTTAGATTTTGTCAATTTCACATAAAGCTATCCAGCACACCTAGTTAGAGTATTTGTCAGGTTTTTTTGTCATTAGGTTCTTGTTTGTTTTTCCTTTCTGTGTAAGGAAATTACTCTGTATGGTCTACGAAGAGGGAGGGAAGCTATATTGCAAGGACAAACCATAACTATGAATTATTTGAAATTCTGTATTAAATATTGGCAAAGCCCCAACTTCCTTATTATTGATTACATTTGTATATTACTTCAGAAACAATAAAAGTATTAATTGAAAGACCAGCCTGGGTCAGAGACTCCCTGCTCTACTAGAGACCTCACAGAGTGGGAGAAGACCAGATAGGCTGCCCACCCTTCCCCTCCAACTTCTCCAATCTCTCACTATCTCAGCATCTCTCCACCCTACCCCAAGACTTGTGCCCTCTCACTTGCTGTGCCCCAGTCTGCAACAGTGGCAAAGAATCCCACCTCTACCAGAGACCAAGCAGATTGGGAGATGTCTATGCCACACTGACCAGAAGACCGGAGAGAAAACAGAAACCAAGGAACAAAACAACAGTCCAACAAAGAAAAATCAGAAATTGGTAGCATCACCTTTAATTACTCCAAATGCAGTTATCTAGAGGGCAACATAAGAACATAAGAAACAGGCTAGTGAGATTGCTCAGTGGTTAGGAGCTGTGGCTGCTCTTCCAGAGCTCTTGGTTTCAATCACATATTGGCTCACAACCATCTATAGTGTGATCCAATTCCCTCCAATGGTGATCAGAGCAGAGGAAACTGCAGACAGAACACTCATATACATAAGTAAATAATAAAGAAAAACAGAACACAAGGACAGCCAAGGCAATATGTCACAACCAGAACACAGCTACCCTACTACAGGACATTTTCCAACACAAGAGAAGAAAGCTAAAGGGGTGGGGGCAGTTGAAGGAAACATGAAAGTGTTCAAGACATGAAAATGGAAATAGAAGCAATAAAGAAAACACAAACTGAGGAAATTCTGGGAATGAATAATCTAGGTATGCTAAGAAGAACCATAGATCCCAAGCATCAGTAACAGAATATAGAAGTTGGAAGAGAGAATCTCTGGTTCTCAGGTAATAAAGATACAATGGAAGAAATAGATTCATCAGTCAAAGAAAAGGTTAAATCTAAAGTTTGTGACACTGCATAACAGGAATAGAAGAAATAAAAATAACAGAAATAGAAGAAGGAGAAGATTCACAGCTCAACATCCCAGAAAATATTTTCAGCAAGACTGTAGAAGAAAGTTTTCCTAACCTAAAGAAGGAGATGCCTATAAAAGTTCAAGAAGCTTATGAAACACCAAAGAATGGAACCAGAGAAGGAAGTGCCTTTGGTGCTTAATAATCAGAACACTCAATATTCAGAACGAAGAAAAATACTAAAAGCTGCTAGGGAAAAAGAACAAATGACATATAAAAGCAGATCTATTAGAATTACACCCATATTTTTTTTTCGAGACAGGGTTTCTCTGTGGCTTTGGAGCCTGCACTGGAACTAGCTCTTGTAGACCAGGCTGGTCTCGAACTCACAGAGATCCACCTGCCTCTGCCTCTGCCTCCCGAGTGCTGAGATTAGAGGCGTGTGCCACCACCGCCTGGCACACCCATCTTTTCAACAGAGAATACAAACCCAGAAGGGCCTGAACAGTTGTCCTCAGATTCCAGGAGACTACAGATTCCAGCCAGACTGTAACATGAGGGCTGGCTCATTGGGGTTACTGTCCCGCCCAGTACCCCACAGCCGGCAAGCCCCAAAGAAAATCACACACAGAGTCTATATTAGGTTATACACTGATTGGCCCATTAGCTCAGTCTTCCTACCAGCTCCCATAACTTATATTAACCCATTGTTCCCATCCATGCAATCCACATGGCCAGTACCTTTTCTTGGCGAGCAGCTTACATCCTGCTTCGTAGATGGACTGTGCGGGAATGCCAGGGAAGCTTCCTGCTTCCCAGACTTTCTCCTTGCCCTGCCTCTACTTCCTGTCTGGTTGACCCGCCCACACTTCCTACCTGGCCAATTAGCATTTATTAAAAACATGATTGAACAGACAAGTCTTCTGCACCACCAGACTACTAAAACAAGACTTTCAGTCACCATAGAAGAACAAAGTAATGGGACCTGATGAAACTGAAAAGCTTCTGCAAGGCAAGTGTCCTATTGGCAATGTCAATAGGACAAAATAGCAGCCTACCAATTGGGAAAAGATTTTCACCAACTCTACATCTCACAGAGGGCTAATTTCGAAAATATAAAATGAAATCAAGACACTAGACAGCAATAATCCAAATGATCGGTTTTAAAAATGGGAAACAGTTCTAAACAGATTCTGAAGAGAAGAATTCCAAATGGCTGAGAAGTACTTTAAGAAATGTTCAGCATCCTCAGCCATCTAGGAAATGCAAATTAAAATGAATCTGAAATTCCATTTGACACCTGTCAGAATGGCTAAGATAAAAACACAAGTGACTGCTCATGCTGGAGAGAACGTGGAACAAGGAGAACACCCCTCCGTTGCTGGTGAGACTGCAAACGTGTGCAATCACTTGGGAAATCAATATGGCAGTTATCAGAAAATTGGGAATCAGTCTACCTCAAGATACAGCTATACAACTCCTGGGCATATACCCAAAGGACACTCCATCTTATAACAAGAATTCGTGCTGAACTATGTTCATAGTGTGGCTCCTAGTAATGGGGGATACAGAGCTTGAACTACTCCATTGCCTTCTACTCCAGGAGGGCAAATTTCTTCAGTGACTTTATGTAAATGTTGTCTCTACATGTTTTGAGGCAACAATTTTTGCTGCAGCTTCTTTAGCTCTTTGACGCATCCAAGAGAAGTCATTTGCATTTTCCTGCTTCTTTTTCACTGCAAAGACAGAACTGCTCTCTTCTAATCCTTTCTCATGCTGACTTGGAGACTGACAAACATTTGTTCCTACAGGTATTCCTCACCTTCACTTCTTCACGTACGTATGCTTACTTTTCTTTTCGTATGGTTTCAATTCCTCAGGGAAGCAACTATTTTTATCATGCTCAAATGTGTTCTATGAATACCTGACATTTGTACGATTTGAGCAACATGAATTCTTACTAAAATCCAACTCATTGCCTACTCTCTACAATACTTACAAAGTCTTTTAAAATTTATTGTGCTGTTCTCATTACCCTTTACATATTAATTTTGTTTTTCTAGATTTTTTTTGGTCCGAGACCATCTGCTATACTCCCCCCCCCAGTGCCATCATTCTTTTATACTCCAACAATTATGCTATGATATTTTCCCTTCTCTCTGCCTTCCTTTTGTCTTCTTTTAATCTGTAGTTGTGTCTAAATGTTTAGAATTGCCATAGATTTTCCTTCTCAACACCCATTCATCTCTTTCCATTTATAGTCAAACAATTTTCCTTTGTATTATTGATATAGATAAAACTTAGAGAATCTAGAACATGCTTTCCTAGCCATCTACATAATGATTCTTGCTCTAAGTCCATATGGAATCCATCAACCAGCACATAATTTTGGATCTTCCTTGACTATCTATCTAGAACTTAGTTTCCTAGTATTGGCACTTTCACCCAAGATTTAAAACATCATCAGTTCTTATTTGTTCTTCTCCAATGGCTATTTCCTAATATTCTTCTCAATCATTTCAATTTTGTTTCATCAAATTAAATCCATACCCATGGTTCTAAATGGATGACCTCATTTCTTGCTCCTTTCATCTTTGTTTCTAATAGCTGAGTCATTTTCAATGTTTTTGGTTGTCTTCAAGTATTCCAGTCATTCTACTATTCTTGTTTTCTTCTTCATTCTGTTATTCTCTTAAATTGTCTCTTCTAGTATTTACTGAAATGATGCTCATTTTTGCTTTCTCTCTGAGGATCAGACTCTACATTATTTGTGAGTTAACATTTTAAGCTCCTAATATGTTAAATATTTTCATAGCTAGATCATATCTATGATATATATTTCATTTAGTATCTACTTCTGAAACAAAGTATAAAGTCTCCTATTATACTCTATTTGAGTTAAAAATTTACTTTGTGTAAGCAAGGTCTCATTGCTGAAGACAATACCTACATAACTCATTTCATTCATCATGGAGATGTTGTACTGGTGAGTACCATCACCCCTACATTCTAGTATCCTTGGTACAGGAAAATACCCCGGATGCTCCCAACAGAGAAACATAAGAACTAAGTCAGCCACAGCCCCTTTGATCAATAAGAGTGTCCTGCCTACAAAATATGCTGGAGCAATAGAAACACAAAGCTTGTGGTAATAACTGGCCATCCAATACCTGACTTTACTTAAGGCTTAACCATATATGATGAAACCCATACCTGACACTGCTTATATGACTAAGAATCAGAAAATAGCCCAGTGACTGAGGGTTAAAGCAAATGCTACTGGTCTTAAAACAAAATGAAACTAAACATAATGATAAAATAGCTTCTAGTGATATTCTGTAATACTCATGGATTAGTACCTTGTTCAATCATCATCAGAGAAGCACCTTTGTGCAGCATATGAGAACAAATGCAGAGACACATAGCTAGACTTTATAACATTCTACACAAGGAGAGAGGAGGGAGAAAGAACGAGGAAGAAATAAGAGAGAGGAGAGAGATTTTGGAATACACAGTCCTAAATGGAATTTCTCCATCAAGTCCCTCTCCTCAGAGCTAAAAGAACCCCAAGGAAGGGGAAGCAGAGATAGCCTAAGAGCTGGAGAGGAGGGAGAAAACCCAAAACCCAGCTTACAAAACGCTCATCTGAACTCACAAAGGCTGAAGCAACATGCACAGGGCCGCCATGTCCTCTGCACATATACTATGGATCCCTATTTAGAGATTTTCTAAAACTCCTAAGTGTGCAGATGAATGTGTCTCTAACTCGAGTCCCCAAAACTGGGCTTCTTTTCTTTCTGATGATTTGTTATGTCTAATTTCAATGAGGGAGTTTTTGGTTTTTTTTTTCCTTTTTTTCTCTTTCTTTTTTTTTCTTTATTGATATTTATTGAGCTCTGAATTTTTCTGCTCCCCTCCCTGCCTCTCCCCTCCCCACTTCAACCCTCCCCCAATGTCCCTATGCTCCCAATTTACTCAGGAGATTTTGTCTTTTTATACTTTCCCATGTATATTAGGTCTATGTAACTCTCTCTTAGTGTCCTCATTATTGTCTAAGTTTTCTATGATTATGGTTTGTAGGCTGGCTTTCTTTGTTTTATGTTTAAAAGCCACCTAT
>JAQHUG010000074.1:4360094-4374705 GCA_028555095.1 Dicrostonyx torquatus
GTTCCTGATTCGTAAGAGAGTCTGTGAGACATTTTGCAGGACACAAAAGAAAGTGACTGAACTGTCTTTGAATTTTCCTGCTTTGTGGAAATGTCTGCTGGCTACTATGGGCCTGTAGGCTAAAGATGGATGCCCCAACAATACAGAGGAACTTTGGGTGACTGTCCAGGCAGCGAGATGTCTCTGTCATTTCTAGAGTTTGGAGTTGCTTATTTCTTGTTTACTTCGGTAATATTATATCATTCTGGAGTCTTTGATGGAATTGAAGAATGGATAGTTATAGTTATAGTTTTCCTTAGTTATGATAAAAGATAAAATATATATAAATATGGTAACTGTAATTCTTACTTGATAACTCTTTTGTTATATGTAATTTTACTGTGTTAAAATGAAAGCCTTTCTTTTTTGTTTAAACAGAAAAAGGGGGAATGATGTATGAAGGATCTTCTGTATTTCTTTGCTTTCATTGGTTAAATAAAGACTCTGCCTGGCCTGTAAGATAGGACACAGCCCTTAGGTGGGCGGAGTAGACAGAACAGAATTCAGGGAAGAAATGAAGTGTGAGAGCCACCATGAAGCTGCCAGGGTCAGACATGCTGAATGATCCCTGGTAAGATCACCCCCTCATGGTGACACACAGACTTTTATAATGGGTTAGTTTTAGATGTGAGAGCTAGCCAAGAAAAGGCTAGTGATAATAGGCCAGGCAGAATTTAAATGAATATAATTGTCATGTGGTTATTTCGGGCATAAGTAAGTGGCCACAGCTGGTAGCCAGGCACAGGTCACAAAAGGGCCCGCATTCCACTCAGGTGCCAGGAAAATGGCCCCACTCTCTGGTGGGAACACAGCCGCTCCTATTTACAACAGACAGTGACACAGCAACTATTATATATGTTGTAACCCAATAAGAAGCAACAAAGATGGCAATTCTATTAAGTTCAAGCAAAGATATTAAACTGCTTCTTAATGTGATATAGAAGGAAACAAGAGTGTGATTAGATGTTTGTGATCATGTTGACTATCCTTAGCCTTGAATTAATAATAAAAATTACTAGAAAATTCATCAAGTTGTAAGCAAGTAGAAGCATGAAGCACAGATATTCTCCCAACTATAGAGGTTTTTGTGGTTGGAAAACATTGCTAGAAGTGGATGCAGTTACTTTTATTGCTGTTGAGGGAGCATTAGACAGGGATGACAGGAATAGGCTTCTAAGAAGTTTTTTTTTCATTTCTCATGTGAAAAAAAATGGCAGAGAGGAAGGACCCTCTCATGGGGCAAGCATTTGGCCAAGATGTTAAAAGAAACAGGAAGACCCAGGGGTCGTATAAAGTGTCTAAGTCCGAGCTTCCCAATTTACAAAGGACTATCAATTTGTTGTCATTAAAATGGTTACTTATGTCTCCTCCCTGCACTTTGGCCCTTTGTTTTTAGTCAATTATTTGCCTGTCACACTGTACTAATTCAATTACAACCTATGATCCCATTACACAGTGACAGAACACCATAACCATAAATGACATGTGAATGAAAGAATTTATTTGGGCTCAGGGTTCCAGAGGGAGAATCCCTAATGTTGATAGAGGTGTGGAAACAAGTAGCTCAGAAGGAAACTGAGAGATCTTATCTTCAACCAGGTTGACTAAACAAGAAGATTAGTGATGACACAAAGCTATCAAATCACAAAGCTAGTCCCCATGATGTACTTCCTCCAGCTGGGGTCACACTCCTAAAGGTCCCAAGGTCTCGCCAAATAGCACCACCAACTATGGACCAAATGTTCAAATATTTGAGGCTGTTTGTACCTATTTTTAGTGATGAGTTAAAACATTGCAGGGCAAATAATATTGATCTTATAAAATATCAAAATTGTGTCCACCTCAAAAAACAGAAATATGTTTACTTTTAGCCTTCTTTTTATTTGTATGTTATAAATCAAATTGAAATAGAATTGCCTAACTTTCTCCCTCCTTTTCCTCCCTTTAGCCCTTCCCAGCTCTGTCCTTTCTAATCCATTCTATGCACACTCCTACTTTCTCAGAGTTACTAGCTATTTTTTCTATTAATATTATTACATATTGCACAAATTTATATAAATACAACCTTCCAAGTCCATTTTTTTGTTTGTATGGATACGATTTCAGGGCTGATCACTGTCCATTGAACAATCAAAAATGGAGCTCATCCATCCATTGGAGAAGTCAAATTTATCCCTCAGAGTAATCATTATTTGCCTGCAGTGCTTGTGTAGGAACGCAAATCCATGAGATTTCCCTTACTTTTTAAAGATTTCTTTATTTTTTCCTAGTTCTATTTTTAGTTGATTTGATTGAGCTATACATGTTTCTCTTCTCCCCTCCCTACCACTCCCCTCCCCTTTAACCTTCTCCCATGGTCCCCATGCTCCCAAATTACTCAGATCTTGTCTTTTTCTACTTCCCATGTATGGCTCTCTTAGGATCCTCATTGTTGTCTAGGTTCTCTGAAATTGTAAATTGTAGGCTGGTTTTCTTGGCTTTATGTCTAAAAGTCACTTACGAGTGAATACATATTGATATTTGTCTTTCTGGGTCTAAGTTACTTCACTCAATATGATGTTGTCTAGATCCATCCATTTTCGTGCAAATTTCAAGATGTCATTATTTTTTCTGCTGTGGGGTACTCCATTGTGTAAATGCACCACATTTTCCTTATCCATTCTTCAGTTGAGGGGCATTTAAGTCGTTTCATGGTTTTGGTTCTGACAAAAATGTGGCTACTAATAAAATTTAGCAAATGTCCTTGTGGTACAATTGAGTATCCTTTGGGTATATACCCAAAAGTGGTACTGCTGGGTCTTGAGGAAGGTTGTTTCCTTATTTTCTGAAAAATCACCATACTGATATTCAAAGGGGTTGTACCAATTTACACTCTGACCAGCAATGCAGGAGTGTTCCCTTTACCCCACATCCTCTCCAGCATAAGTTGTCATCAGTGTTTTTGATCTTGGCCATTCTTACAGGTGTAAGATGGAATCTCAGAGTTGCTTTGATTTGCATTTCTCTGATGGCTAAGGATGGTGAGCATTTCCTTAAGTGTCTTTAAACCATTTTAGATTCCTCTGTTGAGAATTCTCTGTTTAGCTCTATACTCCATTTTTTTTATTGGATGATGGTTCTGATATGTTCTTGGACTCTATTTGCCAATATTTTATTTAATATTTTTACATCAATTTTCATGAGTGAAATTGGTCTGTAATTGTCTTTCTTAGTAAAGTCTTTATGTGGTTTGGGTATCGGGGTAATTGTAACCTCAGAAAAAGAGTTTGGCAATGTTTCTTCTGTTTCTATTGTATGTAACAGTTTTAGAAGTATTGGTATTAGTTCTTTGAAAATCTTGTCGAATTCTGAGCTGAAATCATCTGCTCCTTGGATTTTTTTGGTTGGGAGACTTTTAATGACTATTTCTATTTCTTTAGCAGTTATAGGTCTATTTAATTTGCTTATCTGGTCCTGATTTAATTTTGGTAAGTGATATTGATCCGGAAAGTTGTCTGTTTCCTTTATATTTTTTCAATTTTGTGTAGTACAGGCTTTCAAAATATGACTTAATAATTCTATGGATTTCCTTCCTGTCTTGTTAGGTCCTCCTTTTCATTTCTGATTTTGTTAATTTGGATAATCTCTCTCTGCCTTTTGGTTATTTTGTATAAAGGCTGGTCTACTTTGTTGATTTTCTCAAAGAACCTACTCTTTGTCTCATTGATTCTTTGTATAGTTTTCTTTGTTTCTATTTTGTTGATTTTAGCTCTCAATTTGATTATTTCCTGCCATCCAGCTTTCCTTGGTGAGTTCACTTTCTTTTGTTCTAAAGTTTTCAGATGTTCTGTTAACTCACTAGTGTGGGATTTTTCCAGCTTCTTAATGTAAGCGTTTAGTGCTATGAACTTTCCTCTTTTTTTTTTTTGGTTTTTCGAGACAGGGTTTCTCTGTGGCTTTGGAGCCTGCGCTGGAACTAGCTCTTGTAGACCAGGCTGGTCTTGAACTCACAAAGATCCACCTGCCTCTGCCTCCCAAGTGCTGGGATTAAAGGNGTTGACAGATTTTCGTATGTTGAACCATCCCTGCATCTGTGGGATGAAGCCAACTTGGTCATGATGGATGATGGTTCTGATGTGTTCTTGGATTCGATTTGCTAGTATTTTATTTAGTATTTTTGCATCAATGTTCATGAGTGAGATTGGTCTGTAATTTTCTTTCTTAGTATTGTCTTTCTGTGGTTTGGGTAGAAGGGTAATTGTAGACTCATAAAAGGTATTTGGTAAAATTCCCTCTGTTTCTATTGTGTGGAATTATTTGAGGAGTATTGGTATTAGTTCCTCTTTGAAAGTTTTATAGAATTCTGAGCTGAAACCATCTGGTTCTGGGCTTTTATTGGTTGGGAGACTTTTGATGACTGATTCTATTTCTTCAGCAGTTATAGGTCTGTTTAATTTGTGTGCCTGTTCTTGATTTAATTTGGGTAAGTGATATTTATCCAGAAAGTTGTCCATTTCCTTTAGGTTTTCTAATTTTGTGGAGTACAGGTTTTCAAAATATGATCTGACGATCCTCTGTATTTCCTCTGCATCTGTTGTTATGTTCCCTTTTTCATTTCTGATTTTGTTAATTTGGATATTCTCTCTCTGCCTTTTGGTTAATTTGGATAAAGGCTTGTCTATTTTGTTGATTTTCTCAAAGAACCAACTCTTTGTCCTGCAGGGGATCCAGGTTCCTGCTTATTCCCTTTGATGTTCCAAACTGATACGTGAACCCACAGAGGACCCCGCTCAGGTCTACTCTCTCTGAGGTCCCAGACTTGCGCCTGGCATCTCCATGATCTCTGGTTCCTATCTATTCCCTCAGAGGACCCAGGTTCAGGCATGCCCAGGCTGGCAGAGGTTCTGGCTCTGGTCTAGTTCCTGGGAGGTCCTGGAATTTTGCCAGGACCCACTAGGTTTATGTAGGCTTAGTTCTACTCCCTTGAAAGTCCCGGATCCACGTCCAGACCCTCAGTCGTCTCTGGCTCTGGTTCACTCATTCAGCGGTTATTCCCTCGTACCTGTTCTGGTGGAGATCGGTGGTTCTGGGTCTGGTTGCTGGGTCAGTCCTGATCCGCTCGTGACCCAGGACTGGGACCGCTTCTCGGCCTCTGCTCCTGGTGGAGCTTTTTCTCTCTGTCGGGAGTTTTTGTTTTATCTTATACTTTATTTTGTTAAATTGTATTATTATCTCTAAGAAGCCTATTCTTATCTAATGAGAGACAGAAAGGGAGTGGATCTTGATAGTAGGAAGGGTGGGGAGGAACTGGGATAAGTTGAGGGAGGGGAAATCTTCACAGGATGTATTAGGTGAGAAAAGAATATATTCTTAATAAAAGGAAAAAATAATAAGATATCAGGTCTTAAAAAAGTATGGTGTCTATTATAATATTCGTGTTACTAAAATAATATACTATGGATATTGATAAATAGTTGTGGAATAATAAACAAATAAAGAAATAATATAAACACATATAAATATGCTGAGTTCAAATACATATGAGTCATTATCATCAACAGCTTAAATATTTCAGTCACATTTTATGAAAACTAAAAATGCATATAACAATTTTAATTCATTATAGCAGTTTATAATTTTGAAAACATGTTTATATAGTATTTCATATGACCCTTATTTCTAATGGCTATGTTAAAATTCGTCTTTTCATATGAAAAGGGCTCATATTCAGTTTCCTAGCAAAAGTTACATAGTCTGAGTAATTCATTTTAAGATGAACTCTAGACATCATTATTTTGTATGTTCCCCCCATTATTCTAGCATTGTTTTGTATTTCCTCGTGTTTGCCATAGTTTTACAAGAGCTGTCATATGAATTACAATGGGATTATTGATATTATGTACAGACACCCCAACTTACCTGGTAAATGAATACTATTGGGAGCTCAGCGAACAGTTTTTTATCTATTAAAAACTCTCTCTCCTCCTCTCTCTGTGTGTCTCAAAATAAAACAAAAACAATAAATAGAAAACAAAAAATGAAAATCAAAACAAACAAGAACAAAACAACAAGTCCACAAAAACTGCCATTGAGTTTACTCTGTATTGCCCAAATCCTCCCAAGCATGTGATCTGCCTTGTAGTTCGGTGATCAGAGTCTCACTGAACCCACATCTGTGAAGCTTCATTTTCACTAGATGGGAATTAACAAAGACTCACAACTGGACAGTGTAAAGAGAATAAGATATGTTGGAGCAATCAGTTCTAAGTGGGGTGTCTTCCACAAGCTTCCCCCCTGAAGGCTCAGTGATCTTTGTGGAAGAGGCAGAAAGATTATAAGAAGCAGAGGTGGCAGATGACAAGGAAAGAGTGTCTTCCAGACACAGCAGGGATCAAGGCACAGATGAGCTCAAGGAGACCATGATGGCATGCATAAGACCTCCACAAGTTCAATGGGGTCCCAGTAGTGAGAGGGAGATATTCACTGACAAAGGGAAAGCCAGTGTCACTGGGCATATCAATCATGAAAACTTTCATTTAAAGAAGGATGCATGGAAAGAGAATGCCTTGTGGGACTGAGTTGCAGTCAAACCCTGTTCAAACAATACTGCTTTGGGGGATTTTTTTTTCCAGGCTCAGGTTCAGCTGTGCAGGCACTAATAGACCAGACTGTAGCGGTCATGGTCCATAGGGATATACTGTATCCTGAGCTGGCTGCTCAACTTAGTGGGATCCACATGGTGCTAATTTGGCAGAGTTGTACAATGCAATATTGGCCAGGTAATGGAAGCTTGTGCCAAGCTTCTGAAAATCAGTCAATGAGGTTAGGCAATGTGTGGTAAAAAAAGATGCCCACAGAAGCTGATATGTGAAGCTGTGCTGATGAGTCTCAAATTTTCTAGGAGATCCCAGGATGCTGGCAAAGCCCAAAACACTGAATGACTGACTGCCAAGGAAAGCTGTAGGTACAGAGTGGATGGAGCTGGTCCATGAGAGACCCTACACACATTTCAAATGGTATGGTCACAGGGTAAGGTGCCCAAGCCAATTAGAGATCAGATGAGGCCCTGAGTGCTCAAGATACTGAACGTGGAGCAGCAAATTTAACATTTACCTTGCTGACTGTTGTAGCTGCTTTAGTCATTATCCTTGCGAGCCTGTGCTTCCCCATCTTTGGATTGGGACTGGTTCTTCTCTGAGGTAGCATATTAGAAAAGGTAGCTTTCCTTTTGATCTCTCAGACTTCACAGTTAAGTTTTTCTGACAACTCAGAAAAGACTGGACTTTTCCACAGCACTGGAACTGTTCAGAAGACAGAGATTGTGTACATTGGACTGAATAAATTTTCTATTAGGTAGCCATGAGCCTATGAGTTGGGGGAGGGGTATTGTTCTGGTGGAGGAAGTGCTTCAGCAGCTCACTTGTTGAACGCTTGGTTGCTAGGGGTCATATTGTTTGGGGAACTTGGAAAGCTTTAGGATATTGGACTGTGTGGTTGATAAATTGCTATAATGGCAGGCTAAGAGGCTCATGGGCTGACCCCACTTCTAGCCTAGCTCCTGCTTCCTCACTGGCTCACATTTAACAAGCTGAGTTATTAGTGTTGCAGTTACCCTGCCTTTCCTAACATAATGGAATGGATCCTTTTAAATCATGAGTCTAAGTAATACCTTCTATATTAAAAGAATGAAAAGAAAGAATGAATGAAAAAAATGAGCAATAAGGTAATAGAAGAAGAGTGTTATCAATAAATAAAAGATGGCTGGGCGATGGTGGCACATGCCTTTAATCCCAGCACTCGGGAGGCAGAGGCAGGCGATCTCTGTCAATTCGAGACCAACCTGGGCTACAAGAGCTAGTTCCAGGACAGGTCCAAAAGCTACAGAGAAGCCCTAATAAAATAAATAAAAGCTGAAATAATAGCACATACAGTGCTAGATGAAACCAAAGCTATGAGAGGATAACGAGCATTGCCGGTAATAGTGGAGTTGTAGTACATTTTTATGGAAATGAGTGACTACTGAGACACTGTGATTTTTTATTCAAAAGCAGTGATGTATAGTCAACGGCAGAGACTAAATTATAGACATACTTACAGATGATTGACAGAATACAGATGAAGGACAAAACATAAGAGCTGATGACATCAAGAGAAGCTACAGCTAAAGTGTTATAAGCTGTACCTACCGCCATCAACACTGCAGATGCTCTTGCCAATCCCTTCCTCTTTCCACTCTCTAGCCTTACATTTTACTGCATTCTTTGTACTTGGTTTGTTTGGCAAGGAGGTTGTGATGAAATTTTCCCTCTCTTCTGAGGCCACTTTGTTACCTGTAATATAGGATAAGTACAGGAATATTAGTGTACATCTCTCTTTCTAACATTCTTAACAGTGAGAGACCAGTTCCCAACATAAGGGATGGAATTCTGCTGTGTAGGGCTTTCCCTGGGTGGCAGAATTTTTCCATCAGAACTTTTTAAGTTTCAGTGTATCTAGCCTAAAAACACACCTTTTATGTTTTTATTCTCTTCCTTGACTAATATTTCTATTGTAAAAATTTTTTTCCTTAAGATTTTAATTAAATAAAACGTGATATTCTTGATGAAATATGAAATGATATATATTTATAAATGTGAATTGAAAAAGAACAACTTGAAAAGCAAATAAAGAACTAGAAAGAGAAGTCTCTCTGTAGGACACGAATCCACTGGAGAATAACAAGCAAGGCTCAGAGAACTAGTCCATTGTCATTCAACAGACATTTACTGAAATCTACAATGTGCCTGGAATAGCAAGATGGAAGAGATATAAAAATAAAGTACCATTCACAACCTTGACCTATTTACAGACTATTATGTAGGTTAAACTTATAACCAAAAAAAAATCTAATGAATTATGAAGGTAACAGCCAAAACCACATAGTGTGTTAGTATGTAGAGGAAAGAAATATCTAAAGAGTCATAGGAAATATGCTGAAAGGCTGTGAAAGCAAACAAGAACCAGACAGAAATTAAGGGGATAATGTTTATAAAACAGAAGTGTCCTTGGGCTTCCCATAGGACAGGGTATCCTGCACCATCATAAGGAAGCAGGGGGAGGGCAGTGGGGTAGTGGGGGAGCGGGAGGGCCGGGAACAAGGGGAGTAAATGTAAATTTTTCTTTTAACAATAAAAATAAAAAATAAATAAAAAAAAAAACAGAAGTGTCACACTTGAGGAGATTAGGGTTTAGTTTCTTTTGCTCTACCCATGTGACTGCAGCAGGGCAAACAGGAACTGCTATCAGGAGCAAGTTGGGCAAGTGGACAGAGAAATCTACAAGGTAGCTCATGTATGCCCGACCAAAAGTCAGGGAGCCTATATGGGACAGACCTAGCCCCTTTGCATGTGTGTAACGATTGTATAACCTGGTCTCTTAGTAAGGTTGCTAACAGTGAGAACAAGACCTCTCCCTGTCACTGAACAGGGTAGCCTGTTCCCCATACTATATTCTCTGGCCCTGCCTCCAACATAAGGGCAGGATCTTGGTCCTGCCTCAGCTTGTTGTTCCGGCTTTCTGTAAGTCCATGGGAGGCCTGTCTCTTTCTGAATGGAGATGGAGGAGGAGTGGATGGTGAGGGGAATAGATGGGAGAGGGGAATGAGTGGGAGCAGAGGAGGGAGAGTAAACTAGTTGGATGTAAATCAAATAAAAAACATGTTATTTAAATAAAAAAAGGAAAAAAAGAAATGGGATGAATTCAGATAGACAAATTCAAATCACCCTTTACCATCTTCATAATCATACAGTATTATAGGTAGTGAATGCTCAATTTAAAATTTCAGAATATCCATTAAATAATGAATGTCCTATCAGCACATTTTTATGAGCTGATGATTGTTTTAGGCATTGGAGTGAAACTTACTGAGAGCTGGGGATGGGGGAAGACATAGTCCCTAAAAATAAATGACTTAGATTGAAATAATTCTGAGTTTCATTTTGGAGAAAATTGTAAAATATCAGATTTGTCCCAGAGGAGATATAGTACTTCCAGTTTTAGGTTTAGGTTATAAATATCCCAGGAACTGTGTTACTCATGGTGTTTCAATTTATTCCCTGTTGTACACTCACTGAAACAAAGAAACACATACCTATATCTACATGTAATTGTAGAATAAGTCTCCCATACCTTTAGAAAGGTTGTATGGAGTTCAACTATAGATTTGGCCTTTGAGTGAGGACATACTTCCAATAATTATGAAAGTAAATGATGAAATTTAATCTTGCCTGGATAAGTGTTTTATTTTAGCTGAAACTAACCATGTTGCTTCCAGACTGTAGAGGAGAAAAACAAGGATGACATCCACCCAAATGTGTGAAAGTGTCATTAAGACAGATGACAAACATTTCTCTATTTTAGCATCTATCAAAATTATAAATCACTATTCTTGGAATTTTATCAATAAAATGTTCTTTGTATACCACAACATAATGTGGAACCATAAAAAACTGTAATTAAAAAATTTAGAAACTTCAGTTGTATAATGTCTGTTAAAACATGTTGTACATTATATACTAAAGTTTAAAAAAAGGAAGTATAAGAGACTGCCAGAAACAAACTAAATAATGACAGCTAGGGAAGAAAGTGAGAGAAAATAAATTGAATTCACATATAATTTCCAGACATCATTTGAAAAAGGATATAATTTCCTACAAAAATTTTCATAGCAACTAGGCAATATATTTTTAGCATGAATCTACAGGCATTTTTTCTCATCTTGGTCATAAATAATATACAGTTGGTTAAGGAAAATTGATTGGTTTTATGAAAAGTTACTATAGAGTGTTGACCAGATAGATGTCAGGAAAAATGAGGCATTTTGGAGTTTTAGACATTGCAAATTTCAACCATAAATACGCATTATCTCCTGCATCTTTGTGTAACTATGTATTGTTTGGTTTCTTATTTCTTAGGTGGAAAGTATTAGTTTCTTTTTCAAGTTCTCTAAAATTATAACATTTCATAACTGGCATTTGTGTAGCCTAGGACAAGAAATAGATATTAAGCATGTTTCTAAAAGTCCAGCTTAGGAAATATCAGAACTCATTTATTTCATGCTACCCTGCTGGTGATTACACATCAATTAATAATGGCCTTGGTCCAACTCTGAACAAAGACTCATCTGAGAACCTATGGTTCTGTGGAGGAAAATAAGTAAGCAAGATGGTTTTGAAGACAGAGAAGATATATAGCATAAAATGAAATATTTTGTGTTATGGAATATTTTTTTGTACTCTGTGAAGATGTGTCCTTTCCAAGGTGCCTCTGATTGGTTTAATAAAAGACTAAGTAACCAAATAGCTAGGCAGATAGAGGTTAAGTGGAACTTGGAAATAAGAAGAGAACATGATGATGAAGAAGGGTGGAGCTGCCAGCCAGATGCAGAGGAGATGAACATGCCATGCTGAAAAAAGGTACCACCACATGGTACAGCATAGATAAGGAATATGGGTTGATTTAAGTTGTAAGCTAGTTAGTAAGAAGCATAAACTATGAGCTGAGCATTTATAATTAATAATAAGTATCTGGGTGGTTATTTGGGAACTGGATGGCAGGACAGAGCTGACTGGGGGCACAGAGAAAGTCCACCTACAATTATGATGCTCATTCAAAGGCTGGCCTACTGGAGCTACTGATAACACCCTTTCATAGTTAATAGCTACCTACAGGGCAGCCAAGGTAGACCTTGAGGATGTTCTAGTACAAAGAGACAGTAGGGCACACATCACGAGGTTCCTTTCATATGAGCTACCATCCACAGAGACAGAAAGATTACCAGCTGTGTGTGAAGGTGGGGATGATTATCAAGAGCTTAGAGATTTCTGTTTGGTGAATTGAATTGTCCTAAAATTTGATATTAGTTATGATTGGATAATTCAAGATAATACTTACTAAGAACAACAGAACACAAATACATAATTTATAAAGGTGAATGTTTTCATATGTAAATTATATTTCAATAAAACTATTATAAAAAGTAGGACAGCAACATTTTGGCACATAGGTAATGATTTTAGATTAGTTTTTGATTAGCCAGTGAAACTATCTATATCTAATTAAAGTAGTTAGCATTTTATATGCATTATTTTTCTTGATCCCACATTAAACTTATTACTGATAACATCATTTTCAACTTAGAGCAGGTGACTTTAGGAATTAGAGTAACTGAACAGTTTGCCCAGGGCTAAAAAGATCTAATGAACTTCAGACATATTTAGAATCTCACTCAGATCAAGCCTCATGGTCATGGCTGATGTCACCCTAAAGATTTCTTCCAATCAACACACGAGTGAAGAGGAATGAGACAAAAAGAGGATTTCAGAAAGGATGCTGAGTCACCCGCCATCTCAAAATACTGTGGATGAGATAAGTTGGAAGTTGGTTGGAATTTATTGTCTAATTTTGATATTCTGAGCCCCCAAATGGAAAGAAACAACCAGACTGAGCATGAGTTTGTGATTAGACAGAGGGTGCTACATGAGATTATTTGAATAGACTCAATCCAAGGAAATTCAAAAGCAATCAGTAGAGAATACATAAGAAGTTAGCTGAGTTTTCCTGAAAACTTTTTATCATTGGTTAAATTAAGTAAATTATTGTATTTATCAAATATCTTTGTTTCCTTTATGTCTTAGGGAGTGTTTCTATCACTGTGAAGAGACACCATAACCATGGAAACTCTTATAAAGAAAAACATTTAATTGGGATGGATTAGAGTTTCAGAGATTTCGTCTATTATCATCATGGTGGAACATAGTGGCATGCAAGCAGACATTATGCTGGAGAAGGAGCTTAGAATTCTACATGTTAATCTGAAGACAATAGAAAGTGCACTGAGACACTAGGTGTGACTTAGGCATGTATGAGAACTCAAAGCCCACCTCTACAGTGACACCCTTCCTCCAGCAAGGCCATGCATACTCCAACAAAGCAACACCTCCAAATAGTACCATTCCCTGAGCTAATGGGGGCCAATTACATTCAAACAACTAGACTTTTGAAAGGCCATCTGATGTATTCCAACAAAGGGAATGTGATCAAAACTATCAAAAATGATTTCCCCAGAAAGAATGCAAAAACATAGCTTATATCTCCTTGCTTTGTCTTGGAGTGTTGACCTTGGAATCTCTGTATTACAGAGTGCATGACTAGATGATAGGACTTCTGACCAACTCAAATAGAAAAATGTCATAAACAGGCTATGTTCCAGGATAAACCTACCAATATTTTAAAGTTAATTTGTTACTGTGGAATAATTCATATTATCCTATCTATCTGGAAGTGAAATGTTGTCTTAATTTAGTGATTTTGAATTTGACAGTTGTACTTGAGGGGCCTGCTTGTTGGGGTTTCTGTCCCACCCAGTACCCCACAGCTGGCAAGCTCCAAAGAAAATTACACAGAAAGTCTATATTAGGTTATAAACTGATTGGCCCAGTCTCCCTACCAGCTCCTGTAACTTATATTAACCCATTGTTCCCATCCAAACCAGCCACATGGCCAGTACCTTTTCTCAGCGAAGCAGCTTACATCCTACTTCCCTGATGGACTGCGCAAGAATGCCAGAAAAGCTTCCTGCTTCCCAAATTCTCCTGTTCTCACCTCTACTTCCTGTCTGGTTTTCCTGCCTATACTCCCTGCCTGGCCAATCATCATTTATTTAAAGCATGATTGACGAATACAGACAATTCTCCCACACCACTTCCTCCTCTTTTTTTTTTTTAAACAAAGGAAAATATCCATAGTCCATTTTTTGGGAATATGGGCATAGTATTCCAGGCTACTTCCTGCTGGTTGGGGGCGCTGATAATCTTATGGGGACCTAAAGAGAATTTAGAGTTATGATCAAGTCCTGACTAGAGTATCCTGTGAGTCTTCATCATCTCAGGCAGCATCTTGAATCTGTTCTGGATGTAGAACTCAGACATCTGGGCCATCTATTCCTACCAGAGATTTCTCAGGTGGTCTTCCTTGATGAAACCTGAGTTTTCTTAACTCAGAATGAATACACAGCCTCTCATCTCCTGTGGAAACAAAAGGAAAATCTCTTCTCCAAAGTAACATACCTTTTGACTTCAATTTTGAAGCCAAGATATTTTTAAAATACCTTCTTTGGGTTAATTCAGCAAAAAAAAACAAAAGTCTTTTAGCAGCTGTTGTTCCTTCTTCAGCATTCAAACAATTCAATGAGAGCATAATAGCATACAGTATCAAGATTCTCTGTGTATTTTCCATTTTATGTGGCTTTATTTTAACCTCTATTTCTTTTATTTTTAATTTTTGGCTTTTTGAGACAGGTTCTCTGTGTACCTTTGTCCTGGAATTCACTCTGTAGACCAGGCTGTCCTTGAACTCACAGAGTTCTGCCTGTCTCTGTCTCCCCAGTGCTGGGATCAAAGGTGTGTGCTACCATACCTTGAATTTACAGAGATCTGTTTGTCTCTGCCTCCAGGCATTGGGATTAAAGACATGTGCTACCATACCTTGAAGTCACCAGAGGTCAGTCTGCCTCTTCCTCCCAGGCATTGGGATTAAAGGTGTGTACCACCACACC
>JAQHUG010000074.1:4380365-4421278 GCA_028555095.1 Dicrostonyx torquatus
CCCGGCTGAACTTTCCTCTTAACACTGCTTCCATTGTTTCACATAAATTTGTTAGAGGAGGTCACTTGTTTGTTCCCAGCTGCCCTGCTAGCTTAGACCCCAAATAATCACACAGAAAAATGTATTAATTAAATCACTGCTTGACCCATTAGCTCTAGCTTCTTATTGGCTAGCTCTTATATTAATTTAACCCATCACCATTAATCTGTGCATCACCATGAGGTCATGGCTAACCAGCAAAGTTTCAGCATGTCTGTCTCTGGCAGCAGCTCCATGGCTTTTCCTTGATTCTACCTTCCTTCTCCCAGCATTCAGTCCAGGTTTCCCTATCTACCTAAGCGCTGCCCTATCATCAGGCCAGGGCAGTTTCTTTATTGATTAACCAATAAAAGTAGCACATGGACAGGACGACCTCTCACACCATAAATTTGGGTTTATTGTGTGATAATTTTCATTGAATTTTAGGAAGTCATTAATTTCTCCCTTGAGCCCTTATGATTCAGGTGAGCATTGTTTAATTTCCATGTGTTTGTGGGTTTTCTGGAATTAGTATTGCTGTTGACTTCTAATTTTAAGCCATGGTGATCCAATAAGACACATAGGGTTATTCCAATTTTTTTGTATCTGTTCAGATTTGTTTTGTTACCTAGTGTGTGGTCAATTTTTGAGAAGGTTCCATGAGGTACTGAGAAGAGGTATATTCTTTTATATTTATTTATATATGGATGGAATAGTCTATAGATGCCTATTAATTCCATTTGAGTCATAATATCTGTTACTTCACTTATTTCTCTGTTAATATTCTGTCTGGTTGACCTGTCCATTCGTGAGAGTGGAGTATTGAAGTCCCCCACTATTAGTGTGTGGGGTTTAATGTGTGATTTAAGCTTTAAAAGTTTTTCTTTTCTATATGAGGGTGCCCTTGTATTTGGGGCATAGATGTTCAGTATTGAGATTTCCTCTTCATGGATTTTTTTTCCTGTGACTAATACAAAATGTCCTTCTCTTTCGATTGATTTTATTTTGAAATTTACTTTGTTAGATATTAGGATAACTATACCAGCTTGTCTGTTAGGTCCATTTGATTGGAAATTTTTTCCTAATCTTTTACTATGAGGCTATGTCTGTCATTGTGGTTGAGGTATGTTTCTTGTGAGCAGCAGAATGATGGATTCTATTTTCAAATCCAATTTGTTAGCCTGTGTCTTTTTATGGGTGAGTTGAGTCCACTTATATTAAGGGATACTAATGACCAATGATTGCTATCTCCTGTTAAATTGGTTTTTATCGTTGGTGATGTTATATTTGTGTGTTTTTTCCTTTCATTGGTGTTTGCTGCTATGAGATCATCTATTGTCTGTGTTTTTGTTGATAGCCAACTTCCTTGGTTTGGAGTTTTCCTTCTAGTACTTTGCATAGTGCTAGGTTTGTGGCTAGGTATTGGTTAAATCTGGTTCTGTCATGGAATATCTTGTTTTGTCCTTCTATAGTTATCGAAAGTTTTGCTGGGTATAGTAGTCTGGTCTGGCATTCATGGTCTCTTAACGTCTGCATAACACTTGATCATGATGTTCTGGCTTTCATTGTCACCAATGAGAAGCAAAGTGTAATTCTTATAGGTCTGCCTTCATATGTTTCTTGGCCTTTTTCCTTTGTAGCTCTTAATAGTCTTTCTTTATTCTGTATGTTTAGTGTTTTGATTATTATGTGGCAAGGGAACTTTTTTTTTTGATCCAGACTGATTGATGTTCTGTCAGCTTCTTGTATCTTCATAGGCATATCTTTCTTTAGGTTGAGAAAGTTTTCTTCTATGATTTTGTTAAATATATTTTCTGTGCTTATGACTTGGACTTCTCCCTCTTCTATACCTATTATTCTTAGGTTTGGTCTTTACATAGTGTCCCATATTTCCTGAATATTTTTTGTTAAGCTTTTCTTAGATTTAATGTTTTCTTTGATGGATGAGTCTATTTCCTCTATTTTATCTTCAGCGCTTGAGATTTTTCTCTTTCATTTATTGTATTCTGCTGTTTATGCTTGCATTTGTGGTTCCCGATAGTTTCACATGATTTCTGTTTCTATAATTCCCTTGGCTTGTGTTTTCTTTATTGTCTCTATTTCAGTTTTCAAGTCTTAAATAGTTTCTTTCATATGTTTGATTGCTTTTTCTTGGTTTTCTTTAAGGGATTTGTTGATGTCTTCTTCTTTTTTTTTTTTGTTTTGTCTTTTCCTACATTTCTTTGAAGGAATTTTTCATTTCTTCTTTAAAGGCCTCAAACATTCTCTTAAAGTTATTTTTAGGTCATTTTCTTCTGCTTCATCTATATTTGGTTGTTCAAGACTTGCTGTTGTAGGGCCACTAGTTTTTACTGGTGTCATGTTGCTCTTTGTGGTGTTGTGTGTGTTCTTACCTTTTATTTTTCTCTTATTGATGTAGTTGGGGCTGTCTGTGACTCTGGTGATCAATCTTCCAGGTGCCAGTGGACCCAAGGATCAGATAGTTGTTCCTTGTGGTGCAATTAGGGCCACAGTCCCAGTCACCCCATTGGTCACTCCATGTTCCTGGAGGTCACTTGGTGCTGGCAAGATTCACTCTGTAATAGCAGGCATCATTTGAGTCTGCTGCCAGGGAAATTTCTTCCTTGAAGCTCTTTCTGCTCAGGTAGCTGCCTTGGGTTTGTGCTGGTAGAGGTCCTGGCTCCCTCAGAGGTTTCAGATTTGCACCTTGGCCTGCATATCTCTGGTTCTGGCCTATTCCCTCAGGGATCCCAGACACACACCTGGACCTGCAGAGGTCTTTAAGATTTCTTTATTTTTAATCTTGTGTTCTTTGCCTACATGTATGTATGTATGTATACCACATCCATGCCTATCTATCCTGTGGAGCTATGCATGATTGTAAACTGCCATGTGGGTGCCGAAAACTGAACCCAAGCCCTTGAAAGAGCATCAAATGCTCTTAACTGTTGTGCCATTGTAGCCTCTTGATATTTGAAAATATAATACATGTAAATTATAGCTTCTGTTTACTCTCACTGCCTACCATTTGTTTCTCTTCCAGCCCTGTCACCATTCACCTTGTGTAAGTCCAGTGCAGGTAAATATAGCTACTGTGAGATATTTGCAATGTCTGTCCCATACCTTAAAGAAAGCATTTTCAGTCCTTCTCCCCATCTTTTGACTGTCACATTCTTACAGTTCACTCTTCTATGAGATGCCCTAAGTCTTAGAGGAGGTGGTAGAAATGTTTTACTTGATGTCACGCACTCAACTGTCATTTATTCTTTACATCCTGAGCATCCATGATTCTCTGCATTCCCAGCCATGCACTATGAGGAAAAGATTACCTGATTGAAGATTTGAGGAGTTTGTCTATGCGTATAGACATAAATATTCATATTATAGTTTAATTCTCTATCAATTCAGGTAAACAAGTATAGTAAGTTATTTCCAGAGGCCTATCATTTTCTCATGAGTGGATTTTGACTGAGTTTGCAGTACCAGACATGTGGAACAGACCTTAAATATAGTCAGAGATCAAGTATTTACTTACATAACAGTAATGCCTCTATTGCACCACTGGATACCCCTTGCATAGCAGACTACCATTATAGTTCTTACGATTACCAATTAGGAAGAGAAGTTGATGCTCTATCTCTCCAAGCAGCCAACTTAGCACCTGCTAGCATTGCGAATGCCAGCTATCAGGGATGAAACTTCTGGCTAAGTTTAAGCTTGCTTTTGTAAGGTGCATCCTGTGATAAGGTCTAAGCATATTTTTCTGGTGGAAAACCATAAAAACAATCTACTCAAGGTATGATCTTTTCTTCAAGCCTGATGATTTCAAGGTAGCCATTGTTAAGGCAATGGAGTATATGAGACTGATCAAGCATAAGAAAATCAAAAAGAAAAGAAAGAAAAAAAGGTAAAGATAAAAAAGGAAGTAGATCTCAAATACTGTCTAAAATAGTGTTGTTATGGATATTAATAATAGATTGGAAGGAAATAGGAATCTAGGACTTTAAGAGAGTTGTCTATAAAGCACATTTTAATATTTAAGAGTTAAAATATTAAATCACATTTAGGTCTTCTTCTCTCTAGAAAGGCATGCCCATTAACTTTCACATTTATATGTGCTGTGGGATAATGCTTTTATACCCTGTAAAGATTTGTCACTTGTATTAGTTTAATAAAACAGTGATAGGCCAGTAATCAGGCAGAAAGTATAGGCAGGGTGACCAGACTAGGAAAATTCTGAGATAAAGAAAGGCGCAGTCTGCAGTCTCCACCCTGATGCAGAGAAAGCAAGATGAAAATGCCCCACTGAGTAAGTTACCAAGAAACGTGGCTAACATAGACAAGAATTATGGTTTAATTTAAGTTGTAAGTTGTAAGAGATAGTTAATAAGCCTGAGCTAACAGGCCAAACAGTTTATAATTAATATAAGCTTCTGTGTGTTTCTTTGGGACTGAACAGCTGTGGGACCAGGCAGGACAAAAACTTTCACCTACAACTATGCATGAAAAAACTACCAAGAAAGTAAATTTAGGAAGTTAAGGAAACTATAATTTAAGAATTCCTAGTACAGTGCTCAATCACAAAACAAGCTCCGGTTTCCTATATGGTAGCCCTCACAATGTTTGTTAAGTAATTTCCATTTTCTTATTTCCTGAATAAGAGTTTTATAGTAGATTTGTCCTTGTTTTATATTCTGAATGCTAGTGTATGTTTTGGATGAGTTTGGAAGATCACAGTATTTTTTTTTTACTGCAGAACTCAAAGAGCATTTGGTCAGGTGGGAAAGGCTATGTGGATAAACTTCCCTGATTTGAGAGTATGGGTACTGCCAGGTGAGTTGAAGTGGTCTTGCATTGTGTTGTATGACACCAATAAACAAGATGCTGGCTGCAGTAAAGAGACACTATTCAATGTTATTTTTCACATTGGATCTCTTATTACAAAGAACAGCAAATAGCTGAGTCTGTACTCTGCCCTTTTATCATGACAAATACTTTCCAATTCCAGTATATTCACATATGCGGTGCCTTACTATTTCTTCATAAAGGTGGTATATAGGTACATGTAACAATTTAAAACAGAACATACATAGAGGAGAATACATTTATTATATCTCAGATCTATATAAACTGTTTAAATTATATTCATTATTCAATATTCTTTCTCTCCACCATTTGGCATCAAACCTCTCTTTCATGGTCACACTCTGGGCATCTCTAGTGTCTTCCATTAACTCATGTGTTCCCAAGGCAAAAGTATGCAGAGATGTGGCCTTTAGAGGATAACTAGATTGAATGGATTTAACCTCATCCATATTAAATCACTGATGGATTTATAAATTAATGGAATGTTAGGAAGCGACAGAAATTTATAATATAGAACCCACTGGGTGATAGTGGCTCACACATTCAAACCCAGCACTTGGGGGGCAGAAGCAGGCAGATCTCTGTAAGTTTGAGGCCAGCCTAGTCTACAGAGTGAGTTCTAGAATATCCAGGACTGTTTCAAGAGAAATCCTATTTCAAGAAGCAAAACAAAACAAAACAAAACAAAAACAAAACTAAAAAACAAAAAAAGAAGAAAAAAGAAATAGAACCCTGTAAGAGGGAGTATATTCTTGGAATACACCATTGAAAGTTGCAGTGTTGTTCATCAGATAAGCACAGTATCTAAACATTATTTTTTACATAATGTTAGCAAGAAAGATGGAAGTAAACTTAGGTCTTCAGGTGATACTGTTACCCTGTCTTGAGGATAAACTTTGATATAATTATGTTAGGATGTGAGAAAGAACCAGTTTTGTAAAAATACAGTGAAGACTAGTTTATTTGAGTCTCCATGAGTTTAGTCAATCACAATGCCCACACACACACTGCTGAGAGATATTTGTATGAATGGAAAACATATCCTTCTTAACATTTAATTTAATTAAGCTTGGAGTTGGTATCACTGCCATCCCAAGTTACTTCTAACTAATTTACCCAAATTCCTAGCTAAGTCAGAGTATTTCTCATGTATATGACTCGGGAAACCTTCCAAGTACCTCTATACTTGCCCACCTATATAGATCAATCAATGTGTAGGAAGTATCATTGGGCATCCTAACTTCCACTCTAGTCAACCATCCCTCCTTTAATGACAGCTTTTTGTTTGTATATTCTGTAATTCCTTTTCTATGGTAGAAAGTTAGATTCACTGTAGTGGATAAAATAAGAGAAGCCACTCCCTCCAATGAGTTTAAATCACAGTCAAACATAGAAAAATAATTTAAGCATTCTGGAATTGAAGACCAGCTACAAGTGATGTGGGATTCCCTTCTGTTTGATGAATAAAAACCCCCTGAAAGGTTGCCGTGAACACCACCAAAAAATTACTTTGCCCAACTGCTTCCTGAGATGAACCTAGCACACAGGATACACCATAAAAGACATAATTAACAGCACTTCCAATCAACAGGAAGTAGTTTGAAGAACTATGCCCATATTCCCAAATATTGTTTATAAATGTTTGCTTACATTTAAATGGGGATATCCTAAAGATTTGCATTGGTATGGATCTTGGTTTATTGATACAAATTTGAGATCAATTTTATTATATGTATTTTTCTGCTCTTGATTAAGGTGTTTGTGCAGCTCATTTAAAAATGTAATGTGTAATTAAGAACTATTGGTAAATAAAGTGTCATCTATACAGTCAAGCTTGTAGTCATGTTATTTAAGTTTTCTAGATGTACAGAGTTGTATTTCAGATGGATAGGGATTCTTCAAATCTTTTAAAGACATATGGAATATGGCATTTAAATGTTTTAAGAAGTTAGGACTTTTCATGACAATGAGATGCATCTGCTCCTGGCAGCACCAATTATTTCAAGAGGAAGATGGCGTCAAAGAGGCTCCTTATGGAGTTGGTCAGCCATTTGGGCAAGAAACTGCTCTTGTTTAGACTGCTTAATGAACTGGATATGCAGGACCCACAGAGAAATGACTGCTGAAGTTGCTTAAATAGGGTGAGATGATTCTTCGGGGTTTCCGCTTCATGAAAGAGTCTGCTAGACATTCTGCAGAACACAGAAGAAAGTGACTGACAAACTTCCAATATAGGCAGAACTGTCTTTGAAATTTCTTGCTTCATGGAAAAGTCTGCTGGATACTATGGGCATGTAGGCCAAAGATGGATGCTCCAACAGCAGAAGAACTGCAAGTTACTGTCCAGGCAGTGAGATGTCTCTGTCAATTCTAGAGTTTTAGAAGTTGTTTATAATGAACTTATTGTTTATTTAGGTAATATTATATCCTCATGGAGTCTTTGATGGAGTGGAAGAATAGTTATTATAATTTTCCTTAGTTATGATAAAAGATCAAGTAGATAAAAATATTTTAATTGCAATTCTTGCTTGATAGATACCTATTTTGTTATATGTAATTTTACTATGTTAAAGTTAAAACCTTCCTTTTTTTTTTAAACAGAAAAGGGGAGGTGATGTGGGCTTCTCCTCTGTATGCTGTGAATAGGATTGGTTAATTAATAAAGAAAACTGCATTGGTCTAGAACTTAGGTAGGTGGAGAAAACAAAACTGAATCTGGAGAAGGAAGGTAGAGTCAAGGAGAAGTCATGGAGCTGCTGCAGGAGACAGACATGCTGAAACCTTGCTGGTAGCCCACAACCTTGTGGTGATGCACAGATTAATGGAGATAGGTTAAATTAAGATATAAGATTTAGCTGATAAGAAGGTAGAGCTAATGGGTCAAGCAGTGATTTAAATAATACAGTTTCTCTGTGATCATTTCGGGACTGAGAAGCCAGGAGCCGACAGGTGGCTTCTTTCCTACAAATGCTGCTTGGCCAGTAGCCAGGCAGGAAGTAGTGGTGGGGTGACCAGGCAGGAAGTAGAGCCAGGGCAATGGAAACAGGAGAATTCTAAGAAGAGGAAAGTGCAGTCTGCAGTCGTCACCCAGCTGCAGAGGAAGCAAGATGTGACTGCCTTGCCAAAAAAGGTACCAAGTCACATGGCTAACATAGACAAGAATAATGGGCTAATATAATATGTAAGAATTCATTAATAAGAAAAGTCTAAGCTACTAGGGCAACCAGTTTATAATTAATGTAGACCACTGTGTATTTCTTCGGGACTGAACAGCTGTGGAACTGGGCGGGGCAGAAACATCTGTCAATGCACAGGGATTACAAAGAAAGTGTATTCAAAATGTTTATATCAAAGGTTCAGGTAGTTAGTATGTGATGAAACTCTGGGGTAAAGCTGTATGTGTGCCAGAGTGACAAGTTAAGGTCACAGAGTTGTGAGGCCCTTGTGGGGCCTCTGGGGTGCTTTAAACAGAGGACTGAAATGATTGAATATAGGCACGAAAACAAATAGTTGGGCATTGGAAAATAGATTAGTGGAGAATCATAGGCGATATAAAAACTAGTTGGTAGGTTACTGGCATAGACAATGTAAGTGATCATGATTGCTGTGTCAAGGAAGTGTTGGACACTGGATAAGTTTTTAAGGAATTTATGAGAGGTTTTCCAGGTGTATTTAACAAACATTGTAACAAAGAGGAAAGAATCTGACTTCCAAGCTAAAAGCCAGGTTAGAATAGATTTGCTACTCATGAGATGCAAAAGGTAGAGAGAGCATGAGTCTACAGGCAGTGTGGAGCAATTAAAATTTGGAATTACTAATATTGAGATGTTGGGAATATTTGATTGTACTATAAGAATTTTAGATAAGGGACACTGCTTCAGGAACTGTAAAATGAGTGACTCAAGGTGATGGGTACAGACACATTAAGGGACATGACAAATTTGAATTTGGAGAAGAAATAAATATCAGAGTTTCATTAAAATAAAAAGGCAAGTATTTAAAAAAAGAAATCATCAAAATTGTCAAATGTCACCAATAAATGGTAAAAATCCAGACTAGGGTTCAATCGTTGAGTTAGACAAAGAGAAATTAGTGGATGATCAGGGTAAACAAATAAATAAAGACTAATTTTACTTAGTGAGCTCAGAAAAGGAAAAAGAAGCCATGCAAGGGACTCATAAGTATGGACAGAAGTTATCAGCTGTTAAAAAATGTTCCTATAGAACAACACAGTCCACAGAGTATTTCAAAGACTGAATGACATAAGGGGAATTATTATATTTAAATAGAAAAAGTTGATGAAGGACAACTGTTTTATAGTAGCCTAAGGTAAATTATTTCATTGTTGTGTTCATACATCTGTTAATGTGCTAAGAAAGAACTGAAGTTCAGGCAGGAAGGAAAATGGGCATAGAGACCCAGAAGTTTATAAATACCAGTTAGGGGAGGATGTGGGGTTCTTGTTTTCAAGTAGAATAGAAATGAAGATATTGTCCTATAATAAAGAAAGAGGAAAAAAATTTTTGGTGGGGGTAAGAAGTGAGGGCATAGTAACTGATGTCCTTGGGACCATGAGAACAAAAATGTGTAAGAATTGTCCTAAGTAACTAAAGATCCTGTGATGTTTGGAACAATGACTGTAAAATATGAGCAGTTAGTGTGGGCTCTGCTTCCATCACCCGGCAATAAAGAGGCTCAATAAAGAGACAATCAGACATACCTACATTTGAGCATCTTTCAAGATGTAAGTGTTAACACAGTGGGAAATAAAAACAAAGAAGCAGATCCAAAGATAGATCATGAATTCTAAACCAAGTGAATTCCAAAACATGATGAATTTAATGATGCATAGTGACGGGTCAGCTCCGAAATTGTTAGAGGGAGCATGTGTAATAGAAAGGAATGAAAAAAAATGTGTCAAAATAATGGAAGGAAGATTGTAGCAATGTGTAAAATTTTTTGGACATAAAGATTTCAAGAATTAATCTTAGGTTCTGATGTAACTATGGGAAGTGTGTAATGATGGAAAGGGTATACTTTAAGTCAGTGAGGAAAACAGTTACATAAAGGCATAAGTGTGGAAAGTGAGGTAATTGAGAACGACATAGAAAAAGTACTGGAGGCAAAGAGAAAGGGAGAGAGAGGGAGGAGGAGGGAGAATGCTTGCTGTGGAGACAAGCAAAGAATACATGGAGTCACCCAAAATGTGTAAACTGAATAACTTGTGTAGTTACGTAAGAAAACTCCATCTCTTCCGTTTGTTAGCTGTTGTATAAAACACATTCAGGAAAGTCACAATTAATAACCTTCTGTGTAATTGGAAATAAGCAGAATGATTGTTAAAATGAGACCTCAGTTTTCAAGATGATCTCCTAAGTCTGGAATATGGCTTCAGATCCCCTGGAACTGGAGTCCCTCTTGGTAGTGAGCCACCATGTGCATCCTGGGAATCAAACCCAGGTCCTCTGAAGAGCAGCTCCTAACTGTTGACCGTTTACACAGCCCCTGCTTTGCTTCTTATCAGGTTATTTTATCGCAGAAGCAAAGATAAAACTAGAAAACTACCATAACAAGTGAACAGGAAATAATTACTCTACATTTGAGGAAACCTGAGGAAAAACGATAATTACTGCCTACCATAGGAGTGACATCCCAGAGACAAATGGGAAAATCTTACTGGTTTTGGTGAATAGATAGTGTTCATTGAAGAACCACCTTCAAAAGTACAACTCATGGGTAAAACTGCCTTAATACTCAAAACAGACTATTAACATAATCATGTGTATACATATTAATGGTTCAGAAACCTTACTAATACCAGGTTGTCACATATTTCACTTATATAGTCCAAAGTTTAAATAAATTATAGATTATTTGAGAATATTTACACAACGCTTCAGGTTTTTTCTCATACTTATGAGTTCAAATTTATGTACACTTCC
The DNA here is from genome assembly GCA_028555095.1 of Dicrostonyx torquatus. Taxonomy (NCBI): domain Eukaryota; kingdom Metazoa; phylum Chordata; class Mammalia; order Rodentia; family Cricetidae; genus Dicrostonyx; species Dicrostonyx torquatus. Next base: position 4,391,192 of record JAQHUG010000074.1, read on the forward strand.
TCCTCACTGGTCTGTCACCCCACCCCTTCTTAAAATAAATTCCATTTGATCCTTTAATAATAGGATATTTAAAGTTTTTCTTTAAATTGTTTTGGAACGATCACCTGGTTTTATTTTATTTTTCTCAATAGTTGTTCTATGCTAATATCTTTCCCCCTATATTTTCTCTATTCTCTTTAACCATTAATATTTCCCCATTCCTTGAATATTCCTTCCTGAAAATAGGCAACCAATTCAATATTTTCTGAAGCCTTTCTAAATGCTGCCATTTTAACTGTTTCCAGTGACAAAGTCAGAGTGGTCTGTTCTAGTCTTTACAGTAAAAGGAAGGATAAATACTGCCCACTCCCTTGTGTCAAGAATTTTAAAAACTTAAATCCAAGTGGCTTAGTTTTTGTATTCTTAAAAAAAAAAAAAAAGCCCAACACATTTCCTCTTCTCCCCTTCTGCACCCCTTCAAGAAAGCTTCCTGTTCTGAGATTTCACCATCCTGAGAGTCAAGAGCCCCTCGGATTAGAGGAGGTTTAAACAAGGAAAGCAAGGTATTCCCACAGCCTTATGGCAGGAGCCTGGGAAGATCTTAGACTTCCTGTGCTAATCTGACTGTCCCTGGACATCAGAGTGCTCACCAGTGCCCAAGTGGAGAAGTGTCCCCTGGGAGATACAAAGAATCCTCACTGAGTAAGAAGCCCACCACTTCTGCATATTTGACCTGATTAAACTGTCTGTGGTTTTCTTTGGCTTTTGTTTGTGCTCTGCTGTTTCTGTAAGCTCCCCACACTCCACTGTTTCTAGGAACTTGTAAAACCAGTCGTGCACTGAGAATTTGAAAAGGAACAGGACAAAAGAATGTGTAGACACAGGGCAAACAACAAATCCAGGAAAGAAAAGGACCCTGGAAGCCAAAAATTTTTATTCCTAAATCACGTCTTTTTTTTTTTTCTTTCAAATGAATGATTGTCCTAAGTGGCTTAAAACATAAAGAATGTCTTCCAGGGGATGCTCTGTTGGAAATGAAATACCTGGGTACAATAGTCATTTTTAAAGACACTGCAGTAAGGGACCAATGCAAAATGTTAAATAAGACAGCATAATAGAACAAAAATGCATAATAGAAAACTCTTAAAATTTACTTATTAGTTTGTTGGAAATTGACCCTCATTTATTTTCAGCTCATCAAGCATTATGTGTTTAGTGACAAGAAGCTTTCTGTCATACTGCAACTTGAAGTATGTCAACTTTACCTCTGATCTCCACTTAACATTCCATACAACAAATAATTTAACTGAACAGTTTGTGGAGATTGTTTCTTTTTTTTCTAAGTGGACAAGAATATTATTAATTTTATAGACTCTTCCTGCTTAAATGTCATATAAACACATGCTAAATATCTGTCTAATAACTTTTCAGTTACTACCTAGTTACAAGCAATTTTTCTTCATAGGCAAATTTGATAATATCAAAGGTATCATCTATCTGCTAAGCCTTGATCTTTCAATCTACATGAGAAATGAATCTTTAGTTTTAAATTTGGATGTTGGGAAAATAATTAATTGACCCCATGTTGGTAGTATGTTTGGCTCTTCCAAGAAACAAATATGGATTTTTTTTTGAGAAATGAAGCATAGTTTAGCTTCCAAGATTCATATCAGTTATGAATAAACAGTGTGATGATACAATTAAAGATCACTACCAAAGACAGAGATGTAAGAATGCAGAGATGAGAATGATCAACTGATTCATAACACTGAACAATAAAGTGTGAAATAGAAGAACAAACCTTAAAATTACAAAATTAAAAATAAGAATAATTTCTTTTTGAATTAAAACCTATCTAAATATAGTACATGGAATTAAAAATATTGGCAAAGAATTATAAATTCTTTAAAAGACTTACTCTGCAGGCTGGAGAATAATGAAGAAAGGATTTTGAATTGGAATATATGTACAGAGAAGTTGCCAGAATGATAAACAAGGGCCTGGTTATGAACACTTGAAGAAAGTCAAAACATACTTAAAACAGTATGCATGTAATATATATCAATCTGGATTTCAGGAAGGAAACAAAAAGACCAATATAGAGATGGTATTTTGTTACAGTTGAAAATGGGTTAAAATTTTATTGAAGCCTTCATTCTATAGCAACAACCAGCACAGCACATTGTAAGACATCAAAATTTAATTAAGTAACTGTGTCCTTATGCATATGTAGTGAAACTTTAGGATGAGATAAATTTGAATACTAGCATTCAAAATAAAATAATGCCAAAAAGAAAACATTTAAAAATTTCAAGTTAAAAATACTGCAAAACTAGAAATAAAAAGCAAATTTTATGACTATTATAATATACAGAAAAGCAACTTCAACTTAGAATTAGTCACTAAACAATATTTCATAAGTAGAAATAAATAAAAGCATTTAAAACAACATAGTTTTATAACATAGTATTTATATGACATATCAAAAACATATCAAGAAGGAAGATTACAAAAAATGCCTGTGAGGAATAAAGGAATGAACAACAGATACATTAATAAGTAGTTTATAAAATATTTTATGTATACAAATAAATAAATACAGAATGGGTTTTTAAAAATATAAAATTACATTTCTGTGAACTAATAATAAATGAATGCAAATTGAAATGTAATTGTAGTTATAGATGGCGAGATTTCTTGAATTATTCAGAAAAAGAATTTATATATGGGATTTATTAATTTCAGAGGTAAATAAAAATATTGTTTAAGTATTAAACTCTGTTCTAAAAACACATGGCTTCTCCTTTATGAAGGGAAATGGAGAGGGAGTGGATCTGAGGGAGATGGGAGGCTGACAGGAGCTGGGATGAGGGAGGGAGGAGAAACTGTAGCCAGAATGTATTGCGTGAGAGAAGAATCCATTTTAATAAAAAAATAATAAAATAGAACAGTGGGTATAGTGGAAAATACAGCACACAATTTAAAGTCCTCCAACAAGGCAAGACATATAGCAAAAGGAATTAAGTCCCATGGCCACAAAAATAATACAAATAGAATTTCACATACCTATAAAAGTCTTATTTGACTACATTTCTGATTCTACTGTTTGTTATAATTTAAAATATCTAAATATCCCCAATATCATGACACATTATTAAAAAGAAAAAGTCTAGGAACTAACTAGAGAAAACACTAGGTAACATTTAATTTAATAAAAGAGAGAGAGAGAGAGAGAGAGAGAGAGAGAGAGAGAGAGAGAGAGAGAGAGAAAGAAAGAGAATAGGCACATTAAGACCAGATAACAGAATCAAGGAAGATTTTGTATTCTTCAATAAAAACTGAGTTATTACGGATTAATCATATACTAGTAATATAAGGCGAATAAATAAAACTATCATTATAATAGTAAATGTAGGCCTTTTTACATTATTGTTAATAAAATAATGAGAGACTGGTGAAATGGTTCAGTCAGTAAAGGTTTTGTGTGTAAGGCCTAGGATTTGAGTTTAATCCCAGGGACTCACCTATAAAGACAGAGACAGTATCTCTCACTCGTAAACCCCTAGTTCTGCCTATAGGGTCCTTTGTGAAGCAGGACCCCAAGTCCTGCTTAATAGAAGTCAGAGTTAGTACCCATTCTCTCTCTGCTAGCTAGCCTATCACACACCCATTCCTACACACCAATCTGGTACTTGGTGTCTGAACCCAGAGCTCCAACCAGAACTTCAGACCTAGAATCAGTAAGATTCTGAACCCTAAAACCTAGAGTAACCCCAAGATTGACAACCAAACATTGCAAAATAAATCAAAGAAAGGTTAGACAGTGGTGGCCGGTGCCTATAATCTCAACACTCAGGAGGCAGAGGCTGGTGGATCTCTGTGAGATCCTGGTCTACAGAGTGAGTTTCAGGACAACCAGGACTGTTACACAAAGAACTCCTGCCTCAAAAATCCAAAGCAGCAACAACAAATACGAGAGAGAGAGAAAAAAAATTAAAAAAATCAGTAGCTTTTACACAGTAGTCTTAAAAAATAAAAAATAAAAGTAACCCTTGAGCCAACTTGAACCTAGAAAGTGAAAGACTTGTATTCATACTAAAACAATTTTGACTTTGAAAAGGGGAATCAAAGTGAACACCAGAATACAAAAAGATCTTCCATGGTCAACGATCAGTAGGATTAATATTGTGAAATCAAAAAAATTGTTATCTTACCAAAAGTAATCTACATATTTAATGCGACCAAAATTTCAGCACAAATATTTGCAGAAACTGAAAAATGTAAACTTCATATAGAAAAGCAAACAGTAGCTTAAAAAATCCTGAATAATAAAAGAACTGCTGGATATGTCACATCTCAGAATTCAAGTTGTATTATAGAGCTATAGTTGTAAAAGTAACATGGTATCAGCATAAAACAGAAGTGTTAATAATGAAGTACATATAAGAAATTCCACCATTCTTACTAATCAGATGATAAGTATCTATTATCACACTGGTTTACCATGTTATTTACATCCAGTAGACCGATAGAATTTATAATAGATTATGCAAACAGGGGATACAAATTAGTACAATTATGTTTGAAAAATAAATTTTATTTTTTTAACGTTTTATGTATGAACTTTCTGTCTGCTGCCCAGTGATTCTTCCTCTAGATGCTCATTAGACAACTTTTATGCATGAGTACCCAAAGATCAGGACAAGACTGCTCAAGGTCATGTTGTTCTTTTATTGTTAATTAATTAATTACACTTTTTTATTCTGAAACAAATGTTATGTATTTCTCAAACTCATGATCCTTCTACCTTCTCTCTTGTGCTCAGTTTATAGAAATAGTCCACCATTCCTGATTTAGTACTGTTATCCTGAGAACAATGACTTTAAATGTTACAAAATCTGGCAAAAGAAGGTGGGGGAGTGTAGAAAGAGCACATGGCAAAGTGCTTCTTCACTATGAAATTTTATGAAACCAAATCAATTAATTAAAAATCTGTTGATAACAATTTCAAAAGTAATCTTCAAAGGAGAAGAAATGGTGACTATAAACTTAGATTGAACCTTCCCTAAGTAGCAGGAAGATGGAAAGATGGGTCGGGGGTCACCTCTAACTGCTTTCCAAGGACAGTGCCCTGTGTCAGAAGTAAGTTTGAGGGTCCTTTTGATTAGTCTTTTTTTATTTTCTATTTTTTTTTTGGTTTTTTTTCAAGACAGGGTTACTCTGTAGCTTTGGATCCTGTCCTTTGATTAGTCTTTAAACCACTTTCTTTGCTCGAGATGTCACAAAATTAAGTTTGTTTTGATGGAATAATTCTATCTGTACACAAGGACAGAAAAATAAGATCTCATGGAATATAAATCCTTATCTGTTACCCACTCCCATATCATACTGTTCTGTGTTTTTAAATTTCCGTATTATTTTATTTGTGATAAAATAACTGCCTTGACCATGTGTGTGGGATAATTTGATCTGCAAATAAAATAATACAAATTAAATTTATATAAAGAAAAGGGCATAATCTTAAGTATTTGTTTTTGAGACAAATACGTTAATAATTGGTACTACAAAATCAGTAAGACATCGCCCTGTGAACAAGTGGGCAGAAGGATCTTTGCACACCCTTCAACATAAGCTTCTAAAGTAACCCACTTCAGACAGGAGCTGTGAGGTGTGTTAAAATGCCATGTCTTGGCTTCCAAAACATACCTGCTTATGCTGAAAATACGTTTGAAAACAATTCTAACTCTGAAGCAAGAGGAAGACAAATAAAATATTATTCCAAAAACAAAACTTCAAATTTTTATGAATGAAAAATTGAGCAAGGTATAAATTTAAGCATTATGGAAAGCTTGAGCACCACATTCCACCAAGTGTTTTGATTTTTCTTGACACTGGTAGATAATTCATTCCCTTTTCATACTGTTATACCGAACCTGACTCTCAGGTGCAATGTGAGGACCATGCTTCACCAGTGAAAAAGAAGCAAGGGTTTATCTTATCTCAGAGATGGGTTCATTTTCTAAACAAATACCAAAAGCAAGCCCCAAATGAGTCTGTCACCTAAAAACTTAAGTAGACCTAAAGAGAAAAATTATCACTGTTTTCTGAGTTGGGGCACAGAAGACACATAAGCACATCTGCAACTAATGGAAAGAAGGTTTTCAGGGGTCATTCATTGCTTCAGCTTTGAATGTGGTATCTCAGAGGCTCTGGAATGGAGCACCAGGCTCAAAAATGTTATTCTCTTTGAATACTTAGGAGAGACTGGTAGGTCATGAAAGCTCTTGGTGTGGAAGACCTTCCATGACGAGAGAATTAAAATGCAGAAGAGGTTCAAAGAGAGTTGAGCTAGGCACAAGAATCTAGACAGTTCAAATAGCTGGCTCCTTCCCATCCCCCGCCCCCCAAGACTGTTGTACAAGATGCACAGTACAGTTGAATGTCTAGGCAGATGTCTTCTGAACACCTTAAGACAGCCTAAATAATAAGGAAGAAATGCTATTTTCTCACTTATTGTTTTACTTTTTGGTACACAAGCATCATATCCTTAATTATGTCTAAAATAGTTCCTTGTGCCTTCTTTCCATAAATGAGAGTTTCATTGGATATGATGATGCAACAAGAATTACGAACATCTCCAACTCTGAAAGAATACAATCATAGAAAAGAAAATTGTACCTTATTATACATTAGCATAATCATTTTGACTAAAAATAAAACTACATAAATATGCATCGTATATGTGGAAATTATTTTTTAAGTATTGAGCACATTGCTGAATATCACAGTGAGAAACTCATGGCCAGCCTATGAATTACAATACGACCACATGGCTGGAAGATTGTCTGTGGTACATCTGAATTACTCCAGAGGAATTCAGCAAAGGTAACTGCTCCCAAACATAATTTCTAAAAGGCCCCCTTTGAACATCATAACGCTCTGGTCCAGTTGACCTAAATTTACATGTTTTGAATATATGGATTTTACAAAGACAAATAGTTCCATTAAGAGAAAACCACAGTATTGGTAAGTTAATCTTTTTATACGACAACAAACATGAGATGCCTTGTTGCCAAACATACATATATTCATGGCTCTCATTGTTTGGTTTGTTAGCAGTGTGAGAGAGAATGCTGGGTCTAATGGTGTGGAATTGGAATTAGAGCCAAATAATAAGAAATACTGGAGAGACTAAAATGTTGACAGAGAGGATGTATTGAAGCTAGACTTTGCACCTCCCTTAAAGAAAAAAAATATTTTATATGTGATGTATTTTAGAAAAGTCCTTGATTGAAACTCTCAGAATTACAAAGGGCATTTTTGATCACCTTGTTCCATAATACATTGAGGACAAGGAGATACTTGATAAAAAAATAAGGGGCAGTAAATTCAGTACAAATTGAGGTAAATAATGTCTTATGCATGTGTATAGTCAACCTGTGAAATTCATTGACCGAGGAGGTCACTGAGTCAAATACCACAACTGAATTTGAAAAACAGCTGGGTAATTTTATGACCACTAATAGCTTGGGGAGTTTTGCTCAGCAGGCAGAGATAATAAGGGTAATCAAATCTCTTGTTTCAGAATGGAAGTTGCCAACAGGGGCCTGTCCGAATCTGTGTCTTATCTTTGTCCTCTGGCATTTCTAATAAACACCCACGTCAGGCAGAGGTTGTGATGGATACCAGCCTGGGTATTCAGCACTTTGTTGCTGATGTTCTTAGATGCCCGTGTGCCCTTTCACCTTCATCTGAAGGATGCAACCCTGTGCCAGGGGAGCAAAGGGAGACAGATCAGTGCATAGCGTGCTCCATAATGATGAGATGAATGCCATGAGTGGTTGTCTTTAAATATTGACCTCATAATTCTCAAATTTATGGAACCAAACATATTGGAAGTTTCTAGTCATTACATTTGGAGATGAGTGGGGTTTGATAGCAATATTCTTTATAGCATGAAAAATGGCATTAGTAAAATTGCCACACCCTTAATATTTCTTTATAAATGTGTCATATTTTTAAGCAAATGCCATTCACATTTAAACCGCATTTCACTTTATATATACACTTGTTCGGATTATGTGACATTTGATCTCTAATCAGATCCACATACTACATCTGTAGACTTGAAGTTAATACTAAAATATTTTTCCCCACACCCAAAATTTTGACAAAAATCCAAACTTCAAGCCACCTGTGATTTAAAAATCCAAGATATGCAGTATTTATGTTTATAATGTATATGCACAATATTATAAACAATCATCCATATTTTGTCCTTTAATAACAGTAGATTATGAAAAATGTTTTAGAAACTCAGTGTTTTGAAGTCCTTATTTTATGCACTGCACATACACCATATTTTACCAATTCAGGAAAGTACTGGACGGTAAACCACAGCTAAAGGAACCAAACAACGCCCATAATAACACAGACAGAAAATTATGAGGTCAGTGATATTAACACACTTCAAGGAGGGGAAACAGTGATGGGGAGAAGTCTGGCAGATGGATGCAGAGAATTATCAGCTATCCAAGGGAGAAAGGACATTTATATATTTGATAATCCCTAAAGTCAACAGCAACCTTAAAAAACAAAAACACTGACCTCTTACTACACTGATTATAACCAAACTTTGATTTCTTTTTTACATCACTTCCATTTTCATTTCACTACTTTTGAAGTCATGGTTGAGCTTGAAATGTAAGAAGGGCGTTTAGATATTTGACATATTGGGTTGTCTTTGGGGTCATTTTATGTAAACTACTGGAAGAAGCCTTGGAAGCACATTTTCAGACTGTAAAATTGAAGAGACACATTGTATTGTAAAAACAGATTAATACTAGAGACCTCAGGCTTCCTGAGCTTAATTAGTGTTTTTTGGGGGAGAGGGGGTAAAAACAGTAGTAAGTGAACATACGCTTAAAGAATGTAGTTACTTAAATTAGGATGCAAAAATAGACTTTAAACTTTGGATAGATTTATTAAACATTTTATTAAAGTTTATGTTAGGACTGCCTGGGGCTGCAGTTCAATAGGTAAAGTTATCTCTGTGCAACCATATAGACTTTAGTTTGGAACTCAATACTCACAGAAACTCATGCTTTTAATCTCAGCGCTGGGGTGTTGAAGACAGGCAACAGGACTGGCTAGCCATCAAGTCTAGTAAAACACCAAACTCTTATTCCGTGAGAGACCCTGTCTCAAAGAGAACAAAGTATGCAGAGGAAAATACCGTACATCTATCTACCTCTATCCTTCACGTTTGCACACACAAGCGAGCACATCTACATGCACACATGCACACACATGAATGTAAGATACACACACAAACACACAGAGACAGAGAGATAGAAGAGAGAATATTAAAACCTGTTATGATGACACATTCCTATAATCCCAGCACTTAGGAGGCAAACAGGAATGAGGGTTCAAGTCCAGCCTGGTTGTCAAAGAGAGTTTGAGGACAGTCGAGATTTATGTAATGAGAACTTGTGTCAGAAGAAAAAGAAAAAAAAAGAAGAGAAAAAGTAATAGTAGTTAAGTGGTGGTAGAAATAGACCCTACCACAGTATTAGTGGTAACTTTATTTACATTACTTGAATATTAAGATAATTTTGTTCTGTGCGACAAATGCATTAGAAACTTTTATTTCCTCATGGTTCGGTATTGTTCCAAGCAAACATAAAACATTTTTAAGCACTGGTCTATAGTGATATTTTGTTTATGTTTTAATAAATGAAACCTGCCTGAAGATTAGAAGGTAAAACTAAGCCACTAGAGGGCAGGCAGTGGCGTCACACATTTCAATCCCAGTATTTGGGAGACAGAAGCAGATGGATCTCTGTGAATTCAAGGCAATGGCAGGCTCTAGAAGATGAATGCAGAAACAGACCCAGGTGGTAGTGGCTCACACCTTTAATTCCAGTACTAGGCCTTTAATCCCCGCACTAAAGGGGGATTTTAAATGGAAGGAGACAGAGGTTCAAGATTCAGTCTGCAGTCACCCAGATGTAAGACTTTTCTGGTGGCTTAGCTGTTTTTCCTCTCTGATCTTCAGCTTGAACCCCAATATCTGTCTCTGGTTATTTATTATTTGTGCTACATTTGGCACTCACCTGGGGCTCCCACTAGAATTATAGGTGGGGCTCCAGCCACACCCAGTTAGGCTTTCTTTTCTTGTTTCCCCGCCAAGTCTCTGAGCAAGTGTGGGATTTTTCTGTTGTAGCTTTCAGGCAGGCCCCTGCTATATGTGTTTTTCTGAACAACCCACTGCGTTTTTCACACAGCCAGCTCTCTATCTATCTATCTATCTATCTATCTATCTATCTATCTATCTACCTATCATCTATCTCTAGCTCTTTCTTCTCTCTTCACCATGGGTATGGACTCTCCCTGATCCTCCTTCTCAGGCTGCTGTGAAACTAGGTCACTGCCTTGAAATACAGTCGGACTTTTACTGAACTACACAGTAGCAATAAGCCTCACATTTTCATCAATATTGTCAGAATATTTGTTAAGAAAATTGGGAGTCCTTAAAGGGAGGAATTAGTTAAAAGATAGTTTCCCCACATTAAAAAATGGTTAAAAAGAAAAAAATTAGAATGAAGGCATTTGGGTCTCTGTATGATGATATGCTAGACAGTTTGAAAGTGAAATGAATAAATAAAAGGATATCTAATTTAGATTGGATTTATGTAATATACATTGTAAATATTATCAGTTTTATCATTTTTGTCTTGTCACTAAAAAAGTTGGTTAATCTGAGTGCTAAAATACAGGCCTTAGAAAAACTTAATAAAACAGATCATAGAGATATTCAAATTGAGGCAGAGGAATTGAATGGAGAGCCAATTTCAGTGTTACATTATACAAATAGAGAAGAACAGCCTAAGGTTTTCAGACTGCTAACCTTAATATATCCAGTAACCTTACAGGAATGACTAAATAGCACAGGCTCTGTTATAGCTAACTGCACTCCTATGTCAATGTTAGATTTAAGGAGATTCAAGGAAGCAAGAGTCTCAAATGGCACACATCCACTTTTTGTGAGGCAAATGTTAAACTCATGACCAGTTTATAACAAATTATCTCTAAAAACTGGATAGATTTGGTTAAAGGTTTTCTAAGGCCTGGCCCACAAATACAATGGAGTACTTGGTTCAGATTAGAGGCTAAGATTATTGAACAACAAAGTAAAGCTAGAAGTAGGGAAATCTCCCAAGATCAAATTCTTGGAGAAGGAGTATATGCTATTATAGAAAGGCAAGCTATAGATGATGTACAGCATCCTGGATTTATGTCACACAGCAGTTTTAAATGCTTGGGACAGAACTGGAGAAATAGGAAAAAAATGAGTCATTTACTAAAAGTCATTCAGGGCCAAAAGGAAGCCTTTATGGATTTCTTACAAAGATTGACTTCAGCAGTAAATAGAATGATACCAACTTCAGAAGCTAGACATATAATAATTGAATCTCTGGCTTTTGAAAATACCAATTCTCTAGGCAAAAGGATAATTAGATTAATAAAGACAAGGTCAGCACCTTTGGAGGAATGGATCTGAGACACAATTAATATTGAATCTCATGAACATGATAATGCATGGATAATAGTGGTGATTTCCAGAAGTTTGAGGAAAAAAAAATCAAAATGTCAATGTTATAATTGTGTCAAGCAAGGTCACCTTAAAAGGTACTGTAGACAGAGAATTTCTAGAAACAATGTTTTTTTCTAAGAATATTCTATTTAGAATTCCCTTCCTTTCTGGATTATACAGAAGGTGTGACAAAGGCAGGTATTGAACTAATGAATATAGGTCAATGAGGAATATTCATAGTAATCCTTTGCCTTCAGAAAACTCGGTGAGGATCCTCTCATAGGCCACTATGCCATATCCAGTTCAGTCATTTCCTGCCTTGGTAGAGGAAACTCCTTCTCAGAGCAACTAAAGAACCTAATGCCCTATTGTAAGAAACCATACTTCTTTGGATAATAGAACAGCTATAGAAGAGAGAGCAAAAAGTTCAGGAGAAATTACAAATGGAGTACTTTGGCAAACTTTCTATAAATGAACAAAGACCAAAATTAAAAATAAGCATAAGTGACATTGTCATTGAAGGTCTAGTAGACACAGGTGTGGATATAACAATAATTTCATCAGAATCTCGGTATCCAATTTGGCCTCTCATTCAGGATGTAAATATTCAGTTTTTAGGGATTGGAACTGTATCTCCAGTAAGCAGAGGATGTGATTAGTCAAATATATAGGGCCAGAAGTACAGAGAAGAATACCAAAGCAATATCTAGATAACATAGCAATGAATTTTTGAAGATGTAATTTGTTATAGCAGTGGAATACTCAGATTAGCATTCCCCCAATCTTACAAACAAACCTCAAATTAACATCTGTTTCTGTAAAATTTTTAGAAGGTGTTATAAATAATAGTCACTGACCATTCTGGTTGTACAAGAACAGGGCACAATAGCTGCTGATATTTTAAAAGCACCAACAGCCCTACCTTTAAAATGATTGACTGACAAAGCTATATGGGTTAAGCAGTGGCCTTTAACAATAGAGAAACTGCAGGCTTTAGAACAGTTGATATAGAAGCAACTAAATGCTCAGCATATTGAAGAATCAACCAGTTCTTGGAATTCTCCTGTGTTTGTTGATAAAAAGAAGTCTGGGAAATGGAGAATAGTGACAGATATAAGAGCTGTTAATAAGGCAGTTCAGCCAGTGGACTTTCTACAGTCTGGGATTCCTTTGTCTTCTCTTTTGCCTAAAGGGTGTCCTCTTATAGTTATTGATTTGAAAGATTGTTACTTCACTATAACTTTACAAGAAAAAGACAAAGAAAATTTGCCTTCACAGAACGTGCTTATAATAATTCTCAACCTGCTAAAACATCAATGGAAGGTTCTCCTGCAGAAATGTTAACTAGTTTAACCCTGTGCCAACATATTGTAAATTGGCCATTGGAAATGATATGATATAAGCAATTTCCTGAGTTTAATGTTTACCATTACATGGACAATATTTTGCTATCTGGTTCAAATGTAGATATTTTAGAAAGAATGTTGGAAGAAGTAAAGAACGTGTGAAGAATTAAGAAAGTTTTGCCTTGTTGAGGATTGCAAATTGCTCCTAAAAAACACACTGAGGGGATTCTATTAATTATTTAGTCTATAAAATAGTTTTACAAAACATTCAACATTGAAAGCTGCAAATTAGGCAGATCAATTTCATACTCTTAAATGACGTCCAAAATTGATAGGAGATGTTTACCATCTACAGTATTTTATTGGGATAGATCCTAATTAATTTAAGCAAAATCTCTGAAAGTAACAAGGACTTAAATAGTCCCAGGGAATTATCAGCTGAAGCTATAGGAGAATTGACTTTGACTGAAGAGAAATTAAGGAAGGCACATGTGGATTATGTGCATTCAAATTTTAACTACATTCTGGTCATATTACTCTCCAAACATTCCCTTACAGGAATTTTAATGCAGATGGAAGATACTATCTTAGAATGGATTTTTAAAATACATAAACCAATTAATCAATTAAAAACTTGTGTGGAAAAGGTCTCTGAGTTAATTCTAAAAGGAAAATTGAGACTCTGTAAATTAGTAGGAATGGACCCAGAAGAAATTATAGTATCTTTAAATAACAATGAAATTTACAAATTATGGGAAGAAAGTAAACCCTGGCAAAAAGCTTGTAGTAATTTTATGTAGAGATTAACAACTATTCCAAAAGCAAGAAAATTCAACTTGCAAAGAGAACTAACTAGATCCTTCCTCGTATTGTATGGGACACACCAATAACTGGAGTACCTACATTCTATACTGATGAAAATATATCAGAAAAGGCAGATTACAAATCAAGTACGTTAAGTAAAGTAGAGCAAAACCCTTAAGATTCTGTCCAAAAGTCAGAACAATATGATATTCTCATGGTACTAAGAGATTTGTAAAGGTCATCTCAAAATAGTCACTGATTAACAATATGCAGAAAAAGGACTTTGCATATTGAAAATACTGAATTTATATCAAATGATATAGAATTGACTTCCTCATTTTTTCAATTGTAAGTAACAACCTGAAATAGGCATCATCCTTTATACATAACACACCATATGGGTATGACAGGTTCTCTAGCATGAGGTGATGCAAAAATTGATCAATTATTGATTGGAAAGGTGCTGACAGTCTCAGAATTTCATAAAAACATTGTGTCAATGGCAAAGGTTTATAAAAAGGCTTTTCCATGTTTCCTTGGCAACAAGCCAAGGAAATTATAAGAAAATGTTCTATGTGTTCTTTATACAATCAAACATCACTACCTTCAGAAAGTAACCGAAAGGGTACTCAAAGGAATGAAATCTGGCAGATGGATATGTTCCATTTTGTAGAATTTGGAAAACTAATATATGTACACCACACCATTGATGCCTATACATATTTTCAATGGGCAGCTGCTTTGAGTTTGGGAAAAGGCTGATTTGCTATTCATACATTTGCTAGAAGTTATGCCATTATGGCCATACCTGTACAACAAAAGACAGACAGTACTCCAGCATAATTCTCTAAGAAAATGAAATATTTTTTGCTTATTATAATATAAATCATGTTACAGATCTACCACACAATCCTACAGAACATGCAGTTATAGAAAAATCAAATCAAACTTTAAAGGATATATCAAAGAAACAAAAAGAGATAATAAATACTCCCCAAATTAGATTGCATCATGTTTTATTAACTTTGAATTTTCTTAATGTTTGTGAGAAAGGAACAGCAGCTGCAGAGAGACATTGGATCATAGAAAAAAAATCTACAGAATTAAATCAGCTGATATACTTTAAGGATGTACTGACCTCAGAATGGAAACCAGGACATGAGGTACATTGGGGAGAGGTTTTATTTTTGTCTCCACAGGAGAAGAAAAGCTATGGATATCATCAAAATTAATAAATATTCCATTTGAACAAGAGACACAATAGTTCACCAAACAGCATGGCCATCGAAACTAAGCAAACTTATAAAACTAACGAATGATTTTCATTTGATCAGATAGAACTTGCCAAAAGGGAATCTCCCCAAAGTTAGGGTTAGGAAAGGGTTTTGTTTCTATCTTCTCAGGAGAATGAAAACATACAGCTAAGGAATCTGAAGACTAGTGGACAAATGAGACATCGGAAGATGAAGATGTCTGAATGGACAAATCATTCAGAAAAAAAATGTCACACAAAAAGAGTAAATTGGCCTATTGGTATAGCACATTTCTAACAGGATAAAATTTCATAAATGTTCCCAAATTTTTGTTTCTGTTCTTCTGTCCAGACATATAATGCAAATGATCTTTTGGTAGTCTCATTTCAATTAAAGATTAAAACTGGCTATGGAGTTGGAGTGTGGCTCTCTCTATATCCAAGCATACTTATTAAAGTGAAATTTAAAATCACTGTCTCATGTCAGAAGAGACAGCTGATATGAGACAAAAAAACCTCCAAAATTTAAGGACTCTTTTATTGCTACTAATTTCATAATCTTTTGGTTTTATATTGATTCTTTGATAGCTTTTCTCAAGATATAAGATTTAAAAGATATATATGTATGTATCTATACATATGCATATGTATATATAAGCTATGTATTTATATGTCATGCATATATATCTTTAAAAATATAAATATATTTATTTTAAACTTTTTGTCATGATATTAATGATCGTATAGTACTAACCAATTCTAGAAAAAGGTTTCATCTACTTTCCTGTACATGGTTTTGGGTTTGAGTCTCTATCAGTTTTAAGTAGTGAACCAAGTGCACCCTTAGCAGTGACCTTTGAAGTCTTCAAGGCAAATGGGGCTCCAAAATGACAATTCCTCCGGGACTATGACAACATAACTAAGATGTAAAACACCACCTAAAGATCAGATTTGGACTACAAATTGCTCAGAACAATTTTGATGTGGCTAGCTGAGATGATCCAGACTAACAGACTACTCTAGCCAGGACTGGAAACAAGCCCATTTCCCATTACACAGAGAATGGGTAACAAATAACATAGCTACCTCTCCCAAGAATTGACAATTAAACAAAGTTTTTTTTTTTTTTTTTTTTCAGGATCTGCTAAAGACGCCATGGCCCCCAGACAGCAGAAAGAAGCAAATTTAAGAATAAGATGCCCACTTTCTCAAGAGGTGGGGTGGGTGGTTTTTGGTCTTTCATTTGGTTACAGATATTTGTCATTGTTTAGGGGGATTGGTTACAAGTTGTTATTGGAAATGGTTAGAAAAACCACTATAAAAAGGAAATGATATTCAAGGCTCTTGATTTGGAAAGAAAAAAGAGTAATAGAGACATGATAGAATAAAAAGGTAGATTATTGAGTTTACCTTTTAAAAAGTAGCTTCTAGTTTTAAATGTTTTACACTGAATTGGACTTTTGTATATTGTATACAAATGTATATTGATACAAATATGAGATTAATTTTATTAAAACAGACTGTACATATATTTCTAATCTTGTTCAAAGTATTGTACATATACAGTTCATTTAACAATGTACTGCAAATTTCTAGTCTTTTAAAATTATTATTGCCAACTGTTTAGAATAATAAGGTAATACAGGTTTGTAATTAGTCACCTATTACAAAGAACTTGCAGTCACATCTGTTTTCAAGATCAAATAGAAATACATTTTAAATATTTTTGACAGATTCTTGTCAAAAACACTTCAAAGAACTACAGAATATAGCATTTAAGATGTTTTAATGGTAACGGTTCTTTTTTTTTTTTTTTAAATAACTTTGAGACTTGTCTGCTCATGGCAGCACCAATCTATTTCAGAGAAGATGATGGGCAATGAAGAAACTCCTCATGGACTTTGCTTTCTTTGTGGCAAAAGTAAGCCACTGGAGAAGAAAGTATACTTGCCTCAACTGCTGACAGCATGCTCTTCTAAATGGACAAGCAGCACACCAAAGAAGATGACTAACTAACCTTGCCTAGACAAGGTGGGACAGTACTTTAAAAACTCTTGCTTCATAAAAAGTCTGTCAGATATTCTAGGCCTGTAGGTCGAAGATAGATGCCCCAATGTTGCAGAGGAACTTTGGGTGACTGTCCAGGCGGCCAGCTGTTTCTGTCATTTTTCATAATTTTTGGAAGTCATTTGTTTACACTTCCTGTTTACTCAATTAATATTACTTTTCCTTGGATTTCTGAGGTTGAGGTAGTTGAAGACTAGATAGTTATAGTTCTCATTTTCCTTGTTTCTGAGACTCATAAAAGAAATTCACTTAAGAATTTTAAAGTATATAAGGTTGAGAGATATTAAAAGATAGTTTTGGAGAGCAATGCAAGTTGTGACAAAAAGTAAATTATGTACAAGACTTTGAACTCAGCAAGACAAGATAAATAATGGTGTATTTTCTCTTAGTTTTTCGAATGCAAATGAACTAGACTTTGTTGATGTACTCATTGTCTGTATATATTGTATATAATTATTGTACTTACTGTACATAGCTTTTTACTATATTAGCCATAGCCTTTTTCTATTTTAGACAAAAGGGGAATATAGCGATATTTTATTTATATTTTAATCATTAAAGCTTGTCCATAGATCAGAAGGTGAGACTAGGCCCCTGGATGCCAGGTAGTACTGTCACACACCTTTAATCGCAGGATTTGGGAGACAGAGGCAGATTTATCTCTGTGTGTTCAAGGTCACCCTGGGTACACAAGACCAATGAAGAAACAGATCCAGAGGGTGGTAACTCACACCTTTAATCTCAGTACTTGGGAGTCACAGGACTTTAATCCCAGCACTAGAGGGGAATATAAAATGGGAGTAGACAGAGGCTTAGGGTTCAGTTTGCAGTCACCCAGACTTGGTAGAGGTAATACTTCTCTAGTGGCTTGACTGTTTTGTTTTTCTAATCTTCATCTTAAATCCCAATAGCTGTCTCTGGGTTTTTACTATTTGTGCTACACTGTTCAAAAAAAGAAAATGTAAAAACATTGAATGCTGATCATCTTGTATCACATATCAATGATTTGAAATATGGTTAAAGATACATTTCTACTTTAAAGATGTTTGGGAGAAGAATGATCTTTACTGCACAAAAATATAAAAAGTATTGTGCTATAACTGATGCAATATAAAAATCCTATAGTCTATTAGAAGGAGGAAGATGTGACTGAAATACAGTAGGCACCAGAGTGTACTGAAATATTAACATCAAGATAATATAGTGGCAGCTGATTTGCAAAGTATAAAGTGCCTGGCTCTATGCTGTGCTCGTGCAAGCTTTCTCATTCATTCTTCACAATAATTGTCTGAAATGGCATTGCTGTCTGTTTTACTAACGAAGAAATTGAGAGTTGGAGAGAAAACGATCTGCTCACCCTCAGCCACAGTTATTGAACATAAACGCACATGGATCTTAAAAATCAAGGTTTCCTGTTATTTATTTTATGTCTCATACCTAGGAGCAAATATTTCAAAAGTTCAAAGTATGACTTGAAAGAGTGGGGTCCTTGAAAAAAAGTCTATAGATAAAGAAGCAGTAACCCTTACAGCTGAATAAACAAATGAAAAATAAATAAACAGTAGATGGCTCTGGACACCAGGCTAGTGAACCAACCTGTGTTTAAGAGGTCACAGAAAATAAAAACTCTCTGATTGGAAGGTGACATGGGGAATACAGCATTTCCTAGGATTAGTCTACCTAAGTATGAAGAGTGAATCAGAGCTGAAAGAGAATGAGAGCGACAAATCGAGATCATCCAACAGTCCAGGAGACTGACACCTGGAGTCTGAGAACGGGACAAATGTATACAACAGATGGCCGAGATAATAAAGCACGGAAATGGAAACGAGAAGCTTTGAAAGGCTTTAAATTCAGGAATCCATTAGTTTTTAATGTTTGGGGAGACATAAAAGGTCTCTAAGCAGAAAAA
This sequence comes from Dicrostonyx torquatus, assembly GCA_028555095.1. Lineage (NCBI taxonomy): Eukaryota > Metazoa > Chordata > Mammalia > Rodentia > Cricetidae > Dicrostonyx > Dicrostonyx torquatus. The sequence continues at coordinate 4,410,151 of JAQHUG010000074.1, forward strand.
CATCATCTGTCCAGGCTTCCTCTTCTCATGTAGACTTTCAGTTTGCAGAGTGGGGTACTAGGAGGTTTTACTGAGGGGGAAATGGGCACCATTGTGCATGATGGGCCTGTGCTAGGCTCCTCGTTATCACTCTGGCCCTTGCACCTTGCTTCTTCCAAAGGGAGACTTTTTCTCCATCATACATCATCGCGATGACAATGTAGAGATAATCTACAGCCAGTGTACACTTCGTGGTGGAGGTGACAGCAATAATGGTGCTTAGTTGGCCGGGGGAGGGAAAACATGCATTTTCTTTCTTAAAGATAAACTAAAAAGGTGGAAAGGAAAAAAGAAAACTAAAAATTAAATACTGCCTTCTCAAGGATGCAGAACAACTCTGGCAGTGTGCTGCCAAGGTCGGTGTGATGAGACACAGAACCCAGAGATAACAGGCTTTGGATAATGCTGAAAATCACTCTGGGCATCAGAGATGTAAAGATCAATTTTAATATTAAAAAATTGAATTGGTAATTTTGACCCACACTGTATTGAATTAGGTGGATTTTGTATTATAATTACTCTCATGCCCATCAAGTAAAACCCGTAGGTACGGATGGAGCCAAAATATCACTTAAACATGACCTTTATAAAAGACCCCAACTCTAACCTGGAAAGAGTCTTTCCACAAATAATTTCTCTTTTGGTTTTTATTTTCCAGATTATGAGAAAAATTCAAATCCTAATTTTTTATTGACAAACTGAAATATTAACATGATATATTCAAGCTGAAGACTAACCAGGAAACTGGGCAATGCCATAGGCACCAATTTTTAAATTTAAGGGTTGACAATTGTCATCTGAATATTTTAGAACAAGGAATGTGCTGTTGAATTCTCTCCCTCCATAGCTCCTGAGCAGACTCAGGTTTTTCCTCAGCTAAGATCCTGGATTGCTGAATTTTCAGATTTACAGCTGTGACTTGTAAAGAATTTCTTTTCCTTCCCTCCTGCTCAGATCAATTCCCCTTGGGTGCTGGTATCTTAATCATATAATCATTTGGGCTGGAAGGACCTATGCTGGTGCACTAATCTATTCCTGTGAATCACAGTGGGATTGATTTTATTATTACTAAGTCATCCCTGATCGATGGGTGTGGGGATTTAGCTGAAATCTCTCCAGTGACTGTGATCCTGCAGGCTCCCCTGACAGCTGGTGCCGTTCCCAACTATTCATATTGTTATAAATTTATCTTTATATTTAACCTAAATCTTTCCTTCTGGAATTGAAACCTGTTATTTCTTGTTCTGTCCTCATTGACTAATGAGAATTGGTCCCTCTTCTCTTGATAACAAACTTTAATGGATCTGTAGACAGTTATGTTTCCCCTCAGTCTTCTTCTATCCAGATAGAACATGTCCACCTGCCCTAACCTTCCCACATAGGTCTTATTTCCTGAAATGTTTATCATCTTTGTGGCTCTCCTCTGTATTCTTCGTATTCTATGTCTTTTAAAGGGGGATACTTTAACCTAAATGTGGCATTTACCTGGAGGTCAAACTCACAAAGGGAAAGCAGAAAAGTGGCCTTTGGCTCTTTTGCATGATACCTAGTTCATGAGTACTGCACTGGAATATAGGAAACAAAAGAGAGATAGAATGCTTGGAAAAAAAGATCTTCTCAATGCCCTGCTAACTGTACAGGCTAGGTAAGGGCAAATGCATAAGCATTGGCTTTTGTATATGTTTGAAAAGGTCATGGGCAGCAAGTCCATTGCTTGATAGTTCAGTGTCGTTGAGGCTCTGTGAACTTAGATTAAATTCAGCGTCCAGTAACACTGCTACTTTCAACACTTAGAAGCTAACAGTAACAACATCCAATGCACAAAACTTTAAGTTCTATATACAGTCATTTTAGCAGACTTATTAGCTCTTCTTGGATCTGAAAATGAACAAAGAAACAAAAGAATTATTTTAGAAATAAGCAAAACATGACAATGCAACTTTATATTTATTTTTTGGTTTGGTATGTGTGTGTAACTACACATGTGTGGTATACATGGCTTTGTGGAGGTCCATGGTTGACCCGGATGTCTTCTTCAACTACTTTCCACCTTCTTTTTTCAGATAGGACCTCTATTGGAACCTGGAGTTCATCAACTCAGCCAGGATGACTACTCAGAGAATTCCATAGATCCTCTTGTATCTGTCTCCCCAGGGCTGAAGTCACAAGAATACAGCCATGCCTGGCACATTGTAAGGTTTCAGAAGATCAGAACTCAGGTCCTCAGACTTATACTTCAAACCTTTTTACCAACTGAGCCATCTTTCCAGCCCTCATCATTTTATATTAGAAAGGTAAAATCAATGTTTTTCGTAGTTATTCATCACTTAAAGTATTTTTTAAAATTACATTTTAAGATGATAATTTTTCTCCAAATGTCATTTCATTAAGATTTGGTTAAATCACAGAATTATGAGATGATAGATTTGGAAGTCATCTGAGAAATATCTCTCAGTAAATATTTAATAAATCCTAAAACCCAGAGAGCTGAGATCAATTGGCAATAATTAACCTTCTAAAATTTATAAAGTATTTAATTCATTAGAAAACCTTAACTGTGCATTCTAAGTAAGGGTCACAGATCTCAGTAAAAGATTATAAAATCAAATGTCATGTATGCTTCGTTCTTGAATGGCAGATCATTTGAAGTTCCAGGAAGACAATCTTCTACTCCCAGTTCTTACAATTTATTTCAGTTACAAAAGCCACTTCCTACTATTCACAATGAATTGCTTTGTTTTGTTTGGGGCACTATCTACATCAGACAAGGAAGAAATCTTTTAATGCTATACAACCAACTGCTGTTCTTCTAGTCCATGTTTTCCTACTTTATATCATATAAAAATGACAATGGAAAGAAATATTTCAGTACCTCCAGCTACCAGCCCCTTTCCTGCAGCTCTAAGATCCAGTAGAAAATACTCCAGGAGCCAAAGTCAACATCACTCTTCCTATTAAGATTCCCTTGCTTATTTTACTGCACTGCGAATCCACCCTAATACTGAACTTCTGATGTGCTTTGAGTTCTACTCTAAGTTTGTATATTCTGCACTGTTTTTAAAGGGCCTTAGGCTTTTAATTTGCAATAACATTTATCATGTTGGTTATTCATAGAAAATATAAAATATAGATAAATGCATACTTATAAAATAAAAATACCACCCACAGTTCTAGAAATTGTTCCCAGAACTTGATTTTTTTCTGACTTAGTATGCCTCAATAAGTGAGCCAATGATTTCATTATATTTAGAATAGGGTTTTTTGGCCATTTGATAAACCAGTGTGAATGAAGAAAAGTTTACAAGGTCTCACCCCTAGAATCAATGACTACTGGGAGAGAGCAAATTAATCTTCTCAAGGGATGAGCCCTAAGATATGGGCAAAACAAAATGAACTCAGTAGGGTGTGTGTGAATGTCTGTGTGTGTATGTGTGTGTGTGTGTGTGTGTGCATATTGTGTGTATGCGTGTGTGAGTGAGTGTAACAGCAGTAATTACAGAAGTGTTGATAGAGGTTTCTATCCCACCTAGCCCTACAGCTGTTCAGTCCCAAAGAAACATACAGAGGTTTACATTAATCATAAACTGGTTGGCCTATTAGCTCAGGCCTTTTGACTCTTATAATTCACTTTAACCCATAATTTTTGTCTGTGTTAGCCACGTGGCTTACAACCTTTTATCAGCAAGGCATTCGCATCTTGCTTCCTCTGCATCTCGCTTCCTCTGTGGTGATTCTTCTGGAATGCTCCTGTTCTCATCGCCTCATCTATACTTCCTGCCTGGCTACTGGCCAAACATCATTTTATTAAACCAGTACAATTGACAAACCTTTACAGGGTACAAGACCATTGTCCCACAGCACTCTCCACCTATTTTTTAGCTTTCTTCTTGACCATTATCAACAATAACGTGTAACCAACACTCTAAATAAAGAAAAATATCCATAATCCATTTTTTGGGAATGCAGGCATAGTTTTCTTGGCACTTCCTGCTGATTGGGGGCACTGATAAGCTTATGGGGACCTAAAGAAAATTTATAATTTTGATCAAGTCCTGACTGGAGTATTCTGTGAGGCTTTATCATCTCAGCCAGCAGTCTTGAAACTGTTCTAGATGTAGAACTTAGACATTTGGGTCATCAGCTCCTATCAGAAATTTCCCAGGGGTTTTTCCTTGATCTCACAATGACTCTATAGTCTTTCATTTCAGGTAGAAACAAATGCAAAACCTCTTCTCCAAAGTTACATACCTTTTGACTTAAATTTTGAAGTCAAGGCATTTTCAAAATTCATATGTTGGATTAATCCAGCAGCATTTGTAAACAAATTTCTTTTAGCAGCTTTTGTTCCTTCCTCAGTCATCAAACAATTCAAACACAGCACAATTACATACAGTATCCAGATTATCTGTATATTTTCCATCTTTATGTGGCTTTATTTTAAACTCTATTTTTTCTTTTTCTTTTTAATTTTTTTTTGAGACAGAGTTTCTCTGTGTATCTTTAGCTGTCCAAGAACTCACTCTGTAGACCAGGTTGTCCTTGAACTTGCAGAGATCTGCCTGTCTCTGCCTCCCAAGTGCTGGTATTAAAGCTGTGTGCCACCACACCCAACTACTCTCTTTCTTTCTTTATTTTACGAACTTTATCCTCTTACTTTTTTCTCCCAAGCTTACATACATTTTTAAAACATACTGCAAACCATTTAGAAGATTTTTTCGAATGAATCTATCTTTACTGTATATCTTTCTTTTTCTGACAACACAAGTTATTAATTTGCTAGGCGATATGGCTAGGTTTAAAGCTGTGAATTTGACAACTGGAACCACCCCATTCCTTAGCTTTCTAAGAGTCTAGCTTCATGGCAGAGGTACTGGTGGTAGCCATGTTTATTGCCACAACTCTATGGTGTTTCAAGGTCCCTGCCACCACCAAGAAGCATGCTGTCAGTTATTCACAAACACCATTTAAGTGGTTGTTGGCCGGTCCTCTTAAAACAGATGCAAGGTTTTTGTAGCTAAAGCTGAGTCAGGAAGCCTCTCTTAAATGAGATGTTCTTGCCTCTAGCAAACAGAGCAGACATGAGAAAATGCTACTACCAAGAAGCTGTTCTTTTTGTGTCTAGAAATCCTTCCCAAATTCCCTCAGGTTTTAAAGAGGATTTTAGTTGTCCACGTTGGTGCCATTTTGTTGAAAGGTTGAGTATGTAGTTGTTATCCAGACATAGAGAAAGCAAGATGAGAATACTTTGCTGATAAAAGGTACCAAGCCATGAGGCTAACACAGACAAGAATTATGGATTAATATAAGTTATAAAAGTTAATAAGAAGCCTGAGCTAATAGGCCAGCCAGTTTATGATTAATGTAGACCTCTGTGTATTTCTTTGGGATGGAACAGCTGTAGGACCAGGCAGGACAGAAACCTCTGTCAACATAGAAGGAGTAATGAATTTGAAGAAGAAAGTGGGATGATGGAGGAGGATTTGGAGGATCTACTCACATCAGAAATCCTCAAAACAGTGTAAAAAAATTAAATTAAAAAACAGTAACGCTTTACCTGTTCTTAGTGTTTGAGACTGAGTTTGGATTGAATCCTGTTCTTTGATCTAGAGATTTCTGTCACTAAGTGCTAGGATTACAAGGATGGGCCACCATACCCAGTTTGAAAGTCAAGTCATGAATACAGTGATGTCCTAATGAGTATGTGTAAAGTGTTATCAGATGAAAGTGATATTTCTACCCTAATAACGAGAGCACACAGGACAAAATAGGGCATCTGGATTTTTATTTTGTTTACTTTCTTAACAACTGAGCAAAATCCCTGAAGTCTTTACATTCTAGAAGTTGTTTAAATTACAATTTTTTCTCAGATAAGAAGAACTTATGATTCATGGGAGGAAAGATTCTTCATAAATAGGGAAAGAAAAACTCCGCCACACTAGTAGCAACATTGATGCCAAAACATGTAGCCTAGTGTGAAGGAGAAGCTTCTGTAAAAGCCATAGTCATGTAAGTCTGCACCTGCCAGTTAGCAGTCGGCCAGGATTTTCATTGGATGAACAAAGGGGAGTGCTTTGAGGACTGAGAAAGATGGAAGAGATAAAAAAACAAAAACTTCCTTGGTTCTTACACATTTCCCCAAGTGGTCTCATGGTCCAGGTCAGAGGATTAGAGAGACTTCTTGAAGGCACCTAGTAAAATGTTACTTACCTCAGTGCGTTGAGGAATTATAAGGATACCTGAAATTCCTTGGAGTCAACTAAGCCTTTACCAACACAGAAACAGCTCTCCAAAGCCTAAAATGAGGGGAAAAAGTCTAGAGGAGAGAAACGGGAGAGATAGAAAAGAGGGAGGCAGGGATGACAGTGGATGAGGCCTGGTGCTTTAAGGTAACTTCTGCAATGGAAAGGTGGTGGCAGGGCTGTGAGGAAGTGAGAGTGTGAGAACTGGCAGCCATCTGTGAATTACGAAGGCTGTAAGGAGAATTATAACGCTGTATTACAAGTGCTGAGACTCAAAGATGTACTAACAACTTGTGTTTCTGCTCTCGAAGTCCTTGATGCATGAAGTAAGTCTAACTGAAGTTGTAGTGATGGTCCCAGCTTAGAAACAGCTTAAACCAATTCAAATTGCATGTTAGGAATTTTCAGCAGGAGAGCCATGCCCTTCCCTGGGAATATATTCTCCATCTGTACTATTTTGAGTCAAATTATTATCATGATAAACTATGAAACATCTAAAGGAGCAAGGATATTTGACTCTTAATTAAGAAAAAAATTCAATATATCCAGATATCAAAAGAGAATCTAATAAATAGGCAAATGTGTTAAAGGATCTAATAGATTCGTTACCTAAATAAGATAACTTATTTAAATAATGGAGAATTGCAGGCATAAAATCTAAACCATATAAGGGAGAATTTCTACATATGTTTAAAAGTTTTCCTGAAAACCTGACTTTCCAGAGGCAAGATCTGAAACTTGTAGCAAAGTGAATATCAGTTGCAGAGAGACTCTGAAAAGCACATAGCACTGTAGAACTAGGGAAAAATTGAAAGTGAGAAGCATACATATATGAAGGGTTATTTATTTCCCTGGCCCTTTCACACAAAAGTTGTAATTATGTGATGGCAGGGAAAAGATAAAACTCAAATAGAAAGTTCAATAATTTGTGGGCAGGAATTTTAGGGCAAAGTTGGCAGATATCTAGGAGCACACTGGAGAGAAGAAAGCCATAGTTGGGGCAAAAATTCTGTGAATAAATAATGTTTGTGCCCCTTGTGACTCCTGTATTATTTGTGATTTAAGAAGGCTACAAACATTCTTAACTGAGATATGAGACACCACCAATAGCAAACATGATGATTCAACCATAGAAAAATTTACTTCCTGGCAAAATAAAATGTTAATATTTCTTGGAAAAATTGTACAAAATCTAGCATTTATACAAACAATACTCACAAAGTGAATTAACTGTTTTGTGAGGACACATCATAGCAACCATGTTTATACCATGGGTGAAAGATGCTGTGTAGAGGAACCTCAGAGGACACAGGTCACAGAAGGAAACAAATGTGTAATCATATTTGTATATTTCAATAGGATTAGAAGTAGCTGCAAGGAAACAACCATACGAATGAGGGTAACATTTATCTTTAGGAAGTGACAGAGGCTGAAATGATGTTTCTTTATTGCATCATTTTCTTTTCCTTGATATGAGTGCTGATGAAAAGGGTGTTAGCTTAAAATTAGGCAGCTTGTGCATTGTTATTTGTGAATATTAGGTGACCACAACATTGTATGGCTTGACATAAGTTTTTTATTTTGTTTTTATTTTATAATGTTGCAATCATGGCAGGTTGTGCATTTTCGATCTTGCATCTTGATCTATTGCTTGGCAAGTGGTAGACAATGCGATATTCCCTCAAGATGCTGGTCAGCGGCAGTGAGCAGCAGCTTTTGTCAGCACATCATCATCACTATTTCATAATGCACTTTATTGCTAAACTGCTCTTTCCCATTGGCTAGGTATCCTAAATTAATTCTTTCATTTTTACCTCCCATACTAGGTATTTAAATTTTTCTTGTTTTTGAGAATTCATACATAGATACAATGAAATATGATCACATCCATCCCCATTTTCGTCCTCCAGCTCACCCCATGATTGCCCAACATGCCTCCTTCTGCCTTTATATCTTTCACGGTTGTTTTTATAACCCTCTGAGTCCAATTAGTGCTGCCCAGATGTGTATGGATGTGGGGCCAAGGACTGGAGCCTAGGAAACCTATTAGTGGTCATATCCTCAAAAAACAATGATTTTTCTTCCCTAGCTCCTCCATTATCGGGGCCCCTGCAAGCGTAATGGCTGACAGGGAAACGATCTCTGTGAAGTGAAGAAGGAAATCTGATTGGCTCCACTGTAGCAGGTGCTGAGTCAAAAACTTGCAGATTCTGTCCTTGTGGTCTACTTTTCTTACATATTTAAGCACAGTAAAATTTTGGGGAAAGTCCGCAGGTGACAATTACCATAACAAACTTCAAAGAGGGCTACATTGAAACTCCCTGCAAAGCAGCAAAGCACTTGTGACCTTTACACTAAGAATGAGTTATTAAGTGACAAACAGACTCAGGGTAAGGGAGGGATCATTTGTGATAAGTGTAAGGATAGATTCTACTGATGAAGGCTGTAAGGCCCACTTTCAGAAGGTCCATCCTTTCAGAAGGATGAGTTCTATTCACTGAGAGACTGAGCTCAGGATTAGCGCCTAAACAACGCTCAGGATTTTGAGATATTCAGGAAGGCTAATTCCATAAAATAGCAACAACAACAACAAAAAAATCATCAGGCTGTTAGTCAACATCCACTCTAGTCTTCCGGGTGAAAAGGCATCAGTCATTTTCTTCATTTGTGGAGCAAAGCCGTCTTGCTTAACAGTTGTAAATTTCCCAATGCTTTCCGTGAGTTGTGCCTCCTACACTTAGTAGCTGGTGGGGTCTTGAAATGATCGACTCATCATAGCCAGAAATTTGGCTGGCTTCATCCTGGACAGGTAACCACAGCTGTTGAAAACTCTTGAGTGTGATAGCCGTGTCCCACCCAGAAGGCAGCTTTTCACAGAACTTCTAAACCTTCTGCTTTTACATCATTTCTTCTTCCTGTTAGGTAATTTCCCTGGTGCATGACTTGAGAAGGGAGAGAGAAAGATACTCCATTTAAGGCTGTGCACGCACTCAGTCTCTTAGGTTGTGCAAACATTCAGTCTCTTACTCTCAACACGTTGACCAGTCATGCATCTCAGCACCGACTACTGATCACTGTACAAATATTCTCTGAACAGGGCTGAGTGAAGCCCTGGTCTATGGGTATAAGTGCAAATATTTAGAAGACAGTTTGACCATTTAGCAAACTAAAAACATCAAGTACAACCTAGGGCCTATGACCTCCCCAGCCATGGGCTTTCCTACAGGATTATAGTATTGGGTATGATCTTTCCTTATGTGGGGAAGGCCTCAAATCCAATCAGAAAGTTGTTAGCTTCTCCATAATCATCAGGCCATGTTTGTAGCAGAAAGCAGCTCTTGGGTGTCAGGTCAACATTTGCAGCAGCCATGTCCAGCACTGGGCAAACCTTTGGTGTCTTTTCTCCCCCAGCAGCCTGCAGAACACCTTCCACTTCAATCCTATAGTTTTGTCTGTTTAACTTGGGCCACAAATGAAAACCAGAAACTAAAAAGGAACCTTTTTTAGGGGGTGTGGACATCTTAAGGTAGAGGATCAGAAGACTGTAGGTAAAATGAATGTATTGAGGTGACATACTCGGGGGAGAAAGGCTTAAGCAGGGGAGGGCGTGGGAGTATGGGTGAAGCAGGGTGAATGGGAGGGCTACTCCAAAGCAAGAGGTGTGAAGAACTTGAGAGCTTATTATCTCACAACCCATTTTTTTTAAAGAAACGAGGGATAGTAGAACACATATGAAATGAAAGAAAAGGGTGAAATACTGGTAAAGATTAAACAGGGGTGAGAGTGTGGGTAGGAAAGAGAAAGAAGTAGTGGATGGATTAACCAAACCTAAAAATCTATGGAAGTGGCTTAAAGAAACCCACTAGTTTGTAAGCTAATCTCAAATAAAACTTTAAAAACACACACTCTCTCTTCCTCTCTTTCTCTCTTCCTCTCTCTCTCTCTCTCTCTCTCTCTCTCTCTCTCTCTCTCTCTCTCTCTCTCTCTCTCTCTCTCTCTTCTCTCTCTCTCTCTCCTCTCCCCCCACTCTCTGTGTGTATTCAGGTAGGTTTGATGAATGAAGAGTTATGTCAGAGCTGTAAGAGCTATGGAAGAATAGGTCAGAGAGAACCTTCCCTGATGTCTCCTCTTTCCTTTGGACCTAGAAGAGTTACTGCCTTCAGGCTTTTGTTCTGTCTGCTTTCTATATACATTGGCTATATTCTCAGAGTAGACCCATTATTAAACATTCTTTCAATTACCATAATTTGATTATGTCCCTTTTCTTGTGAAGCCTTATCTGTCTGACTGTCTCTGTCATCTGTCTAATATTTATCTATTTATCCCTCTCTCCGTCGACTTTCATGTATGTACACAAAGACACAGAATAATCATACTATGGTCTATGTTACTATTCAAAATTCAAAAGAAGCTAGATTAATATATTCTAATAAATCACTTACCAAAATCTACTATTAAGTAGTGAATAAACAATTCAGGACTGATATAATTCCAATCATATATTCTATTTTAAATTAATACTTAATTATATAATTTTGAGTAGAATAGTGTTTTGATTTGCTAACTGGTGAATTTCATTGTTTGCTTACGCAAGTTTTTGGGAATTCTGTGCTCTAACCCAAAACATGTTCTTTCATGTTCATTCATTCAAATGTTTTTTAAAGCATATTAATTCTATATACTTTGTGGAAACTTGGACAAAAGTAATAAATAAACTTCTTATACAACTTACTTTATAGTACTAAAAACAATAAAATCGCCCTTTTCATGGCGGCGGGTTCCTGGTGAGTGCCACCGCTTAGGATCCACCGGTTCAACTCAGGGTAAGTTCGACACTAGCCCCCAGCCTC